>JARHVA010000621.1:3865000-4370000 GCA_037957365.1 Torreya grandis | reverse complement strand
TTTATTATAGATTGGCTAAATTAAAACATGGTTGTAATTATGATTGTGATGAGAATTCAAATGCCTCCTGACTGGATGGTGTATTACATCCTCTTGCTTTACTGTTATGTAAGCTAATATTTTTTGCAATAAATATTATGATTAATTTGTGTAATTATGAAAAATACTTCATGTTACTTGTTATATTTTTATAAATACCAAGGGTATCCACCTTTCCTAAAATCTCATCTGATGATGGTTGAGTAGTGGAACTTTTGTAAAGAGTATGATTAAGTCCCCATGGACAACCAAGTCCTTGGTTGTTTATATACTTTTTGGGACAAATCATTTTTAAGAGTGGGATAATGATACAACCCTACCATTTTTATGATTTTATATGACATCTTAAACATTAATATTATCATATGTATAGTTGATTATTGCACATCCTTACCTAGCTAGAGTCTGTTTTTTGATTTCAATGTTATGATACTTTGACTCTAGGTTTATGATAATATTTTAATTTTTAAATAAATGATAAATTTATTACTTTCTGTAAATAATATTTTATTACAATTCTTTATTAATTTATCAATTATCTTATCATATATTATTGATGTATATTTAGTAGTTGTAGGTTCTAATTTATGAGCTATATTTGATGTTGGCATCAATATTTAGGGTATCAAAGTGATTCTTGAGTAATAATATGAGTTTCAATAGATATCCATGATTTTCTAGTTAGTCTCTTACCATTGTATAATCTTGTTGTTTCATTTATATAGTCGTAATTTATTTCATGCCTTGTTACATCTTGCCTTGTGTACCCTATCATACTACTGTTGGTTGTTGGATGTTTTATGGTGTTAGTTATTTCTCTTATTATCACGTGAAAAAAATATACTTTGAACTTATCTCTCTCCTTAGAAGACTCATTGCCACTCTAAATTTTTTTGGACTATTTCTTTGTAAGACTTGAACTCCTTAAGGGACTTACCTAGACCTATCCATGATACCCCTGTTAGAGTTACAATAACTGAGAGGGGGGTGATTCAATGAGCCCAAATTATCTAAATTCAAATTTGAATCTTTATAAGTCCTTAATATATTACCATAAACATTCATGAAGCATGCACATCATTCATAGAAATGTATAATAAAGACAATCCAATATCTAACACATAACACATGACATTGGTGGGAAACCCTCTTGGCAAATAAAACCCATTGGAACTTGTAATTTGAATATTTTCATATAATAAAAATATCCAAATTAGACCATCTACAAATTATCAATGAACTAAAATCCCTATTTAATGAGACTTCAATCCCATAAGGTGCTGCCACACCTATCTAGTTGAACTGCAACAACAACCAAACCTTTTAGAAAATTTTACCTTGTAAAGATTCTACAACCACATTATATGTTGAGCTAAAACAACAACACCTATGAACATATCCACCTCTAAAATGATGTCAACAATGCCTAATGATGGACCTTTGATTAACACACTTCACTTTCAACAATAACTCTATCACCCATCACCTCCTGATGTTAAAAGAACATTACATACTTGGACCAACACATAAACATCAATTAAGACACATTACATATCCTAACTAACCCCACTCTTCAACTCTACACACTCAAAGCATCATTCATAGTAAAAAAAATTTCACAACATTAACAACATAACCAAATGGTCATATACACTATACACACTCTAATTAGTCTCTCAAACTAACCACAAAGCTCTCATAGACACAAAAAATCTTTTTCTCATTCTCAAGACATCCAAAACATCTTTTTAGATCACTCTACACATCTTTGCTCATCCTCAACCTATAAGATCATTATTCTACCATGAAAAACATGACCTACAGGTTATACACATAGTCTTAAAACTAATATACCCATCAACCCAATAATTGGTAACATTTTTCCTCTTCTCTTATTCACTTCAATGCATAATCCTTATAAGAAAACCTTAAAAACCATCTCCTTCGGTTTCACCATATATAGAGTCTTCATGATAAACAACTTCTTAGTCATCCATTTAACCTGCCTTAACCCTTAAGGATTATTTCACATCAATACATGGCTCAATAAAATCCACAAAGGCTGGCCATAACATCTATGGGTCACCCTTAAGAAACTACACCTTTTAATAAATCCCTTGTAGCCCTTATAGGTCTCATGTGAGGCCATTCACTCCTTTAGCACTCCCTCAAGCGAAAAAAAACACAAGACCACTTTCAAATACATGGGTATATTCCTTATATCCAATTTTACATCATAAAATGATCACATTCGTTTTAACTCACCTCTATGTATGCTCAAATAACTCAAATAGAGACCTTATACATAAGAACACCATTTTTGAACATACAGTTAACTTCTTAAGCATTGTTCATACAGAAGATACATTTATGATGCCTATGAAATACTCAAAAATCATCCACATGGTGTCTAAAACACTCTCTAATATTTAATTCATCATGATACATTGAAACACCATCAATACAAACTCAAATATCTTTATTAGGTTACTTGTCAAACAAACATGAACACACAGTCAACTTCTAGGCTTAATATCTTGGATTGTACCCAAATCTAGATATTCAAATTAGGTACATTAGATACTTCATGGATTCATTTTCATATTTGTTTTGTAAAGCACCAATAAATTAAAATTCTATCAAAGGATATGGATAAAATATAGAGCTCTAGTTTTTCCTATGTTAAATTCAAATATTCAAATACAAACGATCATAGTTAACCTTTGAAGACAATTCTCAAATCTCATGAACTCATTGCTCAAATCAAATATGTACCATCAATCTCTTTCTATCTTTAACACATAGGTGCCAATGCTCAAACATTAACCCTTAGTCATATTGGCCTCATCTCGTGTAAACTAGGAACTTTAACTTAATGTACTATGTCGATCTCTATGGATAAATCAAGTCTCTAGTGATTAATGTTCACCATTTGATCAAATGTACAAATTCTCATTTACTATTAAATCCTTATCATGTACTTTTGTTTAGTCGTTAAATATCATTCACTTGTCCTCATATTTCTACTTCCTCACTCCTTGGAGGAATGTACATTGTTGATCTTGAGTGAGCTTTAACACTTTCAAAAATGACTAAGTATGGAGACCCTTTCAATATCCCCAAGTAACCATTATTTTCCTTGATAAATTCTTTTGAGCTTCAATGTAGGATCTCAAATTTAGACCAGATGATCTCCTCACAAAAGATAATATACCCATATGACATACCACTCCTAGAACCCTTATCTATGTGAGATATAAATCCATTAGTATTCCTTCTAAAAAAATTCTATCACAAAGCCAACTATGTTAAAACCTACTTGAGAGTCCAACTTTGAGCATCCATAACTTTTATCATGCTTTAGTGGATGATCTAGAATTTAGTGCAAGTCAACTATGTTCAAAACTGAACAAACTCATATGACTAATTTCTTTTGGCATCTACACATGTACAAGATATAACATCATCAAAATTCTCACTCAGCTCTTTTTGTTTCATTTCAAAATTGGCTAGGTATTGAAAAATTCAATCAAACTGCCTTGGATCCCAACTTTCCATATGCATATCTTTTGATGAACTACATCATACTATATAAAAATTATCAAAAATAAACTAGACATAAAAATTAACAAACCCATATCATCATTTTCTCTTAATATCTCCATATGTGTGAATTTTTACCTCATCAACATGCTTACTCAACTCTTTTTAACCAGCTATAAATTTGGCTAAGTATGGAAAATAATGAATTTTGAGAGAGAAGCCAAGTTTACACCCTCATATCTTTGACAATGCTTTGATGCATGAATTTAGATCTAGTGTATAATAACTACTGACAAATTTGATTACAACCATATGACCCACTACCCTTGACTCCTTCCCGGATGACAATGGTGATGTCATCAAATTAGCTACTTACATTTTCTACCACTAGGTCCAAACTATTTAGATGAAAAATATGGACAACTAGATGAATTCCACTTATGCATGAAAGCTCTCAAAACATAATTAAAATATTAAGGACCTCTTTCACATGCTCCAATAACCATACTTATCCCTAATCCCCTCTAGCCATGTCAATATTGAAGATCAACGAAATATACTTCAAGCATACAAGAACAAGCATATTGCACACTTTGTCATTGTCACATAGACTATCAAGGCACTTCATCCACTCCCCAAATAACCTCTATGACATTATCATGACATCATCACAACAAATCTCTAACAATATCATCCATTGTCATTGATGTCAACACCCATCAATATAGTAATATATAATTCACATTCTCTCTCATAAAAGGACTCTCATAATAGGAAATTTCTCCCTAATATAAACTTTCTCCCCCTTTGACACAATGATAAATTGGGCACAAAATAATATTGAGGACCTAAAAATACTATCAAATAGGAAAGGACAATGTCAAAAATATGGTACAAACTCCCCCTTACCTTGAGCCTACTTCTTCTTGCCTTGACAAACTCCTCTTGTTCCATGCCAACATTCTCTTCAATCAAGCACAACAACCAAGAAATAAAGAATACAAAAAAATAAAAAAAAATGTTGAAACACATCAATAATAATCTGAGAGGGACTCCCCCTAATAACTTTGAGCAATTTCACCTTCTTAGCATCTCTAGATCTCCACACCATCACACATGTTAACTAGTCTTATCTCTCAAGCTACCATAAGGACCACCAATAGAACTTCATGCCACTGATCAAATATAAACATGATCTCAACCAACTTGTGAAGTCACCTTGAAACACACATACCTTTCTTTTTTTGATAAACTAATCAAAAAGCATTCTTCTTCAAACTAGGCCTATTTGGCCTCCTTAAAGCCCTACCCAGAACTTTCAAATCCCACATCTTTCAGTAGACACATCTTCAATATTTGAAACATCATATTTTCAAGACTCTCATATGTCCTCTCAAGATTGCCAATTTTCATCATCAAGCTCATTTTCTTCAATATACATCCTTCATAAACCTACTAACCAATTAACCCTCCATATTGACATAAAAAAGAATAAATTGAGATCCAAAAACCTTCAAATCTATATGAAGATTGATTTAATAACCCATTTGTCCCATTAAACCTATTAAATATCCTTAGACCTCAATTTAGAATGCAAACCACTTTTATAGCATAGCCTAAAACCTTATAATCTCAAAAAAAGTAGGGTCAATAAACCTTCTTCTAGTCAATGCACACCACTCAAACTAATTTCACACCTTGAAACACCCATAACATCTTTTAAACCAAAAATTGAGCCTTCACACCTTTGGGAACATTAAATTCCTATAACCCATTTTAGGCTTGCTTTCCCTAAAACCAAAAAAATGAGAAAACTAAGAGCAACCAAAAAATATTCAATTGGCACAAACAAACCTTTAGACCAAAAAACAACTTGGATTACATCACAAATAAATGTATCGACCTTTATGAGCATCAAACTCTTCTTGTCATCTACATCAATCTCATTAAGCCACTTGAAACCATCCATTCTGACTCTGTATTGCATAGCCTTCATAAATCTCTGGAGAAAACACATGAACTTATTGCGCTAACTTAACCAAAGACCTTCTCTAATTAGAATTATTATCTTGAACATGTAAACATGATTCTCCACACATGATTTCTCAGATTCAACTACTCAATCCTTTGAACCCCAAAACTAACCAATTACAAAGCTCCCCCTAACTTCATGCTTCATCACGAACATGACATCTTTAACAAGTCATCATAGAATTCATACCATAACATCCAAACCATGACCAACAAGCCAGATCATTATTTAAGATGTGACCACTAAGATTCTTTACAAAATTCTTTTTCCCAATATATAGATATATAAAATGAATGCACAAACATACCTTATTTTGATACTTTCTCATCAAATAATCTATGTCAGCCACCAAGGTTCCATTGCATGATAAGTGTCTCCTTGAATCCTATCTAGAGACACTCCTTTGACATAGTGAGACTCAAAGTCCCAAAACTCAAGAGACTCCCATATCTCCATCTCTTTCTCTAACTTACAGTCTTGCTTGACTTTGAAAGGGTGATTGACTTCATTCTTTTGTTTATATTTGTCAATAGAAGTAGACAACATAAACTCTTATCTTTCCTTCATGTCTATCATGGAAAACAAACCATCTTTAGTCTTATTTTGATCTCTTATGATAGGATTAGGTTTCTATACCCATGTGTAACCTCTTCCTTACACACTAGGAGCTCTGTACACCTTATTTTGGTTTGGGAACTCATTCAACATGTTCTTGTAATACCTAGAAAAGTGACCAACTCTATGAAATTTGAAACAAATAAGATCATTCATACCTTTTTATTGATGATGATTATGATCTTCCTTTTATATCTAGATAGAGGATAAATCCTCTTGGCATTTCTATATCTTATTCATATCTTATTCCTTATTTGTAGTAGTAGGTAGTCCACCTTGATTAGGTTTATCCTTAATAGTCTTTGGTCTCAACACCATTGAGTGGATTTTAGGATCAGAATGCTTCTTCAAACTATTCTTGTAGAATCTAGCAATATGTCCTACTTTATTTCAACTGTAGAAAAAAATATCATTCAACATACCTCTCAACTAATGTGAATTGAGTCTTCTCTAAGACCAATTTCTCCTTCTTCCAAGGCACCATGTGGACTCATTCTTAGAGCTCATCTTTCTACAATCTCTTATCTTCTGACCATATTGATATCAAAAACGACATTGGCCATGAAAAGAACTAGCACACCTTAATGCATTAGGATATCTAATGGGTTTTCTTTCATTAATCTTACCATGATTTGACTTCTTTTGATCTTATTCACGTTTGTTTATCTTGACAACAAATTACTCATTCTCATCTTTCAATGAATTTAGCTTGGTTCCTAATTGACTGGACTCATCCTCTTTAGCTCTTATACTTGAAATAGAAAGCATCAACTAACCTTTTAAAACTTGGTTAATCTTCTTATCACTCTTAACTTCTTTATCCATGTCATCCTTTATTATACATGCTTGCTCTATCAAACTTCCCTCAAGAAAACTAACTTATGCTTCAAGACCTTTGATCACATACTTCATCTTATGACTCCTTTTATTTTTCTCTTTTAGTTCACCAAGTTCACTCATGAGCTCAACTTCTAGATCAAATTATTCTTCCTTATTATCATATTTTCATCTATTTAGGATCACCTTCAACCTATTCGACTTCCTCTAAAGGACTTGCCCTGATACTAATTGTTAGAGGTACAATCACTAAGATAGGTGGTGAACCAATGATCCCAAATTATCCAACTTCAAACTTAGATATTTAAAATTCCTTAATCAATTACCATAATCATTCATGAATCATACACATCATTCATAGTAATGTATAAGAAATACAATCGAATATCTAGCTCATAACACATGACATACATGGGAAACCCTCTTGGTGAATAAAACCCATTGGAGCCTACAATTGGACTACTATCCTATAATAACAAGATCTAATTTATACCATCTATAAATGATCAAGGAACTAAAATCCCTATTTAGTGAGACTTTAATCAAATAAGGTTCTACCACACCTTTCTAGCTAAGCTACAACAACTAGACCTTGTAGCAAGTTTTACCTTTTAAGGAGACTATAGCCACCTTTGATGATGAGCTATCACAACAATACCTATGAACACATCCACCTCTAAACTAATCTAACAAAACCTAATTATGGACTTTTTCTTAACACACTTCACCTTTGGCAAGAATTCTATCACCCCCATACCATGTTGGCCAAAGCACATTACATAATTGAACCAAAATATAAATATGAATTGGAACACATTACATATCCAAACTAACCTCACTCTTCAAATTTGCACACTTAATGCATCCTTCATATCAAAAACTCTATCATAGTAATAACAACATAACCAGATGGTCATACAATTATCCACACTCTGATTAGTCTCTCAAACCATTCACAAAGATCTCATAGACACCAACAATACTTTGCCATTCCTAAGACATCAAAAACATCCTTTTAGATCACTCTAGACCTATTTGATCATGCTCAACTTGCAAGATCACTATTCTAGCATAAAAAACATGACCTATAAGTCATACACACAGTACTCAAATTGATCTACTCATCAACCCAACTATTGGTCACACTTGGCCTCTTCTCTTCTATCCTTCAATGCACGCTCCTCAAAAAAATTCCCTAGAAACCATTTCCTTTGGTTTAACTATATATAGAGTCTTCATGATAAACAACTTCTTGGTCAGCCATTTGACTTGCCTTAACCCTTAAGGCTTCTCTCACATCATGACATCGCTCAATATAATCCACAAAGGTTGGCCATAACATCTATGGGTCACCCTTAAAGAACTACACCTTTTAATAAGGCCCTTGTAGTCCTTATAGATCTCACGCAAACCCATTCACTCCTTTAGCACTCCCTTGAGCAAAACAAGAACACAAAACCACTTTCAAATACATGGTTCCACTCTTTACGTCCCCTTAGATATCCTTGAATTATCACAATCATTTTATCTCACCTCTATGTATGCTCAAACAACTCAAAAAAAGCCCTTATACATAGGGACACCATTTTTGAACATATAGTCAAATTCTTAATCAGTTTTCATACTCAAGATAGATTCATCATACCTCTAAAATAATCATAGAGCATCCACATGGAGTATATAACAATCTTAAATAGCTATTTTATTGTGATACATTAAAACATCATCCATACAAGCTCACATATTCTTCTGGGGTCACTTTCAGAACAAGCATGAACACATATTCAAATTATAGGCTAAATATCTTTTATTTTACTCAATTTTAGATCTTCAAATTAATTTCATTAGATGCACCATGGAGTCCTCTTCATCTTTATTTTTTATAGCACCAAAAAAATCAACTTCTATCAAAATATATGGAAAAAATTAAAATTTATGCTTTTACCCATGTTAATTTAAAATATTCAAATATAAGTGGTCAAAGTTAGCCTTCGAACACAATACTCAAATCTTGTGAACTCATTTCTCAGATCGAATATGAACTATCGATCTCTTCTAATATTTAACACACAGTTTCCCATTATCAAATGTTAAACCTAATCTCATACAATCTTGTAACTTTGAATCAACATAATCCATCGATATATATGAATCAATAAAGTCTTTAATGATCAATTCTCACCATTTGATCAAATGTACAAATTCCCACTCATCATTGGATCCTTATTTTGTACCTTTTCTCAGTCATTAAACATCGTGCACCTATCCTTATCTTAATACTTATTGACTACTTGGAACAATGCACACTATTGATCTTGATCAAGCTTTAACACTTTCAAAAATGACCAAGAATGGGAACCCTTCAAATAGGCCTGAGTAGCCATTTTTGCTCCTTAATAAATTATATTGTGCTTCGACATAAGATCTTATATTTAGACTAGATTATCTCCTCACAAAGGAGAATCCAACCATGTGGCACACTTCTCTTAGCACCCTCTACATGTGAGATATAATGCCATTAATATTCCTTTAAAAAAACATGTCACAAAGCAAACTCTGTCAAAACCTCCCTGAGGGGCCAACTTTGAGCATCCATAACATTTTTTGCACTTTAGTGGATGATCTAGAATTTAGCATAGATCGACTATGCTCATAAATTAATAAACCCATATGATATGTTTCTCTTGACACCTTCACACATTTAAGATATAACATCATCAAAATTCTCACTCAAATCTTTCTTCCTCATTATAAAATTGAATAAGTGTGGAAAAACACAGTCAAACTGCCCAGGTGCCTAACTTTGCATATGCATAACTTTTGATGCATTACATCATATGATCTAAAAACTAGCAAAAATAAACTAGGAATAAAAATTAACAAACCCATATGCTCATTTTTTCTTGACACCTCCACATCTATAAATTATAACCTCATCAACATGTTTCCTTAGATCTTTTTTGCCAACTATAAATTTGGCTAAGTATGGGAAAATAATGAATTTTGACTGAGAAGCCAACTTTGTACCCTCATATATTTGACCACACTTCAATGTATGAATTGAGATCTAGTACATAACAACTAAGGATTAATATTATCACAAGCATATGACCTAACCCCCTTAACTCCTTCCCATGTGGTAATGGTGACATCATCAAACTACCCACTCAAATATTTTACCACTAAGCCTAAAATATTTAGATGAAAAATATGAACAAATAGATGAATTTGAATTATATACACAAGATCTCAAATCATATATAATATATTAGGGACCTCTTTCGCACGATCCAATCACCATACTCATTCCTAATCCTCTCTAGCCATGTCAATGCTTAAGATCAACCAAGTATACTTCAAGCATATAAGAACAAACATATTTCACAATTTGAAATTGTCACATATACTATCAAGGCACTTCATCCACTCACCAAAGAACCTCAATGACATCACCATGACATCATCATGATAACTCTCCAACAAACTCCCCACATGGATTATTTCCTTTGTCACTTGGCATTTTTTTATGTTTTCATTAATTTAACCTTGGTGCCATTTAAATATTTAAATTGCATTTCAAATATTGTTTTTTGGATAGGTCATTTATAACCATTTCATTTATGATTTCTGGTGGGGGTTATCTTGGGAGTTATTTGGCAATAATGGAGGGTGTTTGTCTCTCTTCATAATCAATGCATAATTCATTTGGGTATGAGTGAGTTGGATGAGAAGGAAGGGAATTCAGTTAGTGGTGGTTGGATTGGATATGGGTAGGAGAAGAATGGATTAAAAAATATTGAGAAAAATGTAGGGAAGGTTTATGATTTGGTCTTGCTGACTTGTAATTGTCGTGAGAATAAGGTTATTTTAAGACTAGTTTTATCTTTGTTTTCTTCATTTTGTGTTTTCTTTCCACTACTTTTGATCGGTACGCCAGTCTTGATTGGTTTGTCTTTTTATTTTATAATATATAAAATTATATAATGGATTGGATGTTGCATATACAATTAGAAGCCATAGGAATTTTGGATTGCTATCTAAAACCCAATGGGGTTTTGATATTACCATTTTTCATATACAATTACAAAATGAATCGATAGGGTTATCTAGATTTTTTATATATGTTTAGACTCATTATATCTTTGTCCTGGTGAATGTTAATATCATTTTGAGGGCTACCTGAGTTCATCCTTCACATAAATGAAAAGGATGTGTGTAAAATAACTCTAAGTGGTTTTAATTTTTTTCTTACCTAGATGGGTCATCAACTAGAATGATTTGGGGTTCTAAGTGGTAGTGACTATGTGAATTTTTATGGATTAAAATAAAATGGGTTTAGTTTTTTTAAACCCTACATTTATTTTAAGGATTTCATGATTTTGCATTTCTTGTTATAGTTATTCAAACTAGGTACATTTATAAAGGGAGGTCATGGTACCTTATTGTTTGATTGTATGGTATTGTTTCTATTTTTTATTAAAGACTAGAAATCACTTTAGTTACTTTATATTTCAAATGGCTGAATTTATATTTTCTTTAAGGGTTTCCTTGAACAAATTATTGAATTGGGTTTTCAAGGATGAATTTATTATTCATGTTTTTCATGATTAGATTGATTTTATTATCAATATATGTATAAATGTGGTTTCATTTTGAACATCCTCTATGTGTTATTTTAATATCACAATAGTTTATATGGAGGTGTTATGGTTTGTGTAAAATTCATGTATAATCTAAATAATGTTGAACCTTGTTCTGATATAGACAAGGTTTGGCTGGTTATTTCCTTTTAACGAACTTGTTATTTATGTTTCCCTTGAATAAGCTTGATTTGTTTATAAATTTATGAATGTGATTTTGAGTGGATATCTTTTATCTATTATTTGAATGGCATGACTCAGTGTTGGATTTATTGAGGAATTCTATGTGCTTCATGTATTTCTGAACTATGGGAATATGGGTGAAGTCCTACTAGAATCACTATTTTATAAGGGGATTCAGTTTTTTAATTAAGACCATTTTATAGGTTTATTATTCTATTGAAATCATGTTAACCCAATTTTAAGATTCAAAGATCATATGATGTCATAAGACCTCATGATGATCCCATGAATGTCACATATCAATTATTCACTTAAAATCAATTTATAGATATGAATGATGGGTAGAATCATTATTTTTTACTTTTATAAATTATTGGCATTAGTGGAGGTTGTGATGAATGCATGAACTAGGTTGTTTACGTTGACTATTTTTGATTTATTGGATTATTGGATTGTGACTTTGGCTGGGTATAACTTGTTGAGTTTATGTTGTCAATTTATATATTATTTAATGATGGTTTGATTTCATTTCTATTATATGCTCATTCCTAGACTAGGCCTAAATGGTTGATCTATAATTGTGTTCTTATGATCATGGGATATGGATTGGTAGCCAACATATTATAGGTTGAACATACACTTAGATTTTTTTCAATTTAGTTTTTTTTTTTTAATGTTATAGACAAGGATTTCATTTTTAAATCCATTACTATATCCTTTGAGTAGCTTGCAATGGATATCCCCACTCCCAATTTATAATAATTTTATGTTAGGCTATTTTTGTCTCACCTTGGAATGGTGGTTGTTTGTCACTTGCATATTTTACTTCTGATATTGTGTTGAGTTGTCCAATGGTTAGGGAATCCCAAATCTCTTAAAATCCCTTCTTGACCTTGGTTTCTGAAACCACCATCCAGTTGATGGATGGGGTGGTAAGGGACACTGATGGTTGGGCTCATAGGGCTCTTTGGGAGGGGTTGTTTGATTATTTTACATGTTTCTTGCACTCCTGGATGATCACATAAATAGGTGTGATGTAATTGGTAATATTTTATTAGGTGATATTTATATGCTTCTCAGATTAGTTTTTATGTCGCTTTCATATACCATGATTAGTAAATGTAGTTATAATTTATTTTTATTTGATATTGGTTTAGTTATACTTAATGATTATGATATACTAATCATGTAAATTGAAATCGATCCTACTGAAGCATGAAGTACATAGATTATAATGTTGAGTCATGGTAAAATTTTGAAGTTCACTTACATTTTTTGAATTTAATCATATATATATACTTGGTTTTTTATCTTAGGATGTTAGTTGATTATCATTAATAATATTATATTAGTATACTACCTTATTGTCATCATTATGGTAATTGTTGGTAAATTATTTTATGCACACTTTAGTGTAGCATTTATTCCTTGTGCAGCCATATGGAATTTTCATATAGTCTCTTGATATGAATAATTCATGGTAAACCTAAGTTGAGATTCACTTATGCATATATATTTATTATCCTTGACACTTTAAGCATACTTGAGAATGTTGGTTGCCTCGTTAACAAGTTAAGAGTCTCAACATGAAGGGATATTCATTGAAGAGTTATATATTATCTCACGCACACACACACACACACACACACACACACACACACACACACACACACACACACACACACACACACATGTTTATTACTCTATTACATATGTTGGAATTAACTCTTGGGATAGCATGAGTATATAAAAAAATTCTTTTACTTTGTTTCAAATTTTATATGAAGATTATAGATATCTCTCTCTAGATATTTTCAGCTTGTATATGGAATATATAACATGTTTAGTTAAGTTGATGCTATCAAATGTGGGAAGCGTAAATAAAATTATCTCTTTTGCATACCTCAGACCTATATAGATGCATATAAAGGTATGTATGTTATTATTAATTATTTTTTTATTGTTTAGTTTTTGTCTTAGACCTCTATATTAGTCACATTACTAAAATGGATAAAATTATGAGTTTGATTATTATCTTAAGGGCTTCCTAGTATGTAATTGAGTTGAGATTAAATTCTAAAATGAATTGAAAATGAGTAAATGAAAAAAATATCTTAGATTACTTGTATTATGAAATATAATTATTAAGTGATGTACTCTCCCTTTCTTGATGCTTATATAAAGGAATAATTGTTGAATGTATATATGTTGAAATTTATTCCTATGAACTGAGTGAGCTATCATCTTATTTCTTGATGGATGGAATTGGATGTATTGCTATGTCATGACATGCTTAAATTTGTTTTTTAATATTTCCTTAAATGGATTTTTTTTTTGAATTCTACTCAATTAGAACATGACAGGGATTTTCATTTTTATAAGACACTAGATGATTGTATGAGTCTAGCATTTATTAAATTATGTGGAAACCTTTGTTGTTTATGTATTTCCAATATTTGGTTCACTTTGAAACCTATTGTATACATGAATAAATTATACTTTCTCATATATGAGACATATTACTCTATGATATTTGTTCATACTCTGAAGTTGTATGAAGATGGATTTCATCTTGAATAATATCCTTGTTGTAAGAAAGTTCAATGAATTAGTTATTCATTATTCCTAATTCTTTTTTAGTAGACGTATGGCTAAAAAATATTAAGTTAAGTGTGAAATTTATATGAACTGAATATGTTCTTTTTACTTTTAACCTTACAATTGATTGAATAATAATGTGAAATAGAATATACTCTTGGCTGAAATATACATTTGATTACATTAATTTCTCTCTTATTAATTATAACACATTAGTTATTTCCAATATTATATCTTTGACGTAGATTCGATTAAAGGATGATGATGAATCTTATCTAATGAATAACGAAGTGGATCACAATTGTATCATGGCTCATTTAATCAAATAACAACATTCATGCTTATTAATTGAGTGACGTGTGAACTTAAAATTATATGATAGCAACAGCATAATGACCTTTAGGATGTAAGGAATTTGACAACATTGGATGGTATCACTTGAATAATTACTTATGATGTTTTGGTTATTATTCCATTTCAAGGTTGTGTTCTCTTTTAAGCAATGATAATTTTTGTTGTGTACTTATGGGAGTTTAGTACAATCTGCATGTGTTTAAATTGATTAATGGTTGTTATGTATGATTAGCATGAATAATGAAGCTGATCACAATTGTATCATGGCTCATTTAATCAAATAAAATCATTCATGCTTATTAATTGAGTGACGTGTGAACTTAAAATTATATGATGGCAATGGCATAATGACCTTTAGGATGTGAGGAATTTGAAAACCTTGGATGGTAGCACTTGAATAATTACTTATGATGCTTTGGTTATTATTCCATTTCAGCTTTGTGTTCTCTTTTAATCAATGATAAATTTTGTTGTGTAATTATGGGAGTTTATTACAATCTACATGTGTTTAAATTAATTGCTAGTTGTTATGTATGCTTAGCATGTTAGATATCATAATTGATTGTCAATATTGTACCTTATTTTCATTACATATAACTATTATGACCCAATGATAACATAGTGTGTTTTAAATATAACCTTTTTGGTTAGTCTAAAAATAACTATTTAACCATCCAAGAGTGGAATTAAATCCCATTGAGGGGAATAAGATACTTAGTGAGGGATAAGGACCTATAAATGGACCTATGTGAAAGAACATTTGCTACATATGTCATATGTGATATATTTGTGTATTTGTACATTGATATGCTCTAAATCCCATAAATCACCCTTCAAGCAACCTACTTCCCCATAGCATCCTTTGTGAGTAATTACCCCTAGCTAATTATCTTTGCTCACCTCCTTTGGTTTTGATTGTGCATATGTGAGTACACTGAATGAATATTCCTTCATTCAACAAGAAAATTTTTGGATCCATCATGCATCCTAAAGAGTATTATGATATGCAATTAAAAAAATATATGTGTGGCTATTTTAGAATGTTCTAATGAATGATACATACATAGAAGATGTGCAATGTATGGTAATAATATTAATTGAATATAATGTAATTTTAACTAAAATGAATATGTGGTGTGATTTTAATATTTCTATTATTTTAGTTGTACTTATTTTGATTTATATTCATTAAATACCAATAGGTTTCTATGTTTTTTCTTTCTTCACCTTAAGTGATTTTTTAAGTGATTGAGCTTAAAGAATATGTGTAGGAAATTTTAAACCCAAGATCATATTATATAAATGTGTGTAGGTAGTTGTTAATATTAGAAACATATAGAAACATTTTATGGGAGTATTGAAACATATAGATAGGGCATTCATCTTCTCATTCTAGACTTTTGGATATTTGTTTTTTACATGTTTTGTAGGTCAAAGGTGAGAACTATTAGATTTTATAGTAATATGTTTGTGTGGAAGGATTATGTACCAATCATTTGTGATTTTAAATTATAAGTATGTGCTTATTTTTTATAAAACCATATCAATCCTGTACAACCAAAAACTACTCTCCATATAAGGTATTTTTAGTGACTTGGTTTGGATCTACAAGACTTACAAAGAAAGGTTAATTAGAACGATTCAATGGGTCACATATAAATACCAATTATTTATGGTCTTAAAGTAATTCAAACATAGGTTTTGGTTATGCCTACCACATCTTGATATGTATTTACATCATTGAAGTCCTTGGTTATCCGAAATGGAATCTACAATTGATCCAAATCAATGAGGTATTTCCTTTTCTCATGAAGTAAAATTAATACATATTCCAAATGATATCATTAGTTATTATATTACATATGTAAAGTGTGAGGAGAAACATGGTATGTACCTTTTAAACTTATCCAATCATAATGAAAATAATGTCAAATATCCAACTTAAGATTGAAAAGCTTAACTTATTCCAAAAATACCAAAATAATTTAAAAAGAAATACAAAAATCCAAAAACATATATGGCACCTAGATACTCTATTGGATTCTTGGCATCTATGTGTTATTTCAATGTTAATGGATGGCATATCAGTTACTTTTACATACAAATGTGTGTCACAATTATATTTAAGTGTGATATAGGAATACGAAGATACATGATTTTTTATTATTTTTGATGTTGGGCCTTCCCTCTACTCATGTCATATGGACATTCAACACCTTTCCATGTTTCCCCTTACAATGTTGGCATATTCAACACCTTTCTAAAAACATATTTACATTATATTACATCCCTAGACAATAATAATGTGCACTTGATCAAGTGTCTTTATTTCCCCAAAATGCCCTACCAAGATGCCAATATGTTTTTATTTTAGTTGATTCTCTCTCATTAATGCTCTTGGTATGCATAATTGACTACCCTTAAATAAAAATCCCTATTTTACATTATAGTATATCTATGGACTTATGTCTTTGCCTTCTATATTATCACATGTTTCATATGCCTCCTTGAAATTAGGATCTTCTCTATACATGTCTTTGACTTAATCAAATCCCAATATATTTACATGAGACTCATACATAATGAAGGTTATTTTGCATAATGCACCTGTAGATTTTTTAGCTTATCAACTTTTATGCTTAATATCAAAAGAAAAACTTCAAAAAAAATCAACCCATTTCATATGCCTTTGAGTTAGTTTAGTGTAACTACTAATGAATTTTAAGGCATGATTGTTTATATAGAGCACAAACTCTTTGGGTAGTAGATAGTGTCTTCATTTATTCAAAGCTTGCATAATAGCATAGAATTCATGGTCATATGTTGAGTACCTCCTATTTTCCTCATTAATATTTTCATTGAAATAGGCAATTGGTTTTCCCAATTGACTCAAAAAAAAACTCCTATAATAGTCCCACTAGCATCACACTCTACTTAGAAAAGTTTACTAAAATTAGACAAAGCTAATATAGGATACTTTGTGGTTTTTTTTTTAATAATTTAAAACTTCTCTCAGCTGACTTAATCGATTAAAATTGAATTTTATTTGCTTGATATTTTTCACTATTGGATCACAAATACCACTAAATTTTTTTATAAACTTTCTATAAAAGCTAGCCAAGACACGAAAACTTTTTACATCAAATACACTCTTTAGAATATACCATTATATTATGGATTAAAATTTATCTTTATCCATCTTGAAACCTTATTTAGAATTGACAAATCCCAAATAGACCAATTCTATCTTCATGAAAGTGCACTTCTTGAGATTGATTAGCAATTATTCTTTTTATAGCTTGTTGAAAACCATTATAATATGTTTAAGATTCTCTTATTTTGACTAACTATAAATTATAATATCATCCAAGTAAACAATGACAAATTTTCCTATGAAATAATTGAATAAATAATTCATAAGTCTCATGAAGGTGTTTGGAGCATTAATCATCCCAAACGGCCTTACAATCCACTCATATAGTTCATCATTGGTCTTAAAATTTATCTTCCATTCATCTACCTCTTTAATTCTAATTTGATGGTAGCCACTTTTTAAATCTATTTTAGAGAAATACCTTGCACCACTTAAACAATCCATAAGATCATAAATTCTAGGAAAAGTAAATCTATACGTAATTGTAATCCTATTTATATATCTTTAATTAGTACACATTATCCATCATCTATAATTATTAGGGGTTAGTAATGTTGGAATAGCACAAGGACTTAAACTTTCCCTAATTAGGCCTTTATCTAATAAGTATTGCACTTGTTTATTTATCTCCTCATTATCTCTTAGTGTCATCCTATAAGCTATCATGTTTGGTAGATTGGCTTCTAGAATGAGATATATATGGTGGTTAATGATTATCATTATCAGTAGTTCATTAGGTAAATCATCCACAGCTATATTAACAAACTCATTCAACAAATTTTGAATCTTTAGAGGTAGATCAGTCAATTGTATGGTTTTGCAACTATTTTAGGCTTACCAACTAGTGCATAACCTATCCCTTATTTTCTAATTTATTGTAATAACATTTTTCACTATTAAAATAACCTTAGGATTGTCTTATACTATTTAATTCTCCTCTTTCAATTTTATAAGTGTGTGCTTATTTCCATCTTTCTCAAAAGCATAAGTATTTCTCCTCCCTTCATGTATGGCGTTCCTATTGAATTGATAAGGTCTTTCCAATGGGACATGAGAAACATCCATGGGCATGATATCACATAACACCTCATATTTTTAGATTTCTATTTTAAACTCCACTTTGAATTTCTCTTTTACCAAGACTTGGTATCCTTTCTACAACCATATCACCTTATAAGGTTTGGGGTGTGTTAACTTTTTAAATCCTAACTTATCAACTATTTTTGAAGATACAAGATTATCAGTACTTCTACTATCTATAACTACTTTACAGTACTTACCTTTAGATTTATATGTGGTTCTAAATAATGTCTTAATTTTTGTAGGATCCTTGATCTCTTTGTTTGGACTGAGCCAATAAAATCTTCATAAGAAAAAAATCTCCAACATTAGGTGCATCTAAATGATAAGGTGATCCCACACTCTCCTCTTCAACTTAGATAATTTGAGAATTATCTTGAACTATTGAAGGATTCTTTAGAAACTCATAATATTGATTCCCATACTTTTTGAATTTAAAGCATATACATATAAAGCCTCTTCCTCTACCTCTTATGAATGGTCTCCTACCTTTGAATGAGTAACCACTTCTTTTGTTTTGGAATTGAATTTGTGGACTGATAAATTATTCATTATGGATCTACAACTCACTCCTTCTACCATGTTGTCCTCTACCTCTAAAATTTTTGCCTATACCAATTAAATGTTGAGTCTACTTCTCAAATAATTTCTCCTCTATTTTAAAGGTAAATTGTTATGCTTCATCTACTAATATTACTAATAGAATATTGACCTCATCTTGGATGTTAAACTTTAATCTATTGATGTATCTAGATAAATTTTCACCATATTCTTCTATATGTCAACCCTAATAGTTAGTTTTTATAACTCCTTTATATAACACTTTGTGAACATTTCCTTTTGCTTTAAGTTTTGAATCTTCTTGATTGGATTGGTCTGATAATATTTTGGCATTAATTTTCCTTTGATTTTGGTTATTATTTTATCCTAGTTATTAATAATTAATAATTATTACCTTTCCTTCTCTTCTCATCTTAAACTCCATTCCACCAGATGGACGCATGACCTTTCAATATTTTACTAGTAAGCTTCAATTTATTTTAATCCACTATTCCTTTATATTCAAAATAGTTGTCCATATAATTGATCCAGTCAACCAACTCCTCTACATTCAAGCTACCTTCATACATAGGTATTTCTATCTTGGGTTTAGAACTAACTCTCATGACTACCCTAATAAGTGTCTATTCTACCCATTTTTTCCCTTCTTGTTATTCTACCCCTTATTCTTAAGCCCCTTCATATTATGTATCATTAACATCTAGTATATCAATTCTTATTCTCTGAACAATGTCCATGTCTTGAAAATGAGATTGAATATTTCTCATTTCCTCTAGTAACATTGTTATACTAGGTTGCCTCCTCTGACTTGCTCTACCTCTTACTCGAATTTCCATACCCACAAGCTTATGTTTAACATCTTGTTATTAATGCCTTTATTGATATATTTTAAACATTAAACAACCTAATATTAGGCTTTGATGCCACTTATGGTGTAAATTGGATACTTATAAGGTCTCTTGTATGCTCAATTTGATCACAAAATTGAGTTTATAATCTTGTTTTAGGCCTAATTTATACATTGTGAAGTTTTGAATTGAAACTTAGAATTTGATGATCTTAAAATGATTGCATACATTCATTAATCCATTATCCATCCCAAAATATAATTTATAAATTCTTTTAAATCTTAAAATTTCAAGAAATTTTGAAAATTACACTTTAAGCCTTATTTTAGGCCTAGATGCAGGTCTGTAGATAGAGAAACAAAATAATCTTCTCTTATAGTAATATTTAACCTATGAAACCATTTTAGTCACTTAAAAAACAATATTTTTAAAATATCTATGAATTTTGATGGGATTTGAAAGGTTCATCTAAGATATTTTACAATTGTACTAAATCAAAACCCTAAACTATGGTTTTCTGACTATAAGTAACCCAAGAGAAATAAAATTGGGAAACATATTATCTATCCACTATCAAAGGTTTATTTTGTATTTATTAATATTTAAATTATACTTGTTTTTCTTGTTTTAAAAATTACTCTTTAGACTTGACCAATCATAAAAGTCATAAGAAAATGTCTTCTTACCTAGACTATAATGCTACAAACTTTGATAGGATATTATTGTTGTAGGTTTGTCAATAATTTCTCCAAGGTGACCAAGGATTTTTATGATGTTTCATATCTACTAGATTGATAATGACAAAGTGTGATTCAATGTGCTTTAATGTTCTTACATAGTTCTTCATTGATTAACTTGGATAGGTAATTGATGGATGATATTGATGATATGGACATGTTACAAAGACCTTATGGGGTGTTATGAGTGCTTTAATTGATTATGGAAATGAAAATAATTCATCATAGTATTCATATGAGTGTATAGGTTCAATTAGTCATTTTGATAGATAATATTGAGTAAGTAGTTTGATGACATCATATTTCACATGTGTGAAAGTTTCGATTGTAGTTTGATACATGGATGAATTTCCCAATGGAATGTGATCATGTGGTTAAAATTTCAAGTCATGAGGTTTAGTTTAGAAAAATTTATTAGGGTGCTAAGTTGGCTTATCAAGTAGAGATCACTAAGTTCCCATGCTTAGCCAAATAAGTATTATAAAAGATCTACAATGAGCATTTAATCAGATCATAGATCTAATGGTGAGAATTTAATCTAACTAGATAAATATCTAATGGATCACTTGATCTTATTATTAATGATCCAATGTTGTATTTTTAGTCAATATGTCAAGGTTTACATAGAAGACATGTGGGGATGTCAAGTGACAGAAGTTGATTAGAGACTAATAGAAATATGTGAAGACACGTGAGGGTACCAAGTGTCTTGATCATATAAGCACAGATCTAAGATCAATAATAACTGATACAAGTTAAATACCAAGATATTTATGAGCATATAAATATAATTTTTTTATTCAAAGTTACCATGGAGCACAAGATGATGACAAAGTATCTGATGTTTAGTATTTACACAGTGACCATTGGAATTTAAATATTCAAAATCATGAAAGAAAACTAGTGTTGGGTTTTTTACCTATATCTTGAGCATATGATAGAATTTTCTAATGGTGTAAAATGAAAACTTAAAGATGAATTAAATTTTCATCCGTATAAGCTGATTATAATATTTAAGTGTTTGTATAATCAAAGATATTGAGCTTCAAATTTCACTATGTTTGACCATGTTCTGCAAGTGACCCAAAAATGATATCTGAGTTGTTATTGATAGCATTTTGAGATTTCAAGATGAAATATTGATTATATATTGTTTTATACTCCATTAATACCATATATGTGTATTTTATAGGTTTTAACAATCCATCTTTAGTGTAAACAATTGCTCTTAGAAATTGACTATTTATTGAATAAACTGGTAAATTGAGTGACCATGTCACAGGAGTGAGTTGAAGGTGTTCTAAGAATAATTGAAGAATAAAATAAATATGGAGATGTTATATAATTATTTAAGGTTTATGATAAATTATTTTATGTCATGATATGCCCTTGATCATATATGGAGCATCAAAATAATATGACTATATTTTTGACTATGTGTGACCAGTCTAAGTGGTCACTTTGAGAGAGTTGATTTGAGTTATTAGAGCCTATTTTTTAGTGTCTAAATAATATGGAGGTGTATATGATGTATTTATTGGTTCTCCCATATGATCTAATCATATGTCTATGTGAAAAACTTGAGTGTTTTCTTCATATGTTTGAGTCTATGTTTTTTATGTATGAAGACCTAAAGAGTGAGGAGACCTAATTTATAAGTTCAAATGTGGAATTGGTATTCCATGTGGAATGGACCCATGAGGGAGTGAAAAATGGTCTATTATAGATAATTTTGATATGTTGTAAGCATTCGTGGAAGCTAAATGTAGTCCAATAGGTCTCAAGAGTAACGTGTGGATGTGAAGGCCTAATTATTTTAGGTCTCACCAAGACCTAATGGTGGTTTGGGGTCAATAAGGTAATGGAAAACATAAGGAGTTTAGGGTTCTTAAATTTAATTTGTATTAAGACCTATTTAAAATGTAGGAAAAATATGGTAAGCATCTTGGCTAACCAAGATGGGTTAGATGAGTGTATGGTATAAATAATAGGCATAATTGACCTATTTGGATGTGAGTTTAGAGAGTGTGTGAATACATGAGAAAATGATTTGTGAATGATATGAGAGCCATGTAGATCTTTTGAGAGGTATATAAGAGTCTACATTTCATGTATGATCTTTTGCTCATAATTATAATGTTGAATTTACATGTTTGATACATGAGAACAAGCGAAGGTGTGTAGATTGATCCAAAAAGTGGTTTTGGATGCCTTTCTTATGTGTGATGGTTTTAATGATTGAAAATAATTGAATGAGGTTTTTTAGGGTTTATCCATCAGATTGATAGTCAATCAAATTTTATAGTTTTTGTTTCATATATGTTGTGTTGATTCTCAACATCTCAGGTAAGTTAGTGTTTGTCATCCTTAAGGGGTTGGTGCTCCTTTTAATGTGGGTGATTCACTAAAGTTTCATTTTAGTAATAATATTATAGGAAAAGTATTCCATGTGTTTTTTTTTTAGATTGTTTTTTCTCCCACAAGAGGGTTTCCAATATATATCTTGTCTTATCTTATTTATCTTTCATGTTCATTGTTATGAGTGGGTTATTTGCTTCTTGATTGATTATGGTGTATGACTAAGGGTTTGAAGGATTTAGATTGAAGTTTTTAAATATTTTGATTCACTTATTCATCCCCTTCCTAGTGATTGTAACTCTAATAATTACTATTATATTAGGAATTTTTTTACAAGTTTAACAACTTCAAGGTGATCATAGGTATAATGGATCTTCATAGTGAACTAGTGTGTGCTTTGTCAAATATTGAATGTCTAGAAAAAGAGACTAAAATTTTTAAAGGAATAAAAAATTAAAATCAAACTCCCTCTACATATTTTGATATCAAATCAAGTAAAGTCTTAACATATTCATAAATGCTCGCATCTAAGGTCAAAATGGAGGCTAGCTTCACTAAAGAAGTCAAGAATAAAGAATCTTGGTTCAGTAATGAACAAGAAAAGAGGAGATCCAACTTGAATTTTTTCTCAATGGATATTTATTTACTTGTAATTAGTTTGGTCATAGAAATAAAAATTGTGCTCTATCTCCTAATATCAAAAGAGATTGATTTTGTTTCAACTACAATTAGAAAGGTCATATTACAAAGAATTTCAAAAGAGACTTTTGGGAAAAGGCCATACAAGTCATTGACATTATTAAATGGTTCAAGGAAACTAAGCCTAATAAAGGAGAATAGAAGAAAAAAACTCTTGCAGTGCACCAAAGGAAGAGTCAATGTTTGTTCAAACAACTTTTCATACTCAAGAAGATGAAAACAAAAAGTGGTATATAGATAGTGGGTGTTCAAGTCATATTATATAAGACAAGATTAAATTTATCTATCTCAAGAAGACCGATCCAAGTTCAATTGGATTTGGTGATAACAAATCTACTAATATTGTTGAAAAAAGGTATTGTGATTCTTGATAATGGCCATACTAAAACCGATAATATCTTATATGTAGAAGGTATGAAACATAATCTCTTATGTGTGAGTCAAATGTATGAGCAAGAAAATATTCTAACCTTTCATGACAAGGAATGTGAAGTTAAAAGGGCAAAGTCAAGAAAAATAATTACAAACATTCATAAAGCAAAAAATAATTTATATATTTTCCATGAACCCAAGAAGGAGGAATGTTTCATAAGTCAATTAGATGAAAGTTGGCAATGGTATATAATACTTTGACATATTAATTTTGACAATATGGTAAGGATCAGTTCAAAGGGGTTAGTAAGACATTTGTCAAAAACTACCAAAATTCCTCATTGTCTGTTCAAAGCATGTCTTCATGGGAAACAAATCAAGAAAAGATACAAACCCAAGGAACATTTCACTATAGGGCCATTAGAATTGATCTAAAATGATCTGTGTAGACCTATGAGTACTCAAATTAATCAAGATAATAATTATTTCCTACTTTTCATTAATGATTTCACTAGGATGACTTGGATATACTTTATTAAAGAGATATTTGAAGATTTTGCAAGATTTATAGCATTCAAAACAATTTTGGAAAATGAAAAAGAATATAAAATTAAGTGTGTAAGATTGGATAGAGGAGGTTTGTTTTGGTCTCATGAATTTGATGAATTCTGTGAAGAACAAGGGATAATAAGATAATAATTTGATACTAAAACACCACAACAAAATGGTGTTGTTGAAAAGGAAAATAGAACTATTCAAGAAATGAGTAGAACTATGATTCAAGATGTTAAATTATTAGATGGTTATTGGGAAGAGGCAAAAAACACTTTAGCTTATACTATTAATAGGTGTCTAATTAGAGAAAATGGTGATACTAATCCATATGAGATATGGAAGAATAGAGCTTCTAATGTCAAACATTATAGAATTTTTAGGAGTAAGTGTTATATCAAAAGGGATGAAGAAAATCTTGGCAAATTTGATTCAGGATCTGATGAGGGGATCTTCTTAGGCTAATCTTCTATCATCTCTAACTATAATGCTTTAACAAGAGACTTCACAAGATTTTTGAAAGCTCAAATGTGAGTGTAGATGAGACAAATAGAGTCAAGAAGTCAAAATTGTAAGTAAGTGATACTATCTAAAATTCTATTTCAAATAAAGATGAGTTATCTATTCAAATAGATGATGAAGATGAAGAGGAAGAAGAAAGACTTGAAACTAAAGCTCCATCTAAGAGAATACATAAGGATCATCCTACCTTCTAGGTAATTGGTAATGTGAATGCAAGGTTATAAATTATAAGAAGAATGTTGATCAATTAGAATCAACAAAACATTGTCTTATTGTCATCAATTGAAACCAAAACTTTCTTGGAAGATAGAAAATTTGAAAGTTGGAAATGTTCTATGGATGAATAACTTTATCAAATAGTAAATAATAAAACATGGGTTCCGGTTCCTAGACCAAAAACCAAGAATGTGATAGGCACTAAGTGGGTCTTCAGAAATAAGATGAATGAGAAAGGAGAGGTCATAAGAAATAAATTCAAACTAGTGTGTAAAGTATATTCTCAAGTTGAAGGGATAGATTTTGATGATACTTCTTCTCTAGTTGTAAGAATGGAATCAATTAGAGTCTTCTTGGCATATGTTAGTTTCAAAGATTTTAAGGTTTACCAAATGGATGCAAAATCTATATTTTTTAATGGAAACTTAGAAAAAGAATTGTACATTGAGTTACCAAAAGGATTCTTCTTGTAAATTTATTAAGACTATGTGTGCAAATTGAAGAAGTCTTTATATGGTCTTAAACAAAATCCTAGAGCTTGGTATGATAGAATAGACAAGTATCTTCTGAGTCAACATTTCAAAAGAGGGGTGGCTGATAGAAATTTGTACATTAAGACTGAAGGTAGTCATAAATTAATTACTATGTTGATGACATAATATTTGGTTCTGACAATGATAATATGAGTAAATAATTTTCAGATGTCATGAAGACTAAATTTGAGATGTCTATGTTGGGGAAGCTTTCATTCTATTTACGTTTGTAAATTAACCAACAAGATGCAGATATATTCATTTCATTATCTAAAGACATCAATGATATGATAATAAAATTTGATATGATGAAGTATAATCCAATGATTACACCAATGATTATAGGTTGCAAGTTGACTAAGTAAGATGACTCACCAAAGGTTGATAAAACCTTGTATAGATCCATGATTAGAAGTCTTTTGTACTCCACTACCTCTAGACCTAACATCATGAAAATAGTAGGACTTATTAGTAGGTTTCAAGTCGATCCTAAAGAATCTTACTTGAACTTAGTCAAAATAATCTTAAGGTATCTTAAGGGCACCATAGAATATGGTTTATGGTATCCCAATAGCAAAGAGTTCACTCTAAAGGAATACACTGTTGCAGATTGGGCTAATTATGTGGATGATAAGAAGAGTACTAGTGGTGGTGTTTTCTTCTTGGGTGAATGCTTAGTATCTTGGCTAAGCAAGAAGCAATCCTCGATATTCCTATCCACTATAGAAGCTATGTATATAGCTCCTACCTCATGCTGCACTCATGATATATGGATGAATCAAACCTTGGAAGATTATAAGGTAAGGCAAAAATAAGCTTGTCTCATCTACTATGACAATACTAGTGCAATTAGTATCTCTAAGAATCTTGTAATGCACTCAAAAACTAAAAACATTCCTCATAGATATCATTTCTTCAGAGAACAAGTGAGAAATCAATGTGTTAAGCTATAATATGTGCCTAAAAAAGAACAACTTATATACATTATAAACAAACTGTTAACAAAAGCAACATTTGAGTCTCTAAGATAAAGATTGGGAGTCATCTCCTTGTCTACAAATAAATAGAAGGTTTTTGGTTAAGGGGGAGTAATTGGTTCATAATATTGCTCTAGTAATCTATAGTAAAATGCTTCAAGTAGAGTGTGGAGTTAGGGGGATCACATGTAAGATGCTTCAGTCATAATAGAAGTGTGAATATGTCTGCTACAGTAGTGAATTCAATGAAGATTTGATAGTGATCATTGTCCTATAATATCACAAGGTTCTTGTGATATTGAAGAGGAGTATACAGAAATTTTCATGAAGAATTGCGTTTTCATATCTTTGATATCATGAATAAAGTCCCTAAGTTATGTAGATGAGAAGTTGTGTATGCCATAGAGTTAAGGGGAACTTTGTAAATGGTTCATTTCTAGAATTAGAGGACTATGTAGTAGAATCTGAGAGAGAAGGTATGGAGGCATTTATGCTATTTCTTCATGGTTAAATATGGTCTAAAGGTGATCAAAGGGTACCTAAGATCAGGTGACTTAGGGGGATTCCCTCTTAAATTTTTCAAGCTAAGTTCATGCATTTTCAAATTTTCATGTTTGTTTTGTCTTCATATGAGCTATGTATGATCAAAGATGAGTGTAGTCATGAAGCATGTTTGAGAAGCTCAAGGTAAGAAGAGGGATGGACAATGTTAGGAGGATTTTGTATCATTTCTCATAGGTGGTATTTTTCCTATTATTGGTCCTTGAATTATTTTTAGGTCTATAGGATTAGGAATTAAGCCCATTTTGTCATTGTGTCAAAGGGATAAAAAGTGCTTGAAGAGAGAGATAAAGTCTAAACATAATCTTTGTATTGGTGTTTGACATCAATGAAAAAAGGGGAGATTGTTGGATGTTTTTCAATAATGTCTCCAAGGTGACCAAGGATGTTTATGAGGTGAAATGTGTTCTAGAATGATAATGACAAAGTGTGCTTCAATGTTCTTGCATAGCTATTCATTGATTGACTTGGGTAGGCAATTGATGGATGATATTAATGATATGGACATGTTGAAGATACCCTATGGGGTGTTTTTAGTACTTGAAGTGCTTCTATAAATAAAAGGAATTCATCAAAGTTGTCATATAAGTGTCTAGGTACAATTAGTCATCTTGAAAAATAAGGTTGACCAATTTGATGATATCATATTTCACATGTGTGAAAGTTTTAAGAGTAGTTTGATACATGGATAGATTCCCCTATGAAAAGTGATCATGTCGTTCAAATTTTAGCTCATGAGGTTAATCTTAGAAAAATTTATTATGGTTCAAATTTGGTTTCTCAATTAGATTTCACTAAGTTCCCATACTCAACAAAATTTGCATTATCAAAGATCTACAGTGAGCATTTAATCAGATCATAGACCTAATGATGAGTGTTTAATATAAATAGATAAAGATCTAATGTAGCACATGATCTTGTCATAAATTATTGAACAATGCATATTTATTCAATATGTCAAAGGTTGCTCTAAAGATGTGGAGGGCTGCCAAGTGGTGGAAATTCATTAGAGACTAACAGCAATATGCATAGAAGGAACAGGAAGGTGCCAAGTGTCTTAATCATGAAAGCTCAGATCTAATATCAATGGTAAGTGATGAAATATAAATAAAATGATACTTATAAGGAGACTGATGGAGCAAATTTATTCAAAGTTGTTAGGGAGCATGAGATGATGACAAAGTGTCTGATGTTTAATATTTACATAGTGACCATTGGAGTTTAAATATTCAAATTTGTGAAAGAAAACTAGTGATGGGTTTTTGATCTATATCTTGAGCTTATGAGAGAATTTACTAATGGTGTAAAAAGAAAATTTTAAAAGGAATTCAAGGTATATCTATATAATTTGATTAGAAGATTGGAATGTTTGTATAGTCAAAGATACTAATAGTCAAAGTTGACTTTGTGTTTGACCATGTTGTACAAGTGACCCAAGAAGGATATTTGAGTTGTTCTTGATAGTATTTTGATGTTTCAATATGAACTATCTATTTTATATCATTGTATAATCCTTTGAATAATATATATGTGGATTTTGAACATTTGACCAATCCATATTTAGTGTGAACAATTACTTAGAAGTTGATTGTTTATTGAATAAACTAATAGATTGGGTGGCCATGTTGCAGGAGTGAGTTGAAGGTGTTCTAATCAAAATTGAAGAAAAAAATAACTATGGAGATGTTATATAATTATCTAAGGCTTATTATAAAGTATTGTATGTCATGATATTCCTATAATAATATATATATATATATATATAGTCAAAATAGTATGACTATATTTTTGACTTTGTGTGACCAATCTAAGTGGTCACTTTGAGAGAGTTGATTTGAGTGCTTAGATATTATGTTGAAGTGTCTAAAGAACATTGAGGTGTATTTCACTTCCTTAAGGGTTCACCCATATGATCTAATCATATGGATTTGTGAAAGACTTGATTGTTTATTTCAAAAGTTTGAAACATTATTTTCTATGTATGAAGACCTGAAGAGCAACGAGACCTAATTGATAAGTTGAAGTGTTTATTTGGTGTTCCAAGTGGCATGGATCCATGAGTGAGTGATAAAATTTATATTGGAAATAGTTTTGATATGTTTTAAGTTTTGGTGCAAGCTAAAGCTAGTCCAATAGGTTGCAAGAGTAATGTGTGGATGTGAAGGCCTAATTGTTTTAGGTCTCACCAAGACCTAATGTTGGTTTGGGGTCAATAAAGTAATGGATGACCTATGTAATGTGGTTTTATTACATTTAATGTGTATGAAGGACAATTTCAAAGTTAGAACAAATATGGTAAGCATCATGGCTGACCAAGATGGGTTAGATGAGTGTATGGTATAAATACTAGACATATTTGACCTATTTAGATGTGAGTTGAGAGAGTGTGAATACATGAGAAAAAAATTTGTGAAGGATGTGATAGCTATGTGGATGTTTTGAGAGACAAATCAGAGTGTGGATTGTATTTATGATCTTGTGGTCACAATTATAATGTTGAATCTATAGGTTTGATGCATGAGAACAAGCGAAGGTGTACAGATTCATCTTAAAAGTGGTTTTGGATGACTTGCTTGTGTGAAGGTTTGAATTATTTAATATAATTAAATGAGGTTGTTTTACAGGGTTTATCCATTAGATTGAGAAGAAATCAGAGTTATGGAGTTGTTCATTTTCTAGATGTTGTGCTGGTACTCAACATCTTAGGCAAGTTGGTGTTTGTCATCCTTAAGGGTTGGGCTTGGTATTCCTTGTGAAGTGGGTGCTTTACTAAAGTCTCATGTTAGTAATCATCTTATAGGATAAGTAGTCCATGTGTTTTGTGGATTTATAGTGTGTTTTCCCCCGCAATAGGGTTTCCCACATAGATCTCATGTTATCTTGCTTATCTTTCATGTTCATTATTATGAGTGGGTTATTTGCTTCTTGATTGTTTTTGGTGTATGACTAAGGGTTTCAAGGATTTATATTAAATTTTTGAAATATCTTGAATCACTGATTCACCCCACCTCTTAGTGATTATGCTTCTAATAATTATGACATAAGAATATTCATAAAAGTGTATAATAAGATCAAAGAATAGACAAGATAATTAACTTATATGTTTATAAGGTCTAAGAATGGTTAAGAGATCACAATAGAACTCTTTTTATTCATATATCTCCAAAATGATATACAGACCTGTAGACTATCTCATTGAACTACACCAAAAAAAATTGTTGATTGAGTTATTCTTCTTATATTCATATTTTATTAGCCTCCTTTCCTCTTTGCTCAAGGTTTATCTTGTTGTTACTAATGTCTAAACTTGGTTTATTATTATTTCATGTAATAATAATCTCTCAATAGCCTATGACTTATCCTAAAACATACTTAATTTGGACATTCACCTACTTTGGATGTATCTAAATTGGTTTTAGGGTAGGTTTAGATTGAGTAGAAGATTGATAGACACTTAGAACACATGGATAGAACCTAAATAACCCTTGTCATAGGACCAAGACCTTCGTAACATGTCAAAACCTTCAATATTCTTACTAACAAATTCAAATTTTAAATTTCTTATTTTGAAAAAAACCTAAAAAGACCTCTAAAAGACCTATAAATTACAAGTGAAGCTTGGACAAGGCTTCTTATTCACCATTCATGACCTTTTAGACCTTGTAAGACCAAAACCAAACATAATTGAACTACTTACAAGCATGTGTCTACATCAATAGAGCTTTATACTAGTTTGTTCAAGTATAAAATCAATAGGGCATTAGTAAGTATTATGTTAATTGTATTTTTGATTGGTTGAAGGAATTAATAATTTGTTAAGACATATTTTGTTTTATGTTTATTGTATTGATCACTGGTTGAAAGAATTAATGATAAGTTAGGGCATAATCATTCATTTAATGCATAATTTATTAAATATTTTATGTAATTAAGATATACTACATAGAATTCACTGAACACATATTTCATTCAATGCTAGCTACTAATTCAAATAGAACTCACAGGCATATAATCTACCTCTTATAATAGGGCACTGAATTGATTGTTAACTGCTTGAACTCATAATGGTGTGCTTATTTGTGAATGATTTTAGGATCTTAACCTATTTATGTGCTTAAAAGTGCATCTATTATTTATTATTGAACTCATGTTGAGGGTAGTTGTAACTATACTTGACTATATGTACCCAACAGGCATCAAATTTTCAAACATTCAAATTACTTTACAGTATAAAGCTAGAATACAAATTTATAGAGTTCAAATTCTTTTATATTTAGCATATCCAACAATGACTATAGGTTGAATTCATATGCATTCACTGAATTATATGTATCATATCCTAATTACACAAACTATTCAATAAAATTTGTGTCGCAGGAATGATTATGCCCTAATTAATCATTAATTTCTTCAAGCAGTCAATAATACAATCAACATAAAACAAAACCAAATATATTATGCAATCTAAACCTATATGTCCTTCTAAGATGTTGAAATGATATCATGCTCAAGGGTTGGGATTTAGCAATGTAGAAAATGCAATTCATTGTAGCTAACCAACCTGTATAGTAAAATGCCTCCCCAAAGATGCTCCTATAGTTTGTGCTTCTTGAATCTATTAATGTCGAACAGGTCCCTGCAAAGGCATAAAAAGTAATGGTAAATGAGAACTAGTATACTCTTTAAATAAGGGAAAAGTGTGACAGTAACAAGTCAGCGTTCAATGGATATTATTAGCATTTGATTTTTCAACTAGTGTTTGGCTTAACCCCTAACGTTTTCCTTAACCACTATCATTTGCCTTAGCTTCTATCATTTGTTTTAATTGTTGTCCTTTGCCTTAACCATTGTTGTTTGTCTTAACATTTGTTGTTTTTCCTTAACATGTTGTTAATAGACGTTAGCCCAATTGTGAACATTGGACTTTGACTGATTTGGTAAGCTTCAAGGATATGTCATCTAGAAATGCGAACACTATTACTAATTAAAATACTCCCCAAAAAAATGTTATATATACAACCAAATAACCAAACATTCAACTTGCAAACATATGTGATGGATAAGTTCATCCTTCACTGTTCATCTATTTACAAATGAATTAAGAATAAGGTTCCACTCTTAACACTTTAGCCCCACACATAAGTTTTGCACTAAGAGGATATTGTAGTACTATTAATACATGCCATTCAACTTGATCCATCTGTGTGTCAAAGAATATTTCATTTTCATGCTGACCATACAAAAATGTACTCATATTCTAACTAATCGGAGTTACGAGTGGAAGACACTTTTATCTCTAATATATATTGGCGGTTCATCATCATTACTATACATAAATGAAATATAAATTTGCAGGTACTTACCGTGTGATATTTAAGAAGTTCAAATAATGGCATTGATATTTGCCAAGTTCAATATCTGGTGATGACCTTTGTGAAGTTCAATAACTGTTGTTTTGCGTTCGAATTTCCAATATCTCTTCCCTGTGGAAATAAGACGCTAGTAAGCATTTGTTCAATTGGCGGGTGTTTTGGGTCTATAATGTTTGAAGTTATGCCGCGCAAAAATGAAATGCAAAAATGAAATTTAATTAAAATCACGTGAAAATATTTTCTGGTTGTATTTGAAGTAAGATGAAGCAATGAATGTATCAAAGTTACTGTAAATGTTTTATTTATTAGCTTTAGTGCCGCTGCCCATTCCGAGTTTCCCACCACCTTGATGTTGATGTGGAAGAATGCACGGACAAGATACGGTTTATCGATGATGGTGGCCGCGGCAGCGGCGGCAAAGACATTTATATGTACGAAGGAGGTGGAGACTTGTAGTGGTATTGGTGAGAGAGTGTTTAGTTGTATTAATATGGAGGAAGGTGGGGAACTTGTAGGAGAATAGACGAAGATGTAGGAACATGTAAATAGATGGAAGAGGAGAGAATTGATCATAGGGAAGTGCAGATGATTGATCAAAGACTATGAGAAGCATGGGTTCAATTTAATGAACTGGTCCTATCTGTTTATGTTGCATGAATTGCTGACCTTTGTGCATGTATATAAACTGGGTGATCTAAGGGAGAAACTTTCCATGGAGATGTGGATCAGGCCATGATAAATAAAACTTTCTCTTTTGAATAAACCCGTTGAAGTTGTATAATTTAGATCCAACGAAAAGGATATGTTATAAAGATTGAATTAGATAATGAAGGAATGACCAGAAAAATTGCAGATCCGCCAGTCAAAAATAGCAGTATATTGAAATGGCTAACTTTTTAAAATTATCTTATAGCTGAATTATTATGGTCGTCTCCGACAAAAGCGTTGATACAGACAATAGGCAACCTACCCTGAGTGTTTTGCGATACGGACAATAGGCAACCTACCCTGAGTGTTTTGCGATACGGACAATAGGCAACCTACCCCGAGTGTGTGTGTATATATAAACTGTGTAAATCTTTGCTATTTTACGTTAACTTTTAACATCATTTTTTTTTTAAAAAATTGAGTCAATAAATTATAAACAAAATTTATCTAAACTTAAAATTTCATAAAATTTAGAGAAAATCGTTTATTAAACCAAACTTTTTAAAGCACGGTCAACGTTTAACTTGTTTAAGATTTTGTTGTGGCAGGTATTTAGCTTTAAAATAAAATGTTTATATTTATTTTTATTTCTTTATGTACGATATCATGAACCTGGATATAATTGTAAATATTTATATAGTCGTATTTGATATTATTGTATAATGTATATGTTTGAAAGAAGTGGGTATCATCTTCTTCTTTTTTAATGTTATAAAATATGTAAAAAAATTGTTTCAAAAATATTTTTGGAAGTTACATTTATCTATTATTTTCATTATGTAATTCATATAAGTTAATTTTTAATTTTTTAATTATTTTATTTTTAAATTTATTATTTTATAAAGATAAAATAATCTTAAAGTTCAATGTTAATGTTCTCTGTTTTTAGTAATATGTATTTATTTTATTTTTTCAATACTTTCATTATTTCAAAAGTTTTGAAAGAGACTTTTTTAATTTTAAACTTTAGGTTTTTTTATTTGAGAAAATTGTAGTATTATAAATTTCATAAAAATTTAGACATTTATCGAAGTTTTATTTCCAATTTTAATGATTATATGTGATGATGGGAAGTATACCTTGATTGAATTTAGTGAACTTGTGTTTGTATAGAATATATCATTTTAAAATTTCACTTATACTTGACAACAAATCAACTTCAAATATAAAGAGGATAGGACAACATGTATTTATTTTTAAATTAAAGTTATTAATAATGAAATGCTTTTGCATTTTCTTAATTTTATTCTAAGTTTTCCCAAACCAAAATTCACAATTATAGAGGATTGAAGTCGTTACAAGATTATAAAATAGTGTTTTCTTTTTGTTCTCATGTTAATGTCTAATATATTTTTAGTTATTTTCCAATCTATAGTAAGTTTCCAACAATTTATTTATTCTATGTAAATAATTTTTTTTCAAAGTGGTTATCATAGTCAACATAAATAATAAAATTATAATGTTGTAGACGTCAATGATTGTACATGTGCATCCATCCTCTTCTTATATTTTTTTGAATAATTTATGTAATTTTTGAATTCTAAAGTGAAACTTTCTAAACTGGAAAGTGAGACGATCAATTTAAATTCTTAAATCTAAGTAATTTTTCAAATATTTTATGTATTTTAAAATATTAAAATTTTATATAAATCTATTTTTTATATTATATTCCTCAATCTAATCGCAACTTATTTTAAGTTTTGAAATGATTCACCCTTATAGTTTATATACAACCAATATAAGTTCATGGAAAATTGTTATTTATATAATGTATTTTAAGAGATATTCCAAAGGGATAACATTAAAGGATTATATAAAATGAACAAAATGTTAGAATAGGCCACTAGGGGATCTTATCGTAGAGTGAGCACATAAGTATTCTACAAAAAAAATGGACCTACTTGTATTTTAAAACATTCAAGAAGATGTACACCAATTGCATGATATATTAAACTACGATGCTTAATAATTATTTGCTCTATTACAATAACCTAGTGAAGAGGGTTACAAAAAAGGAGTAAGGGGAGTTGACTCAGAGGAGAACTCACCATTAGACTGAGTGTAATTCACTGTAGAACTCATAGGGGACTCACAGTTGCACTTAGTTGAACTCTAGGTGGAAGTCAAGGTGTAACTCACCCTCTCGCCCACTTTATCTCTTATCACACCTAATTAAGCTAAATTTACATGTGTAGGGATTATATATTTAATAAGTAAATGGAATAATAAATATCCTACACCAACACCCTCCCTTAAGTGTAGCTTAGGTGGGAAAAAAAGAAAGGTGGATTTTGGTAACAAGGCCTGATGAAGTACCCACATACAATGCAACTCACAATAACTGGAGTAAAAGGAGAAAACTTAGAGGGAAAAAACTCTGCCCCCAGCTGCCCCCTTGCCACCCCCCCAACCCCTCCCTCGTAAAAGAAAGAGAGACAAAAAAAAGAGGGTAGGACTAGAAATCCCACACCAAATCCCCCTACCCTCTTAAGCATAGACTAAGTGCGTTGTAAAATTAGGTCCCAACAATGAGGGATGATGAGGTACCGATGTACATAGCAATGATCTTAGTACCCTAAAAATAATGAAGGATGTGTGCCTCCATTAAAAAAAGAGAGAAGGTATGTGTATAATATTGCATGACAAATGTTGTAGTAGGTCCCTCTATAACAAATGTTGTCTCTTCCTTTTGTAATAAATAAACCCCAAGCTATCAAATTGTTCAATTCCCACTCAATTAGAGTGTAGATAGGAATCATGATGTAGATCTCTATAAAATGCTCAAATGTCTCTATGCTAATGCTTGAATGTGCCAAAATCTAATCAAATATCAAAAGACTAAATATAGAATATTATAATGAAGAAGCATATAATGAAGGGGAGAGAATAGTCAGATAAGAAGATAGATACGAAACATTCAATGAAATAATGTCCATGAGAAGAGGAGAGAAAGGCTCAACAACCATCAAAACTAAAAACTATTATGGAAATGAAATACTCAGATCTACAAGATGACTATCCACAAGAGAATATGAGTCATCAATACTCTCAATGTGTGTACTCTCACTATAAAATTCCTCTAAAATACAAGTCTGTGGAGGCTCTAGAAGAGCAAAAATCTACATAGAAATGAATTTAGAGTCTACAATAAGATAACTAAGGTTTGGTAGAATCTCATCTTGTAGTAGGGGCTCGACAAAAAGAAGAAAACTATCCACTATGGATGTATCATCACAAGAAATAAAAGAATGAGGAGAGATTACAAGGAATCAATTTTTGTTGAATGTAAATACTCAATATCATAAGGGATAAAATTGGATTAGATGAATTTGATAGAATGAAACTTTTCAATCCTTATGTTAAGTCAAAATTTTGGGTAATTTTTTTTTTTTTTTTAAATAAAATTTAGAAACAATCGTTTTTAACATCCCATTAAACCAAATTTTATTTAATTTTCTGAAATTGATATATACCGATAATTTTATTTTATTTTATTTTAAATTTAAAAGCAAACATTCTTAACATCTCATTAAACCAAATTTTATTTAATTTGTTGAAACTGATATATACCTAGATTCAAAATAAAATCTCATATATATAAAACAAGGATACAATTTCAAATATCTGTATTAAATCATGTTTGATTATATAATGTATATGAGAAAATGAAGTGTGTATCATCTTCTATTTCTTCTATGTCATTAAATATGTAAAATTATTTTTGTCAAAAGTGTTTTTTTTAAGTCATGTCCATCTATTATTTTCAGTACATTTATTTTTAAAGATTATAACCTTATAAGGGTCAAAAGATAAAGGGATGCTAAAATTTAGGGTTAATATTTTATTTTTAGAAATAACATATATTTCTTCTATTTTTTTATATTTTCACATTTTCAAAGGTTTTCATAGATTATTTTTCACTCTTAAACCTTTATTTTTATCGAAAACTATAGTATAATGGATTTCACAAAAATGTAGATGTTTACCAAAGTTTTATTTGCAATTTGGTTTTAGATGTAAATGGGTTATGAATGATTATTGTGTAATGATAGAAAGTGTATAGCTTGATCAAACTTGGTGAACTTTTGTTTGTATAAAATATTCATTTTAAAAATTCACTTTCAATTGGTAACATATCAATTTGGAATATAAAGAGGATAGGGTAACATGTATTTATTTTTATCCTGAATTTATAAATAGTGAATTGTTTTTGTATTTTCTCAATTTTATTTTAATTTTTTTCATAATTTATATGCACAAAATTGAGGGTTCAATAAGTTGACATTTATTGTGTTTAACATGATTTCAACTTTTTTATGTACATAATTTTTAAAACTATGTATGCAGTCTTGGCTCATAGGCTTAGTGATTATCAAGCTTAAATTGTGTATATAGTTTTCAGACTTATATATACGATATTGTTATTATTAAAAAAAATGAATGTATTCTTTAATCTATATATTGCTTATACATTCCCCTAAAAACTAAAACCTTCAACTCTATACTCTAAACCATAAACCATTTAGGTTCATAGGGCTCAATTTGGCACAAATCACATGACTAATTTCCCCAATTGACTAATTACCTCAATCTATGATGACATTGGGACTAATTGATCCCAAAATCAAATTTTATAATCACAAATGGGTTCAACTATAAGGAACCTAGAACATAAATGCTCTGATACCACTTTGTCAGGATCCAGAAGCACACAATTGATTACCTTTGTATAAGTAACTAAATGTGGAATTTAACCAGAATGCACAAGTAACTAGAATTCAGAAATAACACAGAATATGAGAGACAATACACAACTTGTATTAATACTCTTCCAAAAAAGAATTACAATGAAGAGATGCCACACTCTTTCACACTTTACAGGCTTCCCACACCAAGTGTACAGTAATTCACCTTCAAGAGTTATCTCTCTCAATTACGATCCCAACACTCAACTCAAACACAGAGTTGGTGTTCACCTCCAACCAGTCAATATCACTACTGCCAGTACCACTAGTTAGTATCACTACTACCAGTACACAAGTACTCAAAGTACTTCAAGTAGATCTCTCATGAACTTACAACAACCTGTAACTCAAATGATCTTACTTACACATGTAGATCTACCATGAACTTGCAACAACCTACAATTCAAATGATCTTACAATTGGAAGGATCTACCTTGCCTTCCTCTATTGCTCTCCACGATCGAGTACACACCGTACTCCAAGTAGATCCCACCTGATCTTGCTACCTATTGTGTTGTGATCTCCCTGATCTTGCTACCACCTGCAAATCAACTTGGTTTTGCAACACTGGCAAACCTAGATCAAATACACACAAACACTTGTAGATCAATGATCTTACTTACCATGTAGATCTCTCTACACCCTGAAGAACCCTTGTCCTTGCCTCACCAAGTCCTTATGATTCTCCAAACCAGTACACTAGTGGATCTTCTACCAAAACTTGCACAACCTACAGCTCTACCTGATCATACACACTCGGCACCCCTATGGAACTAGGAGGAGCTACCCTTGCTCTCTTCACACACTAAAGGAGCTAGCCTGCTCAACTCTAACTAGCACACCTTACAATACAGCCCATGAGTCTATTATATAGATCCCATGCAAACAATAATTAGACATCTAATTATAGTAATTAGATCAACATCTCAAGTCTAAAATTGGCCTTCTACATGCAAACAACCAGTTCGTTAACTAACTGTCCATGAAATCGATAGTTTCAAAATCACACAGGCGACTGATGTTTGTCCCTGTCTACCTGGAGGTGACTGACATCAACTGACTCCTGACCGATGTCAGTTGCTCTAACACTGTATATGACTGACGTCAGTTGATCAGACTGATGTCAGTTGCTCTGCCACTCAGCAACCTCCTTCCCTATTTACATTAGTGAAGCTTTTAGCTCCACAACCTAACAATCTCCCACTTGGAGATAAATAGTTGCACCTGTACCTGTACCTGTACACTATCTAATTTGTTTTTTGGGTTGTATCCCTCTTCAAGATCAACCTTGAAGACCAACCACCACAAAACCTATGGTGCACCTCCTATCATCCAAGTTACCTATCGCATCCGCATCTACAAACACATGTAAAAAAGAACTTGACCCTGCATCGCATGTCAACCTACTGCTGGTCCCTCTCAGATACCTAAGAATCCACTAAACTACCCTCCAGTGCTTCTTTCTCAGATCGGCCCCAAACTTTCTGACAGCTCCCACTGCATGGGCAAACCAGGTCTAGTACGCATGTACTTAAACTCATCATGTGAATTAGGACACTATTCATAGAACTGTCCAACCCATCGGCGTGCTGACTGGTTTCACACAATCATCTAGAGACAAAATCAACATGTGATCTTCCATGTCTCTAGAACACACTTATGCCAAAGAATTTTTCTCCTCCAAATTCTTCATGACACACCTCTGAACTAACTTTACCTTTAGCTCAAAAAAACCCTGTATGTGTAACCCTGCATACAAGCAAACACACAACATACAGTAATAGGATAATGTAGCTATCATCATCCACTTGGTAAAGAAACCATAGTAGTTACAATGACATTGACTAAAGCCATGCTTTGTCATCCACCTGTCAAACCTGTACCACTGTCCTGGAGCTTCCTCAAGATCATATGACCTGGCCTTTTATCTCACATGTCTATTCTCTCTATTATTTAACTAAGGTATCCATTCATCTTTTAGTGCTTTCATACCGGTTGGCAACCCTACCAAATCTCCCATTTGGTTTTGCATCCTATTCATGCCATGCTCCCACTGTTTCCTAGATCCTTCCTGCTTTGTAATGAGCAACGAGTATAAACAAGAGGAATAATGAATTTGAGGCTTACTTACCCTTTCAGTCCTCCATATGGGCATTTGAAACTCCTTGATAGCTTGTTGTCTGCCCAAAATCCATTCCAGTGATCGACCTCGATCACCACACAGTCTGCATCTGACCGACGTCAGTTCCATGCGACTGTCCTGACTACTAACGCTATTTTTCTTGATTGATGTTGGTGTCTACCTACCACTGATGTCGGTCCTCCTGACTGATGTCAGTCTTACATGTCACTGACGTCGATCCTCCTGACCAACGTCGATCTTACCCTGCCTGACACCACTAGCTCTGGTCTACACATGACTGACATCAGCACCTATCTGTTCAACATCAGTTCCTCCTGACTGATGCCGGTCCCTGTGTTCTCCTATGAGTGATGACTTTTTACCCACAAGCTCTTTTTGGATCAAAACCCTATCCAAATTGCTCTGCTCAGAGTTACTCAGTCCCATCTACTGATCTCTGTCCATCATCTCCTCCATAAACACCAAGGCTTTCCAGTTCTTAAGTCTATCAAAGACATCTGACTTCTTCTTAAGAACATGCATCTCCTTCTTACTCATGTGACCAAGCCTAAAAAGCCATGTCTTCACAATAGAAGAAGAATCAATAATATAAGTAGATAGATAAAGGATACCTACTTTCTTAGCACCAGCTAATTCAAGTGCATCCGCTATGAGAGTTCTTGTGCATCTCTCATCACCCAACTTTTTTGAAGAAATTAGCCATATCTTTAAGACTGGGACCTGCATGACCTCTTTCAACACCCATGTGTTGGCTGTCTGCAATTTCAGCCGCACTTCCCCTTTGTCAATACTTTGACAAGGCACACCAACCCCTAATTAAATCTTTCCAAAGTCTCCAAGGACATTAACATGGAAAAATACTCTATTTCAGGCTACATGGAAAGAGGCAATAGAATCTATAAAACAAGATTCTACTTTATCCAAGGAACATCTCAGAGCATCCTGTGTAACAACACCTGCAACATCTGCTTCTTCAGTTCCTTCATCCTGATCTTCTACCAACCAACAATATTTTTTTACCTACTCTTTCTTTCCATAACACCATAATTGACCATTTATGCTTTTCAATTCCTCCATTCTTAGTGTACTTTCTTCTGCCATTGCTATACTCCCACTCAATCAAAAACCCCTGAGAGTAACCTGTAATCAACACAAACCTACTCCCTACAACCTTAGCTCTGATACCACTTTGTAAGGAACCTAGAACATAAATGCTCTGATACCACTTTGTTAGGATCTGGAAGCACACAATTGATTACCTTTGTATAAGCAACTAAATGCAAAATTTAACCAGAATGCACAAGTAACTAGAATTTAGAAATAACATAGAATATGAGAGACAATACACAACTTGTATTAATACTCTTCCAGAAAAGAATTAAAATGAAGAGACGCCACACTCTTCCACACCTTACAGGCTTCCCACACCAAGTGTACAGTAATTAACCTTCAAGATTTATCTCTCTCAATTACGGTCCCAACACTCAACTCAAACACAGAGTTGGTGTTCACCTCTAACCAGTCAGTATCACTACTACTAGTACCACTAGTCAGTATCACTACTACTAGTACACAAGTACTCAAAGTACTTCAATTAGATCTCCCATGAACTTGCAACAACCTACAACTCAAATGATCTTAATTACACATGTAGATCTACCATAAACTTGAAACAACCTGCAATTCAAATGATCTTACAATTGGAAGGATCTACCTTGCCTTCCTCTATTGCTCTCCATGACTGAGTACACACCGTACTCCAAGTAGATCCCACTTGATCTTGCTACCTGTTGTGTTGTGATCTCCCTGATCTTACTGCCACCTGCAAATCAACTTGGTTTTGCAACACCTACAAACCTAGATCAAACACACATAAACACCTGTAGATCAATGATCTTACTTACCATGTAGATCTCTCTACACCCTGAAGAACCCTTGTCCTTGCCTCACCAAGTCCTTATGATTCTCCAAACCAGTACCTTGATGGATCTTCTACTAGAACATGCACAACCTATAGCTCTACTTGATCATACACACTCGGCATCCCTGTGGAATTAAGAGGAGCTACCCTTGCTCTCTTCACACACTAAAGGAGCTAGCCTGCTCAACTCTAACTAGCACACCTTACAATATAGCCCATGAGTCTATTATATAGATCCCATGTAAAAAATAATTAGACATATATTTAAAATAATTAGATCTATAGCTCAAGTCTAAAATTGGCCTTCTACATGCAAACAACTAGTTCATTAACTAACTGTCTATGAAACTGACAGTTTTAGAATCGCACAGGCGACCGATGTCTGTCCCTGTCTACCTGGAGGTGACTGATGTCAGCTAACTCTTGACCGATGTCAGTTGCTCTGACACTGTATATGACCAACGTCAGTTGATCAGACTGACGTCAGTTGCTCTGCCACTCAGCAACCTCCTTCCCTGTTTGCATCAGTGAAGCTTTTAGCTCCACAACCTAACATCAACAAACTTAGATTAGCCCCAATTGTATTTACAATTGGATCTTATACCTTAAATGATAAACCCTAAGCCATAAACCATAAACCCAAAATCATAAACCCTAAAAAAATTTATTTATCTCTAATTAACATCTTTTAGAGTAAAAATTGAGTGCACGAGGCTCAATTTAACCCAAATTACAACACTAGTCATCCTAATTGACTAATTATCTCAATTTATGATGGCATTAGGGCTAATTGAGCCTAAAATCACATTTAACAGTCATAAATAGGTTCAAAACGCAAAAATTGGCCCTAAGTACCTTTGTGATTAGACCCTATACCATAAACCCAAAACTATAAACCTTAAACCCTAAATCATAAACTCTAAACTAAATTATTTATCCTTGATATCCTCAATTAACATCTATTAGTGTAAGAATTAGTTTCACGTGGCTCAATTTGGACCAAATCACATAACTGATTGCCCCTATTAACTAATTATCTCAATTTGTGATGACATTGAGGTTAATTGAGCCCAAAATCACTTTATATAGTCAAATAGATTCAAAAGGCTCAAATTGGCCCAAATTACCTTCATGTTTGGACCTATGAACCCTAGACCCTAAACCCTAAGCCTTAAGCCCTAAATCATAAACCCTAAACACTAAACTAAATAATTTAGCCCTAATAAACATATTTTAGAGTAATAATTAGATTAACATGGGTCAATTTGGGCAAAATTATATCACTAATTACCCCAATTGATTAATTAGCTTAATTTGTGAGGTCATCAGGGTAAATTGAGCCTAAAATTATATTATATAGTTATAAATAGGTTCAACAAGATCAAATTGACCCTAATTACCTTTGTAATTAGACCCTGACCCTAAACTCTAAACCCTATACATTAAACCCTAAGCACTAAACCCTAAACCCTAAATCTTAAACCAATAGATTTAACCCTAGTGAGGAAATTAACATCATTTAGAGTAATAATTAGGTTCATAGGGCTCAAGTTTATTCACATCACATCATTGATTGACCTAATTGACTAATTGACTCAATTTATGATGATATTGGGGTTAATTGAGGCTAAAATTACATTATTAGTCACAAATAGGTTCAACAATCTTAAATGGCCCTAATTACTTTTACGATTGGACCCTATACCTTAAACCCTAAACCTTAAATCATAAAACCTAAATTATAAACTATAAAGCAATCAATATAGCCTCAATTAACATCTTTCAGACTAATAATTATGTTCACAAGGCTTAATTTGACCCAATCACATCACTTATAACCCCAATTGATTAATTACCTCAACTTGTGATGACATTGGGGTTAATTGAGCCTAAAATAAGATTTTGTAGTCATAAATAGGTTCAATGAGCTTGAATTTTCCTTAATTTCCTTCAATATTAAACCTTTTGTACCCTAAACTATAATCCCTAGTCCCTAATCCCTAAACTCTAAACCCCAAACCCTGAACCCTAAACATTAAATCATAACCCTAAACTAATCAATTTAACCCCAACTAACATCCTTTAGAGTATTAATTAGGTTCATGGGGATCCATTTAGCTTAAATCACATCAGTGAAGACCTTAATTGAATAATTGGCTTAATCAATGTTGATATTGGGGATAATTGAGCCCAAAATCATATTTTATAGTCACAAATGGGTTCAACAAACTCAAATTGGCATCGATTACTTTTATGATTAGACCCTATACCCTAAACCTAAACCTTGAAACACTAAACCCTAAATCCTAAAATCCTAAACTTAAAACCTAAACCCTAAATCCTAAAACCCTAAACCTTAAAACCATAAACTCCTAAAAATCTATTCAACTAGATAAATAACATCAAGATCACAGTCAAAATTAGGTTTAATTTTATTTATTTAAAAAACTTAAATGTTAACCACTAACATCAACTAACAACATTCATGAACTTTTATAATTATAAATAAATGATAATAAAATCAATAAGATGGCCAATTGCATGTTGATGTAATAGTAAAATGTTCCATGTACATGGTAATTTGGTGTACATGATTCTAATTTTTGACATTTCAAACACATGCCTTTGGGTTCTAGAATGGATTGAATTATAGAGCTAAGGCATGGACCTATAAACATACAACCAAATGCATGTTTTTTACTAAAATAATAAAATGCAACTTCCATCATACTGATCATTGTGAATGTTATCAAAAAAAATATTGAAAATATGAATAAAAATTTGAGTACTCTCTCCTCGTTCTAAACACACACACACACACACACACACACACACACACACACACACACACACACACACACACACACACATACACAGACACTTTTTTATTATTTTAAGGGTTTTATCTATATTTATTTCTAAGTATGTCTTTTTATACTACTCTATACCTCAACAATACATATTGATATTTGTTTATGTATCTTTCATTTTTTATTCAAACTAGAAAAAATTATAGTGTTACAAACTATACTCAATTCTAATATCACATTTAAAAAAAACTAATTTTTTTGAGGTATTTAGTAGGGCGCATGATCGGCTATGTATTATTGATTATATTTCAGCATTTATTGATTTGTGAAATTAGTTTAAAAAGAGTTCATTAAATTTTATATATATATATATATGATCTTATCTGACTTTTCATTAAAAATTTTAAAAATATATAAACAATGATAAACAAATGATGGGGTGAATGATAAACTATCTACTATGATTTTAATAAAAAATAATAATATCATTTCAAATTTTTGACTTTTAACTTATTTATATTTGACTATTTAAAAAATAATAGCAGTTTAGAAATTAGGTTCAAAATACTACAATTCATATTCTTGTAAAAACTTCAAATTTTAAGTATGAATATTTCAATAATCTGTATAAATTAATATTTTTTATTTTCAGAAAAAACATATCCACTTAAAACCTTCTTTTACCCTCCAATTCTATGCACTTACAATTTATAATCATTGAAGATTTAAAGTGTTACAAAACTATTAAAAAAATACTTTCTTTTTAAGTTCTTATTGATAATGTTTAACATATTTGTAAGAGTTTTCTACCCTTTAGTAAGCCTTCTTACTAGCAATTTGTTATATCAATACTAAAGTTCCACAAATTTGTTTTATGATCTTCCTTTTCAGTTGATGATCAATATCAATATTTACTTATATTTGAAATGGTCAACCATCTTTAGAGCTTAATTATTGAAAAATTAAATTATAGGGCAAGTTGAATGTTTAAAATTGATAATTATTTTTTAATTTTAAATTAATATTTATTATTAAATTATATTTTTTATAAAATGTTTTAAAAAAATGTCTATGTTAATAAATATTTTTAAGGAAGATATTATAATTAAATTATAATGTTGTAATTGTTAATGATGGTACATATGCACTCAACCTTTTCCAATAATTTTTAAAAACATTACATATAAATTTTAAATTCTAAAATGAAAACTTTCAAACTTCGAAATGAAATAGTCAATTTAAATTCTGAAATCCAAGTATTTTTTAATAATTTATATATTTCAAAAAGTGAAAATTTATATAACTGTATTTTTCTATTATATTCCTCCGTCCAATTGTAATTTATTTTAAAATGACTCATTCACACAATTTATATACAAGTCTAACTCTATGCCTACCATACATTTTAGCAGTATCCCATAAGAACAATGTTGAAGGATTTTATAGAATCAATAAAATACAAATATATATCTTCTTTATCATCACAATATTTTTTTTACACTTATCCTAAATGACAAAATACGATAAATAATATAATGTTTGGTTTTAAAAGTACCCTGTAAGTTTCTATCTTATTTTACTATCATCTAGCGAATTAATAAAGTTATTTTTAATAATGGTTCAACAAATATTAGAAAGAAAGGCAAAAATCATATTAGAACCTTTTTAATGTTTTTGTTTCCATCTTTGTAGATATGTATGATGTGAATTTTTAGTCCATTTTTGGAGAATTTTTTTTTTTAAATGTTGTTTTGTTTTTGTTTTTGTTTTTATTTTTGGTTTTTGTTTTTTTTCTTCTCATACTTGCAGATTCAAGTAATTTTTTTTTTTTTTAAATTATTATTATTAAATATAGTTTTTATATGAAAGATATGCATAGACTTATAAATTTTAAGATTTTTATTTTTATGTAATTTTTTTTTAAGTTTTTTATTTTATATTTATTTATTTTTTCAAAAAATTGTTTATTTCAATATCTAATATTATTATTTTGTTAATAATTTTGTTTATATTAATATTAAAAATATATAACTATTTATGATATCAATTTCAACAATTTAAAAATAATAAGTTAATATTAATTTTTTTAAGAAATATTTATTTCTAAAGTTATTTTATTTTCTTATTTTATAGAGATAAAAAAAATTATTTTTCTCATTAATTTAAATAATTATTTTTTAATTTCATATATAATTATTTATAACTTATATTCCTTATATTCCCCTTATCATTTCAAGAAATTATAATGGTTTTTTCTGACATTTATTTATTTATAATTAAATTCACACTATACGTTTTACAATGATTGTGATTACATAATATTTCATAATTAAATTCACACTATATGTTTTACAATGATTGTGATTACATAATATTTCATAAGATCTTTGTTAATCTACAATAAATTATCTTGGAATTAGATAAATTGTATAAATCAATAATATAAGGAACATTTATTATGGGTTTGGAAATAATTTTGGAATCTCTCCTTAAAGAAAGGCTTACGATTCTTATGCTAGAAAAGTACCTTTATGTTTTGTTATTATACTTGAACTTGTTTTCATGAGTTATGTTTTTTAAATATTAAAAAGATAGATTTATAATTTTTAACAGGTTCATGGATAGTTATAATATTTATATTTTTAATTAAATAAAGTAAATAAATAAAGGAGATGGAATAGTTGTAATGTTTTCATGAATGCAATTGAATTGGTAAGAATTGAGTCAATATTATAAATTATTATAAATGATAATTTTTATTTAATTATTTTATATCAATATTATTAGATAAATAATTTAAATGTAATTATTGAAATATTTTTTTAAAAAAAATTTTATGTTTATATAAATATTAAGATATGATTTATATAGTATCTCAATTTTATATATTTGAAAAATATTATTAAGGTTTTATTTTTTAATTTTAAACTTCTTTATTGTCGAAAGGATTGTATTCGCCATCTCACTATCCTTAAATATTTAAATTATGTTCCGACCTTATTAATTTTTATGACATAGATCTCTTGTACTATACATAAATCCTAAAACAAATCTAAATTAACTCATTATATATCTAGTAACTACCAAAAAATCAATTATTCAAACTCATTCAATTGATTTCTCAACTCAGTTATACTGCCCTACTCTTCCCTATTTTTATATCAATCATAGGAATAGTCATATTATAGGTCTGAAACACTCAAAGAACAACCTATGAGCAATATTTGTCAAGTTACAAGTTAGATCATTGCATGCCCTTGCATATATCATATTGTGCACCATTGTCCACACACAAGCCAACACATAGGGGAGAACTACATATGTCTAAGGCCCTCTCTATTGTATTCGCTATATAGGAAATACTCATTGATAGAGATGTCCTTGAAGTCAAATTTACTTTATGAGTTTAAGTGGGCTTACTAACCATTTTTTTAAAAGGTAAAAAGACCTAAGGTGAAAAGCTATGGTTGTATCCATATACAATCATTTACAAAATATGTACACAAATAAAATATATCAATAGAAAGATGACAAAAAACCCTAAAATATCTAGGTGTTCACTTTTCAATCCATTAAATATTCTATACTGAATAGATCTATTGACATCATGACACCTACATCAATGTAAGTATCCCATGGTTGATGTAAGTGTCCAAGCCTCTAGAAATAATATTTTAAGAACTTAATGACTAGATCATAATCTTGAACCTTCCTATTTCCACCTTTAAAATTCTCAGATCTGCCTAAACATTTTTAGATAAATTAAGTAGTATCTCTTATTCATGTTTACACAATCAAATTATTATTTTTTATTTACTTTATATATATTAACATAACTCAATATTTTAATTCATAATATTCATTTATTTGAGTTTTTAATTAATTGGCCTACTTTAGAATAGTTTTATTTATCCTTGTATATAGTTTATTATACTATTTAACCCTCATCCAAATATCTTTAAAAAAGATTAAAATTTTGGTGAACCTGACCTCTGTGTCTTCTCATATAACTTCTAGATTTCTCTAGGGTTTCTTATTTTAGTAATTTATAAATCTAAAGTTCTCTATTTTCTATGGTACCTTTATTTGCATTTATCAAATATGAAAAACGTTAAGAAATATTGTTTCAAAATGGAAGTTAAATAAGGCTTAGTCAAACATATAAATAAAAATAATTAATTAATTAATGCATTACTACATGTTAAATAAGAATACATCAACAAACATGCTAAGGTAGTGTATCCACATCCAATAATGGTAAACCCTTAAATCAAATAGTTATTGATACATCCTCCATGGAAACAATTAATACTTCAACTCAATTACTAGTTTACATGCCTACATCAACATAAGTGGTGGTTTCATCCCCTTTAGTGGCTTCTCAAAGCTCAAATATAAATCAACTCATGCTCTTGATTTAAAATAATTATTATATAATCATGTAGCACCTAAAATATATTTACACCCTTTTCCAACTAGTTTTGTTTCACCTAAGTTTATATTTTATGATAGCAAAGGTGATCCTAAATAACATCTCTAATTTTTCTATGCAACATGCCTTGATTATGCTTCAAATAATAAAATATTGATCAAATTATTTCCAAGAATCCTAAGGAATTATGATTTAATATGGTTCTATAATTCATAAATCCACTCAGTGAAATCATTAAAACCTCTAGAAAATTAGGTTATAGCACATTCGATACACCCTTAACCTATGGCATGTCTAGGGATACATTTGGCTAACTTGTGGCTTACATATCTTTGATATAATCTTATCACATTTCTTTAGATTCTTAGTAAGGTTGACCTATGGAATAATCATGGACAATTAGAGTATATATAGGAGGTAGGTGTTAATATTTGATCATCATATTACAAATTTTGCTCTCATTATATTGTTGTGGAGGTTCTCCCCTTGAAGTATCCAACATTTTACTTTTATGTCAATTATTTTTGTGGATATACATATTATGCCTTATATATGTGATATAATATTATATTATGCTAACATATAAGTAATTTCATTATAAGTGGTATCAAATCTTTAATTTGAACGATTTTCTATGGTATTATTTTTCTAGATCTGATGTTTTGGGTCTCTTACAAGAGGAAGGATTGAAAAAATACAACTTGAAACCAGGGAAGAATTTAAATTTTCCATCACTGTAGTATTATTTGAAGTGTTATTTTGGAATAAATAGTAAAAACAAATCTATAAAAAGTTCACCCTTGTCCAAATTAGTGGTCATTAGATTTGTCTCAATGAGATGATCATAATGGTATAATCTACCAATACACATTTTGGGCTATAATTTTTTATCCTTGTGCACATTAGAAATTGTTATATTCATCATGGCAAGATGATCACAATGGTATAATATATTGATATACTTTTTCCTAGGTTGAAACCCTCCATCCTAAAGTTTGTGCATGACTGGTCCTAACACTCGTGGATGTGGAAACAGGGAAAAAACTCTAAAAAAATTCTCACAAGGATGATACAGAGTCTAACACTTTTGATCCATTTATTTTTAAGGTAGTTCACCAACCTCAATCACATTTACAAAGCATGGTGTAGAAATATAATATTGATGTGGTCAAAGGGGACATCATTAGGGTAAGAGGGGATGTAAATGTTTTAAATAATCAATTTAAACTTATAACTAGGTAAGTTCCCAATCTTACAACTTAACTTTCATAAAATGATCTTATGTAGATGCAAGATAATGGAGGACAAAAAGGGGGGCTTAAAGTGACATTTTTTTCTTAAAATAACAATTAAACTTGGAGAGAATGTAAGAGACACTTTGAAAAATAATTTGATAATGATATAAAAATATGAATTGTAAAACTTTGAACATAGTTTATAAATATATAATTTTATTGAATACCCAGAGGATAAAAATGTATAACATAGATGAATTTATGACAATAAGTTTGTCATTTTTTATGAAAGATAAGGAGATTGCATGTGTATGAACAAACTTTTTTTGAATAAATGAATGAATTTTTGTATGAAATTTCATATATGGATAGGTTAAATGTTAAATATTATTGAATATATATATATATATATATATATATATATATATATATATATATATATATATATATATATATATATATTAATTTTAAAATTCAAAATAGTTATAAAATTGAAACTACAAGTATACGAACACAACTTTTTGACCTTATCTTCATGAAAATTAAAACATAATTGACAATGTTTATATTTTTAAGATATAATTTTTATAAATATTTGAAATATTCAAAAATTTATATAAATTAAATGTATAAATTACATAGTCACAACAGTAAAGACCAATTTGAAGTTTGCAAAAATTAAAACAAATAAAAAATCATGGGATTGGAGACAAATCCATAAGTGACAAAGGCTGTGCATGATTTTTAGAAGAACACACACCTTTTATGGTTTACAAATCAAATGGGAAAATGCATTTATTATGAGGAAGTAAGTTTTCAAAGGGCGTATGCTCTTTTTAGTTTTATAAAACTTTATTTTGACCTTTGTCCTCCAAATTTGGTTTTTTATTAAGCATGAGGGGGATGAACCTACTCCAAATCCTGTCATGAACCAGCCCATTTGATTTTGTAAAAAAATGTGTCTTTTCTATCTTTCGTGACCCATATAATCACTTAGATTTTATTATTTAAAAAAATTATATGGATTTGCAGAGGGTAAAATGTAGTTTTTAAATATATATTTTATTAATATTAAACTATTATTTATAATTATTAATTAATTTCTACACAATATACCTCACTATGGACTATATACATCTCATTACAAATTTTATTATACAATTGACTTATTTCAGTAAAGATAAACAATGGGATCAGAAAGTCATCATAAAATACCATTTAAAGAGTTAAAAAATGAGGAAATTGAAGATAAGAGAGAAAAATATAGAAAAAAACAAGCATATCGGAGAGCATTAGTAAGAGACTTTAGGTAAGGTTAAGGTACTTCATTCACACTAGGTAATATTTCAAAAGAAAATAACATGCCCAATTCCATGGAATTTAATTTATATATGTCTTTAAATGAGATAAGAGAATTTAATCAATCTTTGTTGAATGATGAAATTTAGAGTGTAGAGCATGTAAGTAATAAATTTAGTAACGAGTGATTAAACATTCATTTGTAATGAATCTTTGAGCATGATTATAATCAACTTCAAGTGATGACCCCAATTCATGTATCCCCTAATGAAGAGCAATTCACTTCACCTATAGGGTTTAATGTATCTAGCCAACCATTTAATATCCCTTGTATGGTTGAATGGTAACACAACACAATTTAATACAAAACATAGCTTTTAAACCCACACCTCCAAAGATAATGAGATGAACACCAAGTTATTTGGTTGAAATAGATATGAAAATAATAGAACCTATGGAAGGTAAATTTTCAAAAATTAAAGTTCAATGTCTTGCTCAATATGTATGGGACTATGCAATTGTGAAAATAATTCATACAAAACGATGTCAACTATTTGTTCAATTAATGATGATAAAAATAATAAATCATATGATGCATAGTTTATGCTTAAGAACCAACAATATGGATGGAAGAATTAATACAATAGTAAAGAATCTATTTTATGCATTTAATAAAAAAAGTAAAAAAAAAGATACAAATGTGGAAAGATGATTAAAAATTGAATCTATAATGAGTAATAAACATCTAAATCTCAAATTCTTAGTGAAATTAGTAAATCCTTGAATTTGAATTAAAAAACTTTGATAAATTTCATAAAAATAAGAAAAAGGCTTGAGGACCCTTTATTCATAGATTATTAGGCATTTAGTGGTAGACTCCAATGAAAATATAAGGAATTAATGGAAGTAACAAGACATTTGATTGAATTTTTTTGGAATGAGAACACAAGAATCTCATCGAATGTAAAAGGTGTCATTAAAATAAGAAAAGATTCAAAAAATTGTAACCCACATGCAAAACATTTATTGGACATGACATCAACAAAATTTTATACAAAAATTATTAAAAAATTTAATGGCCAATTATTAATTAGCTAAAGGTCATTTGAGATGTGTAAGCCTTTCTATGATAAAATCAACCAAACCTACACCATATATTTTTGTAGTATACATGTTGAATTTGATATGCATTTTGATATATTTTTTTATATATGTTGTATTTTACATATTGAAGATATTATGTAGGAATGTATACTAGATTCCCTGCCTAAAACATAAAGAGAATTAATATAAAGTTTTTTTTTGTGAGAGACCTGAGGGGTAGTTTTTTTGGCCAAATAATCTTTAGATGGAACATGTAACAATTTTGGTGATTTATCAAATTTGATTAGTTGTATACATTAAGAAATTTCATATAAATTTGGAAAGTAACTAGTTGATTATAAAAAGTACAAATCTATAAATTATGTGTTAAAAGATGAAAAATAATCATTAAAATGTAAGTTGGTTATGACCAACGTTTCCATATCTGATTTCATGTTTGAATTCAAGAAGAATATTATCTACCAATATGAAAGACACACACATAAATCAAAATGGTTAGATAATCAATTCAAGTTATGCAAGGATAACTTCCTAGTTGACACTATTATTTTAGTTATGAATTTTTCTAATAACTACACACTACAACCACAAAATTAGGTTCAATCCCAATACTATAATTCAATTTAAATTGGAATTTTTGTACATATTATATTTAGACATGCATATAACAACACAAATGATAATATAAAGATTTTTATGGAGTACTAAATTTATATGAGTGATGATAAATAACATTCTCTAGAGTTTATCCAAGGTTGTTTTGGGATATTTTATAAGAATATGAATGTAAGATAGATTATGTTTGATACACACTACATTTGATCAGATAATTATGTAGAATAGTGTAAGAATTCTTGAATGTTTTACTAGTTAAGCATAATGTATAATAAAAATAAGGTTCAATATTTATAAAGATCCTTTAAGGGTAGGCATAGAAAATGGGAACATGATGGTGCATGTGCATGTGTAAAAAAATCCATTAAAAAGAGCAAGAATAACATAAGGATGGTGCTAATTTTATCAATGTTACAAGTATTATGACTTGGTGTAATGAAAAAATTATCATGGATCGGATAAATATTCTCATGTGTAAAGATTATTTTGGTTAATGGGTAAAAAAGATAAGGAAATGTATGAATATTATACTACAATACCTAGTTCCAATGTTTTCCACTCCATTCAAATCTTTAATTCTAGTTCATGGACTATTTATACTTGGGATATAGCATGATTTTATTCAGATTGTATGGAATTTAATTGGCATGAATGTGAGTCAAAATAATATGTTGACTAATAGTATTATAGACCTATAAAACTTGTATAGATTAGACATTTGATCTAACAATTGATGTATCATGAAATGGCATCATCAGTTGACTTTAACCACATCTCAGATCTTGTGCAACTAGGTATAATTTATTTTTAACTTAAATGTAGCCTTAGTTTTATTATTGATATATTTATTTTTTCCTATATGTGCTTATAACTTGATTATATTTTAAATTTAAGGCATGTTTTGGCAATCATTGCTCCTAAGAATAATGATGAGAGAATAGACTACTACTTGCATCATTATGCAGAGGCCAAAAAAACAACCATAAATGTCATGGATAGAAAGACCCAATTTATCACACTAGATCGTGTCAGGATCTAACAGCTCCTAAGAGCACAATTGATTACCTTTGTATAAGCAACTAAACACAGAATTAAACCAGAATTAACAAGTAACTAGAATTCAGAAATTACACAGAATATGAGAGACAATACAATTTTGTATTAATACTCATCCAGAAGGAAATACAATGAAGATGCCACACCTTCCCACACCTCTAGGCTCCCACACCTCTAGGTCGTATAATAATTCTCCTTCAAGAGTTCACTCTCTCAATTACGGTCACAACAAACAACTCAAACATAGAGTTGTTGTTCACCTCTACTAGTCAGTAACAATACTGCCAGTCCACCAAGTACTTAAAGTACTCTAAGTAGATCTCCCTTGATCTTGCAACAACCTACAAATCATCTGATCTTACTTACCATGTAGATCTCTCCTGATCTTGCATAACCTACAAATCAACCTAGTCTTGCACACCTATAAACCTTGATCTTACAATTGGAAGGATCTCTTCCTTGTCCTTAATTATAATACATGCCCATAGATCTATTAAATAGATTCCATACAAACAATAATTAGAAACACAGACTCAAGACTTAAATTAGTCTTCACATGCAAACACTCAGACCTCCTAAAATAGACCAAGTCTAATTTTGGAAATGCATGCAAACTCATCCACGCACACACAGGTGACCGACATTAGTTCATGTCTGTCTGGGGATGATCGACGTCAGCTGATCACTGACCGATGTTGGTTGCTCTAAAACTGGATATAACTGACATTAATTGATCAGACTGATGTCGATTACTCTACCACTCAATAACCTCCTCCATTGTTTGCATCAGTGAAGCTTTTAGCTCCACAACTTAATAATCTCCCACTTGGAGATAAATAGCTGCACCTACACCTGTACAACAACGTCCTCTAATTTTGTTTCATGGTTTGTATCCCTCTTCAAGTTCAGTCTTGAAGACTAACAGAAGTTTGAATGAAAATTCAAATTCTCCTTTGTTCTCGGCTTTGTTGACATACCTGTAGGGTTCTCATCCTTGCTAGTCACCGTGACTGCAACAACCTTCTGCAACTCTAAAATCTAGCTAACCGTTGTACCACCAATAGTGAACACATGTCCTGTGGTGCTTCTCTTGTCATCCAAGTCACCTGCCATATCCAAATCTACATACCCACGTAGAGAAGTGTTTGACCCTGCATAACATGTATACCTGCTATTGGTCCCTCTCAGATACCTGAGAATCCACTAAACTACTTTTTAGTGCTTCTTTCCTAGATTGGCCACAAACTTGCTGACAAAAGCCACTACTTAGGTAATATCAGGTCTAGTACACATGTACTCAATGTCATCATGTGATTTGGGACATTGTTCTGTGAACTGTCCATCCATAGGTGTGCTAACCGGTTCTGCATCCTGCATCTTGAAGCTTGCCACTACCTTATTCACACAATCATCCTGAGACAACATCAACCTGTTATCTTCCCTATCTTTAGAAATACTTATGCCAAAGAATTTTGCTACTTCCAAATCCTTCATGACATACCTTTGAACTAACTTTACCTTTAGCTCAGTAACTCCCTGCACGTGTGACCCTGCAACAAGCATGCACACAACATACAATAATAGGATAATGTAGCTAATATTATCCAACCTAGTAAAGGAAACATAATGGTTACATTGACATTGACTAAAGCCATGCTTTGTCATACACCTGTCAAACCTTAAACACCATTGTCCTGCAGCCTACTCAAGACCATATAACCTGGCCTTATGTCTCACTTGTCCATTCTCTCCTTTCTTTAACCTAGGAATCCATTCATCTTGTAGTGCTTTCATTTCAGCTGGAAACTCAACCAAATCTCCTATTTGGTTCTCTTCCAAAGAATTCATGCCATGCTCCCACTGTTTCCTGGATTCTACCTATATTGCCTCTTTAAAACTTCCTGGTTCTTGACCATCAGTGAGCAATAAGTAGTGTAAAAAATGGGAATAATGACTTTGAGGCTTACTTACCCTTTCAATCTTCCATATGGGTGTTTAAGACTCCTTGATAGCTTGTTGTTTGTCCAAAATCCATCTCAGTGACCAATCTCGGTCACCCCTCAGTCTACACCTAACTGATATTGATTCCATGCGACTGAGCTAATTGCCGATGTCAATTCACTGACCGACGTCGGTGTCCACCTGATCACTAATGTTGGTTCTCTGACTGACATCAATGTCCACCTACCTGACACCACTGATTCTGGTCTGCACATGACCACCGTCAGTACTTGTCTGTTTGACATCAATTCCACCTGATCGATGTCGGTAACTATGTTTTCTTGTGAGTGATGACTTTTTACCTGTGAGCTCACTTTGGATCAAAACCTTGTCCAAATCAACCTTGATCTACTCAAAATTATTTGGCCCCTTGAGCTGATCTCTATCCATCATCTTCTCCTTGAAAACCAAGGCTTTCTTGTTCTTGTCAAAAACATCATATTTCCTCTTTTTGCAATAAACCTGATCCTTTCTTGTAGCATCAGTATCAAAAAACCTCACTTTCTTCTATTACTTACAAAAATATCGATCCATGCTTTTCAAACTTGAAAGATTATCCTTTGACTCAAGAACATGCATCCCCTTCTTATTCATATGACCAAGCCTACAGAGCCACATCTTTGAATCTACAGCTAAAGTAGATAAACTAGAAGGAGAATTAGTAATACACGTAGATAGATAAAGAGTACCTACTTTCTTACCTCTTGCTAAAATAAGTGCACCCTTGGAAACTTTTCAAGAGTCTGTTGTGAGAGTTACTGTGCATCCCCCATCACCCAACTTTCCTATAAAAATCAAGTTCCACTTCAGGACTGGGACATGCATGACATCCTTCAACACCCATGTGTTGTCCATCTACAATTTTAACTGCACTTTCCCTTTGCCAACCATTTGACAAGGCTTACCATCCCCTAAATAATTTTTTTCAAAGTCTCTCTAGACATAATCATGAAAAAATTCCCTATTTGGAGTTGTATGGAAAGAGGCACCAGAATCTAAAACCCAAGATTCTGCTTTATCCAAGGAACATACAAGAGCATCCTATGCAACAATACCTGTAACAACATCTGCTTCTTCATTTCCTTCATGCTGATCTTCTTTCACTCAGCAATCCTTCTTTATGTGCCCTTTCTTTCCACAATTCTAGCAGATTACACTGCCATTTTTGGATTCAGATCTCCTACTATCTTTGACCTTGATCTCCCTTGCTCAATCTTCTCTCTTTGCTTTCCCTTGCTTTTAACACTTAAAGCATTCCCTGATGATTCCCCTATGCTTTTCCTATGAATTTCTTCATTCAAGATTACACTAACAACATCATCCACTTTCAAGATATTTGAAGCAGACGCAGTATTACTTACTACTATTACCAAGCTATCCCAACTTTCAGGTAAAGAGCATAAGATTAAGAGAGCCTTAATTTCATCATCAAAAACAATATTGACTGAATTTAACTAGTTTACCAAACCATGGAAATCACTAAGATGACTATGTATAGATCCACCTTCCAACATTTGCAAATTAAATAATTACTTCATAAGAAATACCTTATTCAAAGCTAAGGATTTTTCATATAAATTTGCTAAAGATTCCATTAACTCAACTGTTTACTTTTCCTGTGACAAGTTGGAAATCACAGACGATGCAAGGCTCAACCTTATAGATCCCAGAGCCTTCCTATCAAGAACCTTCCATTCTTCATCTTTCATATCTATGGGCTTGCATGTAACCCCACCCAATGGTAAGTACAGATCTTTCTGATATAGACAATCTTCTATCTGCATCTTCCATAATTGATAGTTCTTGCCATTGAATTTCTCCATTCTTAGCTTACTTTCTTCTACCATTGCTATACTCGTACTCAAACATAAACCTCTGTGAGTGACCTGTAATCAACAAACACTTAACACATTCTAAAACCAAGGTGTTAGTGAACCTAACCAATGCTTTTATACCACTTGTTAGGATCTAACAGCTCCTAAGAGCACAATTGATTACCTTTGTATAAGCAACTAAACATGGAATTAAACTAGAATTAACAAGTAACTAGAGTTCAAAAATAACATAGAATATGAGAGACAATACAATCTTGTATTAATACTCATCCAGAAGGAAATACAATGAAGATGCCACACTCTTCCCACACCTCTAGGGCATATAATAATTCTCCTTCAAGAGTTCACTCTCTCAATTACGATCACAACAAACAACTCAAACATAGAGTTGTTGTTCACCTCCACCAGTCAGTAACAATACTACCAGTCCACCAAGTACTCAAAGTACTCTAAGTAAATCTCCCTTGATCTTACAACAACCTACAAATCAACTGATCTTACTTACCATGTAGATCTCTCCTGATCTTGCACAACCTGTAGATCAACCTGGTCTTACACACCTATAAACCTTGATCTTACAATTAGAAGGATCTCTTCCTTGTCCTTAATTATAATACATGCCCATAGGTTTATTAAATAGATCCCATACAAATAATAATTAGAGACACAGACTCAAGATTTAAATTAGTCTTCACATGCAAACACTCGGACCTCCTAGAATAGACCAAGTCTAATTTTGGAAACGCATGCAAACTCATGCACGCACACACAGGTGACCGACATCAGTTTCTGTCTATCTAGGGATGACTGATGTCGGCTAATCACTAATTGATGTCATTTGCTCTAGAACTAGATATGACTGATGTTAGTTGATCAGACTGATGTCAGTTGCTTTGCCACTCAACAACCTCCTCCATTGTTTGCATCAGTGAAGCTTTTAGCTCCACAACTTAATAGATCGATATTGGTTATAGTAACTTGGCTTCATAGGTATTATAATAAAAAATGGTATTTGATGAATTTGAAACACACAGGGTGATACTTCATTATTCAAATCTAGTTATCTCTATAAATATTCAAATTATCAAATATCATGGAAACCCTATCAACAAAAGTGTATGGAAAGTTCTTAAATTTGAGCATGAAGTGATTCTTGAAACGCTTAAAAATGGAGCTGGTCCTAAAGGTAATTTGGATTAAATTGGAAAGGTTAGTATGAATAATTCATCTTATAGTTCAAATTAATATAGTTAACATATTTGATTTATTGTATTTTAATTTTGAATTATTTTATCATTAAGTGTTTATTTTTGTTTAAATGTTTTACTAATAATTTAATGTAGGTTAGTGGAACCATATGAATTTATAACTTCATGTGGTTGGCTCTATAATTAGAAAATATTATCTTATTGAAACAAAGGAAAGAAAAATAATAATACATTCCTCTTTATGAGCGATTCATTACTCATCTAATTCAAAAAAAACATTGGACAGACTTTTTGTATTCCTTTTGAGGTTATCTAACTCAAGTAGTAGGTTTCACACTCTTATCTAAGGTTTTTTGTTTAAATAACAAATAAACACTACTTCTAACCTTAAATCGTCCATCTAGATGTGTTTCAAACATGGTTCATCAATTGGGATAACAAGCCATAAGATATGACTCCACTGACAAGCTTTTAGCCCTTTAAGATATATTTGACTGCAAGAGAAAATTCATTGACGTGTCTCATCCATTTTCAGTGAGAGAGAATCTTCTTATGTTTGCTTATAAAACTCATCCATGAAATTTTGGGAATTGATGGTTTATTATTGTCCCTCATAGTTCTCCTCCAATGTGTGACGAAAGTTTCCTTAGTTTGCACACTTAGGGACAAGGAGATTCTCTTAAGTGAAATGTATTGTCAGCTACAACTTTCACTCTTAGGGCTTGACTGATATTAGATAATGGTTTTTGTATCCTTAAAACATTTATTTGGATGTGTTATAAAATATGGTTCAATAACTAGGCTAATGATCTAGAAGATATGTCTCTCACTACTAATTTTTTATTCCTATAAGAGACATCTAGATGTAAGATAAAACTCATTGTTGTGTCTCATCTATGTTGAGTTAGAGAGAATCTTCCTAAGGTTTCTTAGATGAATCGTCTATGAAAGTGTGGTAGCTGATGATTCATCTCTAACCCTCATGTTTCTCTTGCAATGCATGACAAAAGTTCACTTAGTTTATGCACTTAGGGATGAGGAGATTATCTTAAAGGATGCATCCATTCAACTACAAATTTTGTTCATAGGGCTTGAAAAAGACTAGACAAAGGTCATTGTATCCTTAAAATGAACATCTAGATGTGTGTGCAAATATAGTTGATCAATTAGGATAACGATCTATAAGATATTCCCCTATTGATAGGCTTTTGTCCCTTTAAGAGAGAATTGGATGTAAGAGGAAACTCATTATAGTATCTCACCCATGTCAAGTTAGATAGAATAATCCTAGGTTTTCTTAAAGGACTCATTCTTGCAAGTGTGAGATCTAACTATTTGTCTCTATCCCTCATGATTCTCTTGAAATGCACACTAAAAGTTTTTTTTAATTTGCATACTCAATGATGAGGAGATTCTTGTAAGGGATGCATCTAGTCAACTACAATTTTTGCTCCCAGGGCTTGACTGATATTGTACAAGGGTCTTTATAGTGTCAAAATACTCATCTAGACATGTTTATGAAGAGGATCCATTTATTGGGATAACAATCTAGAAGATATACCCTCCATTGATAAGTTGTTGGATCTTTAAGAGAGTTTTGGTTGCAAGAGAAAACTCATTGCCATGTCTCTCCTATGTTTACTTAGAGAGAATCATCCTAGTGTTTCTTAGAATACTCATCTATGTAAGTGTGGGAGCTAGTGTTTCATCTTTTCCCCTCATGGTTCTCTTTCAATGTGTGATGGAATTTTACATAATTTTCACTCTTAGGGATGAGGAAATTCTCTTAAGGAATGTGTCCTGTCAACTACAACTTTTATTTTTAGGGATGGATCAAGATTGGAAAAGGGGTTTTTTAGCCCTAAAATTTCCATTTAGATGTGTTTGTGAAGATGATTCATCGATTGGGCTAACAAGCTAAAATATATGCCCCCACTAACAAACTCTTGGCCCTTTAAAAGGGATTTGGTTGTGAGAGAAAACTCATTACTATATCTTTCTTATGTTTAGTTAGAGGAATCCTCTTGGAATTTTTATAGGACTCATTCATGTAAGTGTGGGAGCTAATGGTTTGTATTTATCCATCATAATTTTTTTATAATTCATGATGGAAGTTTGCTTAGTTTAAACACTCAGGGATGATTAGATTATCGAAAGGGATGCATTTGATTAACTATAAATTTCACTCCTATGGATTTAATGAGATTAATTAAGGGTCATTATATCCTTAAAATCCCCATCTAAATATGTCTACAAAGATTGTTCATCAATTAGGCTAATGATTCAGAAGATATGCCTCCACTGACAAAATTTAGCCCTTTAATAAAGATTTAGATGTGAGAAAAAACTCATTATCATGTCTCACCCATGCCAATTTAGAGATAATACTCATATATTTCCTTAGAGAACTCATTTATGTAAGTTTGAGATCTAACAGTTTGTCTCTAGCCCTCACGGTTCTCCTATATTATGTGACAGAAGTTTGTTCAGTTGTCACACTTAGGGATGAGGAGATTATCTTAAGGGATGCATCTGGTCAGCTAAAACTTTCACTCTTATAGCTTTAAAAAGACCATACAAGGTTTTTTATTGCCTTAAAACATCTATATGGACATGTCCATGAAGATGGTTCTTTGATTGGGCTAATGATCCAAAATATATGCCCCCACTTACAAGATTTTTGCCCTTTAAGAGAGATTTAGTTGTGAGAGAAAACTCATTGTCATATCTTAATCATATAGAGTGAGAAATAATCCTAGTTATTTTTCTTAGAGGACTCATCTATATAAGTGTGAGAGTTTACGGTTCATCTATATCCCTCATGGTTCTCTTGAAATACATGATAGAAGTTCACTCAGTTTACACACTCAATAATGAGGAGATTCTCTTAAATGATGCATCTGGTCAACTAAAACTTTCACTCCTAGGGCCTGATCGAGACTTTACAAGGATTGTTCTAGACTTAAAACACCCTTATATGTGTGTTACTATAGATGGTTCATTGATTAAACTAATGAATTAAAATATATTCGCTATTGACTAACTCTTAGCCCTTTAAGAGAGATTTGGCTACAAGAAAAAACTCATTATTGTGTCATGTTCATGTTGATTTATCATAAAATCCTCATAGGTTTGTTTATATTACTTTTCTATGAAATTATGTGAGCTGATGGCTCATCTCTAGCCCTCATGGTTATCCTACACCATGTAATCAAAGTTGGCTTAGTTTTCATACTCAGGGATAAGGAGAATCTCTTGATGGATGCATCTGGTAAACTTCAACTTTCTCTCCCAAGGATTGAATGATATTATATAAGGATCATTATATCCTTAAAACTCCCATCTATATGTGTCCATTAAGATAGTTCTTTAATTAGGCTAATGAGCTAAAAGATATGCCCCCACTAACAAGTTTTTAACCTTTTAAGAGAGATTTTATTGTGAAAAAAAACTCATTTCCATGTCACACCCATGTCAAGTGAGAGATACTCCTCATGGGGTTGCTTAAATGACTTAACTAATCAAGTTTGGGAGATAATGATTTATTTTTATCCCTCACGGTTCTCCTATAACATGCAATAAAAGTTCACTCAATTTGCACACTGAGATATGAGGAGACTCTCTTAAGGAATACATTTGGTCAACTATAATATTCACTCCTAGGGCTTGACCAAGAATGGACAAGATTCATTCTAGCCTTAAAATTCCAATCTAGATGCATTCATGTAGATGGTTCATCTATTGGGCTTGTTATGTTGTGGAACCTATTTCCACATTACAATGTATTTCAAATATTATACATTAAAATGTATTGTACACTCTTAATGTTTTCTTTTTGGGGTTCAGGATCAGGCTAGGCCCTGAGCAGGGGTTTAGGGATAGAAACCCCCAAAAATGGGGGTTTGGGGGTGGTATCCCCCAAAACATTTTTTGCACCCCCCATTTTCTAGGAGTATAGATACATGGTTTATCTATAATTGTATATGTGTGGTGTTGTCACCCACGATTAATGGGGAATTATTATGGGTTAACTTGGCCCATGGTTTTGGTACCCATTGTTTTGGAAAACTACTATGTTGATTACCTGTTGATGTAATTATTTATATATGGACATACTATAGGCAATGCATCAGAAAAACTAAGTTTGAGAAGGTGAATATAGTGTGTGAATTCAAGTGTGAATATGAGTGATTTTGTTGATTGCATCTCCAAACAATATTTGTGTAATATAATTGTGAGAAGATTGATCTGAGAGTGAATTGTACTCTTTTTGGCTTGTAATAAGATTTGAGTAAGTATTTCTTGGTAGATGTAGCCCACATCTGGTGAACCACTTTAAATCATGTCTTATTTTTGTGTATTTTAATTTATGCTCTTTATGTATCTTTGTTCATAGCTCTTTTTATTGCAATTATATAAAATTTTTCTACATTAATTTTTTATTAATTCCTAACAACTGGTATCATAGCTTCAGGTCGTATTTACTTAAGTGTTAAATCATATGAAGGGTTATTAGTTTAAATGGGAGATATGGTTGATGATATTAGATGAAAGAATGAAAAGTTCAATGGGAAAAACTTTGGTTAATGGAAGATGCAGATGGAGGATTACCTCTATCAGAAGGACCTCCATACTCCACTGGGAGCTGCTTGAAAGGAAAGTAACCAGTGGGTACATCAGATGAGGTTTGGGAGCTAATTGAAAAGAAAGCACTTGGGGCCATCTAGTTAGGACTTGCATCTTTATTCATGTTTAATATATCATAGGAGAAGACCATAGAAGGTCTCATGAATGTGTTAGGGAAGTTATATGAGAAACCCTCTACTTCTAATAAAATAGTTTTAATAGAAAATTTATTTAATATGATGTCTAAAAATGGTTTAGTCACTAATCATTTGAATGAATTTAATACAGTTGTAAGTATGTTGAACTCTATAAAAAATAAATTTGATGATGAATTCAGGGCTCTACTTATTTTGTGCTCCTTAATAGAGAGTTGGAACAACCTAGTAATGGCTATGAGCAACTCAATCTCTAACAATTCCAAGTTGAAGTTTGAATATGTCATAGGAGCAACCCTTAGTGAGGAAATGCAATGGAAAAGATTAGGAAAAACTTCTACTTCAGGTGATGCTTTGGTGATGGAGAGTAGATGGAGATAAAAGTATAGAGGAAAAGGAAAGAATGGAAAGTCAAATGGTCAAGGAAGGTCAAAATCAAAGAGCAAGATGGCATGCTGGCACTATGGAAATATTGGGCATGTGAAGAGGGATTGTTGGGCTCTTCAAAACAAGAATAAAAATCAACAAAACACTGAGGTAAATGTGGCAGCAGGTAATGTTTTTTGGGATGCATCAATTCTCTCCATAGATAATATTATTGAGTCTTGGGTTTTAGACTCAAGGGCTTATTTTCATGCTACACCACATAGGAATTATTTCATTGATTATTGTCAAGGGCATTTTGGTCATGTTTATCTTGTTGATGATGAGCCTTGAAATATAGTAGTAAAATTATTTTTTTAGGTCAAGATGTAGAATGGGAACATTTGGCTACTAAAGGATGTTAGGCATGTGCCCAAATTGAGATGAAATTTGGTATTTGTGGGGTAGCTAGGCAATGAAGGTTGTATGGTGAATTTTATATTATATTATTTGAAGGTAACCAAGAGTGCTCTTGTGGTAGCAAGAGGTAAGAAGGTTGGTACCTTGTATTTATCAAGTAGTGTTGACTGTTGTAATTTAGTTGCTATAGATGTAGATGCAGCTTTATGGCACAATAGGCTCAATCACATAATCCAAAAGGGAATGAAAATTTTTAAGGATAGGTTGCTCAAATTGAAAGGGTTTGATTTAGATTTATATGAAGACTATGTGTACAAAAAATAAAAAAAGGTAAAGTTTCTCAAGATTTGACCTATGAGGAAGGAGAATAAGTTAGAGCTGGTTCATCTAGATGTATGGGGGTCAGCGTAGGTATATTATACTAGTGGCTCATCTTATTATGTCACTTTTATTGGTGATAAAACTAGGAAAGTTTGGGTGTATGGTATTATGATAACATATGATGTGTTTGATACATTTAAAAGATGGAAAGCCATAGCTGAGAATGAAATAGATCTCAAGTTAAAATGTCTTAGGTCAGATAATGGTGGGGAATATTACAGCAATGAATTTTTTTATTACTATTATAGGAATGGAATTCATAGACAAAGGATAGTTCTAGGAACTCCATAGTAGAATAGAGAGTTATAAAGGATGAACAAGACTATCATGGAGTTTGTTAGAAACATGAGGTTGCATGTAGAACTGTCCCTTCAATTTTAGGTAGAAGCAGTAAACATGGTTGTATATATGATCAATAGAGTACCTTCATCTTCCTTAGATGGGGGCATACCTGAGGAAGCATGGTTTGGTAAGATGGTTGATTATTCCTTTGTTATAGTATTAGGTTGTGAAGCTTTTGTTCATATTGATAAAGATGTTAGGACCAAATTAGTGGCTAAGTCTGAAAAATGCACCTTTATTGGTTGTGGTGAGGATGACTTTAGTTTTAGGATTTGGAGTCTTAAGAATAAGAAAATATTTTAGTCTAGGGATGTGGTCTTTAATGAAAAAGTCATGTATAAATAATAGTTACACGATTAGAAAGAGGATTCCAAAAAATAGTACATATGGTTGGAGGACATTACAAATGGTAAAGTGTCCAAGTATCTAGTTCAGCCACCTACTCCATAGAAATCCTATACTCGTAAGTTAAGAAGGTCTTCTAGGGTTAGAAGGGAACCTGAACATTTTTCCCTATTTCTTAATTATTTATTACTCACTAACAATAGAGATCAAGAGTGTTTTGAAAAAATAATGCAAATAGATGTCAAGAAAAAGTGGGAATAAATAATGGATGAGGATCATCAATCTCTCATGGAAAATTAGACTTGGGATTCGATAAACCCATCTGAAGATAAGAGAGTATTACAGAACAAGTGGGTGTACATAATTAAAGATGATGATGGAGGAAAGAAAAGGTAGAAGGCTTAGTTGGTGGTAAAGGGGTTTATACTTTGATGAGATCTTTTCTCCAATGGTGAATATGAATTCTCTTAGGACTATTATTGGGATAGTTGAAATGCAAGAATTTCACTTAGAGTAAGTGGTTGTGAAAACTACATTCCTTCATGGTGATTTTGAGGAGGACTTATACATGAAGTAGCTAATGGGATATGAGGTCACATGGAAGAAGAACATGGTGTGTAAACTAAAGAAGAGCTCATATAGCATGAAAGAAGCTCTACAATAGTGGTACAATAAATTTGACAATTTTATGATGGATCAAGAATACTCTAGGTTTCATTCAGACTATTGTGTATATATCAAAAAAATTGATGATGTTAGTTATATTATCTTGTATTTGTATGTGGATGATATGTTGGTTTTAGGTAAGAACATGCAATAAATAAAGGTACTCAAGGAATATCTTAGTAATTCCTTTTGTATGAAGGATTTGGGCACAACAAAACAAATCATTGGTATGAGAATAACTTGGGATAGGAAGGAATGAAAGCTGAATTTATCTTAGGAAGAGTACATTACAAAGGTATTGGATAGGTTTAGTATGCAAAATGTTAAACTAATTGGGACTCCTTTGGTAGGATTGTTCTTAGGATTGGAAATTAAAGACTTGAACTTAGAGTAGATGGATGTGGAGACTACATTCCTTCATGGTGATTTAGAGGAAGACTTATACAAGGAGAACCCATAGGGATATGAGGTCATAGGGAATAAGAATAAGGTGTGTAAACTGAATAAGAGCTTGTGTGGCCTAAAACAAGCTCCATAATAGTAGTACAAGAAATTTGAGAGTTTTATGATGGAGCAAGAATACTCCAAGTGTCATTTAGACCATTGCATAAATATCAAAAAATTTGATGATGGTAGTTATGTTATCTTGTATCTGTATGTGGATGACATGTTAGTTATAGGTAAGAACATGCAAGAAATAAAGGTACTCAAGGAATATCTTAGTAATTCCTTTGCTATGAAGGATTTGGGGGCAACAAAACAAATCCTTTATATGAGAATAACTTAGGATAGGAAATAATGAAATCTAAATTTATCTCGGGAATATTAAATTAAAAAGGTCTTGGAGAGGTTTAGTATGTAGGATGTTAAATTAGTTGGGACTCCTTTGACAGGCCATTTCAAGATATCAAAGGAGTAGTGTCCCAAGATAGAGGAGAAGAGAATCTAGATGTTTTGTGTACCTTACTCATCAGTAGTTGGAAGCTTGATGTATTCCATGGTGTGCACTAGGCCTGATATTGCCCATGTAGTGGGAGTAGTAAGTAGGTACATGAGTGATCTAGGTAGAGATCATTGATAAGCAGTGAATTTGATCTTTTAGTACTTGAGACGGACCATGGGGATAGTTTTAAGCTATGATGGATTAGACACCACTTTGCGTGGTTATGTAGATTTGGACATGGATATAAATTTAGATAGTAGGAGTAAAATAGGATATGTATTTACTATAGGTGGCACAGCAATGAGATATATTTCAAAACTATAGAAACTTATGGATTTTTCAACCACATAGGCTGAGTATGTTGCTACCATAGAGGCAAATAAATAAATTATTTAGTTATAGTAGTTGCTTGAAGAGTTAGGGCATAATCAGGAGAAAGGGTAGTTGTATAGTGATATTCAGAGTGTTATACACCTAGCAAATAACTCTACCTTCCACTGTAGGACAAATCATATACATTTGAGGTACCATTTCATCAGGACAACTTTAGAGGAAGAAAATTTGAAGCTGGACAAAATTCATACTAGTTAGAATCTTGTAGACATGATGACTAAGATGGTCATAAGGGAGAAATTAAAGCTATATTTAGCTTTGGTTCACCTTCAAAGATAATAATGAATGTTTGAGAATCCTGCTCAGATAAAATCAGTCTCTAATTGAGAGATTGTTATGTTGTAGAGCCTATTTCCACATTATAATGTATTTAAAATATTGTACATTAAAATGTATTGTACACTTTTAATGTATTCTCGTCAAGGTTTGGGGCTAGGTTGGGCTCTAAGTAGGGGTTTGAAGGTGACAACCCCCAAATATGGAGGTTTAGGGGAAATAGTCCCGAAAAAAAAATTAGACTCCCATTTTTCTTGGAGTATAGATATGTGGTTTATCTATACTTGTAATTTTAGAAAGGTCAAATTGCAATTAAATTTCACAAATCAGTAGAAATAATTAGAAATATTATTTACTGATTTTTCCTACTCATATTTATTTATTAAATAGGAATAAAACTCCATTATTCCCAAAAATAATTAAACATGAGTGAATTACTCTTATATTTTTTATATAAATGTTGAATTTTTACTAAATTTATTTAATATAAAAACATAAATGTTTTCATATTTTATTTCCTAGAGTATAAAATGAAATAAAAATAACATATGGTCATATAAGAAACAAAATTAAAATTTATTCCAATATTGTTTTATGTGATTAATTAATGTCTTTCTTGTATGTGTAAATGTTTATTTGAAATTAATATACATATTATTTTATTTGTGTTCAGTATCTCACTAATTATTTTTTACAAAATGGGATTAAGTGCTATATTTCATACTAACATATTTAGGGGGCATGAGGAGGTAGGGACACTAGACATTTATAGAACTAACTTAGAATTTAAAATTAAAATTCTTCTTCACTTTTAGTAGTGGGTCTTGGGTATTGATCCCATGTCGCCTCGCTTCCTATCAACCTCTATCAAGAACACAATCCATGCTTCATTATTATTATTATTTATTTTATTAATTTTTTTAAATTGAAAAATGAAGAAAAAATAATGAATCATGGTCATGTTCCTACTAGGGGATAATTTGAGGTAAAGTGACATGGGTTGAATACCTAATACCCACTACCAAGATCAAGGAATGCTTGTAGTTTAACAAAATGATTATACAATGTTTTAATGTGTTTTATATTATTACATGATATGCAAAGCATTGTTATAACAAAGATGAAAATTATTATTACTTGAATATATTTCATAGAAAAAAATCCCATCTAGTAAAAATGTCTATGCCATACCAAAACTTCTACAATACATAAAAATTAACAAAAAAAATAACTATAATTACATCTCAAACAACAAATAATGTCTATTCAAAGTTTAGTATAGTACCATAACATTTACTATCAAATTTTCAAATGAAATATTTGATTTGTTACTTTTTCATTGTAATTTAATATATTATAGTTGTAAACACACTAATTGACATTTATAATACAAAATATAAGCACACACAAAAAATAGTAAATCTATCATGGTATTCGATGTTATAAAAATTCAAATAATAAATTCCCTCAATTTCTTAATGAATTTTGAACTCAAGAGATCATTACAATATTAATTGATGTTTTGGTGAATAATCAATGTGTTGGTGTTCAGTTTGCACCATGTAATTTGTTAAATTTTCTAAGGAAAATGTTGTGAAATGATTGTATGCACCTAATGTAGCAAATAAATACACCAGCTTGATACTCACATCCATGCCACATAAGATTACCTATGTGGTGTTGGGAGAGGATGTACACCGGAAGCACACAATTTGATTACTAATACCAAGCAACTTAATATGCGGAAATTAACCAGATTCACCAAGTAACTAGAATTCAGAATAACACAGCATATGAGAGACAATACCAAATTGTATTAACACTTTATACAGAAAAGAATACAATAAAGAAGATGCCACTTCTTCTCCACCACCTTACAGAGGTTTCCCACACCTCAAGTGAACAGTAATTCTTCTCCCCAAAGCTCTCCCTCTCACAGGTCCCAACACCCAACTCAAATACAGAGTTGGTGTTCACCTCCCGTGCTCCACGCACACCACAAGTGCTCCACGCACTCCACAAGCACTCCACGTGCTCCACAAGTACTCAAGGTACTTCAAGTAGATCTCCCATGAATCTGCAACAACCTGCAATTCAACAGACCATACTTATGGAAGGAACTCCCTTGCCTTCCTCTTGCTCTATCCGAGTACACACCTGTACTCCAAGTAGATCCTGCCTGATACTGCTCCCTGTAGTGTTGCTGTCTGTATGACCTTGCACACCTGCAAATCAAGCAATGGTTCCAATCACCTGTGAACCTCGACCTTGCACACACATACACCTGCAGATCAACGATCTTACTTATTGAAGAACCCAGCTGGCTCTCCAATCCAGCACCAACACACCTGGTACTGTGGCACTAGGAGGAACGCACCATAGCTCTACCTCACACACAGAAGGAGCTTATAATTATGCTCTCTTACTCCCTAGCACACTTTTACAATACAACCATGAGTCTATTATATAGATCTCATCCAAACAGTGATTAGACATCTAATTACAATAATTAGATCCGCAGCTATGAGTCTAAAATTAACGCTCATCATGCAAACTCTTGGTTCGTTAGCTAACTACCCGTAAATAGCTCGCAGTCGAACCACACAGGCGACCGACGCCGGTCCCTATCCGCCTGGAGGTGACCGACGTCGGCCGATATATGACCGACGTCGGTTGCTTCACTGTGCTATCCCGCCGACGTCGGCTGATCAGACCGACCCCAACTTCTTCTGCAACTCAGCAACCTTCAGCAACCTCCTCTCCTGTTTGCATCAGTGAAGCTTTTAGCTCCACAATCCTAACAATCTCCCACTTGGAGATAAACAGCTGCACTGTACCTGTACCTGTACTCCGTCTAATTTGTTTCCTGGTTTGTATCCCTCTTCAAGCTCCCACCTGAAGACAACCCACCACACATCCCGTGGTGTACCACCTGTCATCCGAGTAACCTGCCACATCCGAACCTACAAATACATGTAGTGAAGTCCTGACCCTGCATAGCAACGCCTGCTGCCGGTCCCTCTCAAAAACCTGAAAATCCACTTCCCCGAATTGGCTCCTAACTCTCTGACAGCTCCCACTGCATGGGAATACTCAGGTCTATACCAGACCTCATGTGATTTCAGACACTGTACCTGTCCAGCCCTTAGTGTGCTCCGGCTCTGTATCCCGAACCTCACCAACACCTAATTCACATCAGCTCCCACTCGAGACAAAATCAACCTGTGATCTCCATGCCTCCCATGTCAAAGAATTCCGCTGCTCCAAACTCCCCCTGACATGCCACTGAACTAATCTTACCCTTAGCTCAGCAAAACCCTGTATGTACACCCCTGCTAGCTAGCATACTATCCACATACACCAACAGAATGATGTCGCAACTCATCATCCCCCTGGTAAGCAAAAAATCACAGTAGTTACCCTGACATTGACTGAAGCCATGCTTCGTCCTCCACCTGTCAAAACCTGTACCACTGTCCTGCAGCTCCACAAGATCATATACCTGATCTTCCGTCTCATGTGTCCGTTCTCTCCATTCTTCTACTAAGGAATCCATTCGTCTCTGTGCTTTTATACCTGCTGGCATCTCTACCAAGACACACCTGTCTGGTTCTCCTCCAAGGAATCACATCCTCATCCATGCCAAGCTCACACCTGTTTCCTGGATCCTTCCTGCTCTACAATCAGCAACAAGTATAAAGAAGAGGAACAACGAATTTGAGGGCCTACTTACGCCTTCAGTCCTCCGTATGGGTGTTTGAGACACCTTGACAGCTTGCTGTCCACCCAAAATTCGTTACAGTGACCGACCTCGGTCACTCCACAGTCTACATCTGACCGACGTCGGTTCCATGCGTCTGTACCTGACTACCAACCTGCCTGCGCTGGTGTCCCTGCTGCCGACGTCGGTTCTCCTAACCGACATCGGTCTTAAATACTGCCGACATCGGTCCCGTGACCGACATCAGTCTTACCCTGCCCGACATCGCCGGCTTCGGTCTGCACATGACCGACATCGGCATCTGTCTGTTCGACGCCGGTTCCTCCTGACCGACATCGGTGTCTGTGTTCGCCTGTGAGTGATGACTTTTTACCCGCGAGCTTCTTTGAATCAAAACACATGTCCAAACTGCCCTGCTCAGAAGTATCCAGCACCATCCACTGGGTTCTGTCTGCCATCTCCTCCATAAACACCAAGGCTTTCCAGTTCTTAAGCCTGTCAAATATATCTGTCTTCCGCTTAAGAACATGCATCTCCTTCCTGCTCATGTGACCAAGCCTACGAAGCCACGTCTCCGCAACAAAAGAAGAATCAGTAATATAAACAAGTAGATAAAGGATACCTGTTTTCTTACCACCAGCTAATTCAAGTGCATCCGCTGTGAGAGTTCTTGTGCATCTCTCATCACCCAATCTTTCTGAAGAAATTAGCCATATCTCCAAACCTGGGACCTGCATGACCTTCATCAACACCTGTGTGTTGGCCGCCTGCAATTTTAGCTTCACTTCCCCTTTGCCAATTCTTTGGCAAGGCTCACCAGCTCTTATACCTGGAACTGCATGGAAAGAGGCAACCGAATCTTTTATCCAAGATTCAACTTTATCCAAGAAACCTGCAAACACATCCTGTGCAACAATACCTGCTACATCTGTATCTTCAGTTTCTTCATGCTGATCTGTTACCAACCAACAATAATCTTTTACCTGCTGTTTCTTTCCATAGGACCGTGAGTGACCATCTGTGCTTTTCAACTCCTCCATTCTTAGCTTACTTTGATCTGCAGTTGCTCTACTCCCACTCGATCAGAAACCCCTGAGAGTGACCTGTAACCAAAAACAAAACCTGCTTCCTCCAACCTCAGCTCAGATACCACCTGTTGGTATCAAGCTCAAGAACCTACAACCAAGGCTCTGATACCACTTGTTGGGAGAGGGTGTACACCGGAAGCACACAATTTGATTACTAATACCAAGCAACTTAATATGCGGAAATTAACCAGATTCACCAAGTAACTAGAATTCAGAATAACACAGCATATGAGAGACAATACCAAATTGTATTAACACTTTATACAGAAAAGAATACAATAAAGAAGATGCCACTTCTTCTCCACCACCTTACAGAGGTTTCCCACACCTCAAGTGAACAGTAATTCTTCTCCCCAAAGCTCTCCCTCTCACAGGTCCCAACACCCAACTCAAATACAGAGTTGGTGTTCACCTCCCATGCTCCACGCACACCACAAGTGCTCCACGCACTCCACAAGCACTCCACGTGCTCCACAAGTACTCAAGGTACTTCAAGTAGATCTCCCATGAATCTGCAACAACCTGCAATTCAACAGACCATACTTATGGAAGGAACTCCCTTGCCTTCCTCTTGCTCTATCCGAGTACACACCTGTACTCCAAGTAGATCCTGCCTGATACTGCTCCCTGTAGTGTTGCTGTCTGTATGACCTTGCACACCTGCAAATCAAGCAATGGTTCCAATCACCTGTGAACCTCGACCTTGCACACACATACACCTGCAGATCAACGATCTTACTTATTGAAGAACCCAGCTGGCTCTCCAATCCAGCACCAACACACCTGGTACTATGGCACTAGGAGGAACGCACCATAGCTCTACCTCACACACAGAAGGAGCTTATAATTATGCTCTCTTACTCCCTAGCACACTTTTACAATACAACCATGAGTCTATTATATAGATCTCATCCAAACAGTGATTAGACATCTAATTACAATAATTAGATCCGCAGCTATGAGTCTAAAATTAACGCTCATCATGCAAACTCTTGGTTCGTTAGCTAACTGCCCGTAAATAGCTCGCAGTCGAACCACACAGGCGATCGACGCCGGTCCCTGTCCGCCTGGAGGTGACCGACGTCGGCCGATATATGACCGACGTCGGTTGCTTCACTGTGCTATCCCGCTGACGTCGGCTGATCAGACCGACCCCAACTTCTTCTGCAACTCAGCAACCTTCAGCAACCTCCTCTCCTGTTTGCATCAGTGAAGCTTTTAGCTCCACAATCCTAACATGTGGCACCAAAAGAGGTCTGATGCAATAGTAAACATAGCCAAAACTATCCATGTGGAAGGTGAAAAGGGAAAACTAGTTTCCATCAAGTAAATTGTTTGTGTGCATACCATGGGCCCCAACTAGTCAAAGTAGGTGAACAAAAAGTCCACTCAAAGAGCTTCAGGGAGAATTGGAGGAGAAATGTAATTTTGTAATTTTTCAATTGTGTGAAATGCAAATTACACATGGGTCTCCCAAACCCCCTAGTCAACAGGTGGCCTTAATGCAAGGGGGAACTTCCACAACTAATTGCAAATTTGTAATTATTCAAAATTGTAATTTGTAGTTAGAGTTCCAGATTCTATTTAAAAAAAATTGATGGAAATGGGAACTCCAACTGCAATTTGCAAATTTACAAAATAATAAATTATAGTTAGAGTTATAGATTCTCTAAAAGGAGCTTTTGATGGAATCCAGAACTCCAACTGCAATTTGCAATTTTGCAAATTTTCATATTGCAAATTACATTTGGAGTTCCCATTTCTCTAAATAAACTTTCTAGGGGAACTATAACTAAAAATTATAATTTTGCAATTTGCAAATTGTGAATTTACAAAAGGGTCCATAATTTAAATCTTGGTTACTTGTGTTATCAAAGACTCTTGTAGAGATTTTTAAGTAATTTGTTTGAAAAAAAATTGCCTATATTTGCACTAATTTGACTATCTCTGGTTCATCAATGTCACCAGTCAACTAGTGCCATTATCAGGGATAATTATTATCACCCATGTTGTTGGGGAATCTTGAAGATAGCTCTAAGTATTTATTATTGTAAAGTTATTTGGTGTCATTTTTGACATTCAGACTATCTTGGTCGTCAATGCCACAACACTCCACTGAGGACGTGCCAGGAATTGAGAGATTTGACAATTTGACTTCTGCTATATTTATTGCAAAGAGCATTTAAAACTGCATGTTGAAAGATGTTTTTTTTTCCTTTTTAACATAATTCTAAATAGTACAGTATCTTTGCCTTTTATCTCATCAATAATATTAAGTAAAGTATGTTTTCAACATGTATCACAATCAGTTTGTTAACTGTTAAATTCTAGATTTTTTATTCTAGTGGTGACTCTAGTTTTATCATCTAGTTTCAAGGAAGATTAGTGCTTAGTTTAAATATCTTTGTTAAGTTTTAGCTTTAGTTATTTTATCATTTGTAACTCTAGATGGATTTAGATCATCCCTTAAAGGTGACTTATCAAAACAAATTGTCTTGCCCTTAAGTATTCATCAAAGAAGAGGGAGATAGGTTTGGATGCCTATTGAAGGGTAAAATTCAGCTACTAAAGACTCTCTAGACTTCCAATATTCTAGTAATCTTAATTTTTTTTTTGAACTCCCCACTATTGAGGATTTTTATAGCTCTCTTAGTCACTTTGAAACTTATAGTCTTATTTATTATCCAGCTCCTTCTCAACCAGCCGAATCCCCTCCTAATTTTGATCTACCAAGTCCACCTCATTCACCCCCTCATATACCTTTGCCAGTTATTCTTTAACCTCCAATTAAACCAATCATGAGGCATAGAGACAAATATGAGAATGAACATCCTACATTCCCTATTCCTACGTTTAGGCCTATCAATTTTGATGACATATAAGGTTATCTTAATGATGTATCCAATGAAGTAAGGAACCGCCTTCTAAAATTTCAAGGGAATAATGTAGTGAGTGGTGATCAGCACTTTAGGGCTTTTCACAATATCATTAAAGACTATGAGGTTGAGCATGAGGATGTGTCCATTATGTTGTTTATGTACATGTTAGAAGAAGACACTTATGATTGGTTCAATTCACTTCCCCCTAGATGCATTGATTCATGGGAAGAGATGAATAATGTTTTAAAAATTTAGTATGGTGATATAATTAATTTGAGATTTATTTTGCATTAATTTGAAAACATCAAGAAGAATCCTAATGAGTGTTTGCAAGACTTCAATACATGGTTTGATAAAGCTATAATGTGATTATCTGAAAACATTAAGCCTAATGATATAATGTGCTTGATAAAATACTATGATGCCTTTGACAAGAAAGTTGCATGTTGCCTAAGGGACAAGGCTCCCACAAACCTATGATTGGTATTTAATATTTCCATCCAAATTAAGAATAAAATAAAGCATGTGAGAAAGCCCTTGAATAGGTGAGCCGATGTAAAACTAGTTAACCCAAAAAACTTTAGTCCACTAAAAATGATAACCTTGAGGAGATGGTGAAAACTTTGGCCTCCGCTGTCAAACAAATGTCCTACAAGCTTTCTAAGGCTGATAAGGGGATCCATCATGGGTCTACTAGCAGAGAGAGAGAGAGAGAGAGAGAGAGAGAGATACTAATCTAAATCAAGCACAAGGAAGGCTTGATTTTCATAATCAAGATATTGATAGAGGGAAGAGGTCTGCACATGATGAAAAAATAGATAAAAACCATAATAGAGGGACTAGAAAAGAAATACCTAATCCGTTAAATACTAAAGTAAATGCAGTAGGTTATGACATTGATATTGATTGGTGTGACAAGTGCTTCCTTCCACATCCCTCACATGATACTACTGACCCAATTGATGAAGATGCAGTTGAACCTGAGTATGCATCATCTAATGATGAGATTTTGAAGTTTAATTATCTAATTCTCCAAGCAAGATGTCTACCTCCATGAAATTATTGAGGGCTACTAGTATCGATTAGTTTTGGAGTGTAGTAAAAAAGGTATGTATCCGAACTTATGAATTTACTTGTGATGTTAATATGGCACAAGCATATGAATTTCCCAATCATGATTTTGAGTTTTTAAGACCATTAATGATTAAAAAATATGTTCAAAGAATTTCATAAATTGAGTATAGGTAGCTATTAAATAATGCATTAGTTTCCCAAGAGAGGGATTACTTCTTGAGAAGTAGGCAACTAGGTGTTGTTCCTCAAGACACCACCCCTACAATTCCAAGGATAGGGATACTAGTAAGGAAGTACATAAAACTACAACAAACCTAAATGGTTCTAAACTAGTAATTGTTTCCCAAGTTACTAGGCCTAGAGTTACTCCCACTAAGAATAAAGTACCTTTACTATCTAGTATTTCTAGGGGTGTAAATGATGTTAAAAATAACCCACCCTTTAAAACTATTGTTAACATGAAAATATGTCCCAACCTACTCCACTTCAAACATTAAGTGATTGTATCCCGTTGAAGGTGTTGTCACCCTTCCACCAAATACACTTCTTCCTCAGTATAGCATGTGTGATATGGTATAGGTGTTGAGCCAACTAAAAATCACTATGCCACTTATTGAGTTATTATGAATACCTGAACATAGGAAGAGAGCATTCAATTACTTAGAATTTGGTGAGAAGTTAGCTTCAAATGAGATTGATTTACCCCAAACACCCCCAAAAAGTGATAAAGAATCAGAAGAGGTTATTGAACCCACTCCAAAAGTATATTTGGGGATTGTCTTGGTAGAAATTATCTGACTATGGATCCATTTTACACAACTCTCTTGATCAATTGTCTGATTGTTCATAACTGTATGTTTTATTCTAATTCTTTTTGCAATGTGATGCCCTTGGGTGTCCTAAATGAGCTCAGAGTGAAGATTACATCAGCCTTTAGGAAGTGTTATACCATGGACTCATGATAAGTTCTATTTGTTGGATAATTCAAGGGGTTGGTAGTATAGTTGGTAGTGCATCCATGTAAGTATTTGAATGTGGATGTGGTAGTTGTGCACTGCCCACCTAAGTAGGGGATGCTGTTGTTAAATAAATGGGATACTGGCATGTGTGGAAGTTTACAAATGGACCTTTCCTATGCCACCATTCTATTCAAGGGTAAGATGGTCAAACTTTATAGAGAGTCAAAGATTATGCATGTAATTGAATATCCAAAATGTGGTCTTAATGAATTATTGTACATAGATGTTGAGTTGGGAAACTTTTTTGGGAATATTAATGTTGTTGAACATTATAATATTCTTGATGTTGAACCTGATAGTGAAGGTGCAAATTTGAAGATGTGTTTTGAAAGGGATTGATCCAGTCTTGGAAATGGAGCTGAGGTTGCCTAATATGTCCCTAATGTTAAATGTTTTAAAATTTCTTTTCAGCTATCCTTTAAGTGCATGAATAATACTACTGAGTATGAGGAACTCTTGCTTGGTTTAAAAATTACCCATGAACATGGAATTAAAAGAATAATTATAAAGGGTGATTATGAGTTAGTGGTAAAGTAGATTTTTAGTGCTTACACCACAAAAAAGAAAATGTTGAAATAATAATAGAATGTTGTTTAGGATTTTCTTGAATTCATTGATGTATTCAACATTTTTTAACATGATAGAAGTTTCAATGAAGAGGATGACAAACTTGAAGGGTTAGGTGCTCAATTCTATATTAAAAATATGAGCCCTTATTGTCAACATCAAGTGGAGGTGCTTTTAAGGTCTTCAATCCTAGACAATGTTCATAATTGGTAGGAATTTGATGATGATAAATACATTAGGAGGTTTATAAATTGTGAAGCTTAATTCAATAATCAACTCATAGACTTGGAATCTATGGTTCAATTTTTTGACAGGAAGGAAACCTTGTTTACAAAGGACATTATTCAGCTAAAGAAAAACACACTCACAAAGGGATTAATAAGTTTAAAGGCATGTTTTGATGGAGTGAATAGAATCAAAACTCAAGACTCATTTATGTCAAAAGACATGACTGAGTGTAATTTGGGTTCTCACAAGAATCCAAGGAAGGTTTGGCTGGGTACTCAACTTATTACATATGAGAAACAAATATACATGCAACTACTAAGAAAGTACCAAGATTGTTTAGCATGGTCTTGTTCTAAGTTGAAAGCATATAGGAAAGACTTATTTTAGCATGTCATCCCATTAAAACCTAATATAAAGCCTTTAAAGCATAATCAAAGTCCTATTAACCCCATCTTGGCTATCAAGATGTGGGATGAATGAAAGAAGCTAAGGGATGGTGGAATTATTTAGCCCTTTAGGTATTCATCATGGGTTTCAAATTTAGTCCCTATGAGAAAGAAGAATTGTGACATTTACTTGTGTATATATTTCTTAAATTTGAATAAATCTTATTTAAAAGATAATTATACCTTGTCCAATATGGATAACCTATTTAAAGGTGTTATTGGATCAGAGATGTTGTCCACATTAGATGGTTTCTTAGGGTATAACTAGGTTATGGTGAAGGAATCTAAGAAACCCAATACCACATTTACCATGCCTTGGGACATGTATGTATATATGAGGATGTATTTTAGGTTAATGAATTCTAGTGTAATGTTTCAATAAGCTATGGATGTTGATTTTGCATGGGTAATTAATAAGTTTATAATTGTGTATTAGGATGATATTGCTGTGTACTCCAAGACTAGAGATGAACATTTGGAACATGCAAAAAAAGTGTTGATTAGATGAAAGGAGTTTGACATTTTGCTTAAACCCAAGAAGTGCCACTTTGGAATGTAAAAGGACAAGTTAGTGGGAAACATAGTATCTAAGGACAATGTCATGATTGACCCTAAGAGGGTAGAAGCCATTGATAAAGTTCCTATCCCATAGCCCAAGAAGGGAATTTTATCCTTCTTTGGAGAAATTAATTTCATGAGGAGTTTTGTGTCTAATTTTGTAGAGATTAATTTACCTATCACTTCCATGCTAAAGAAAGACCAAAGCATAAAATGGGAGGAAAAGATCGTGTAAGAGTTCAATGACATCAAAGGGGATTTTAAGTTTGCCCTTATTTTGGCCAACCCTGATTACATAAAATATTTCTAAATTTTCTCTTTTCTATCATATAATATTGTTTTTATTATTTTGTTACAAAAAAATGAAGAGAGTCATGAGTAACCCATAGCTTTCTTTAGAAAATAAATGCAAGGTCATGAGATGAATTAAACCATCATGTAAAAATAAGTATTCCCTCTCTTGAAGGCTATCAAGATGTTTAGACCTTACATTTTGAGTTTGAAGATTGCAGCTTACGCCTTGCATACCATGGTGAAGGATATTTTGACTCAGATTGGAGCATCCAACAAGAGATGTAGGTGGGTCAAAAATTTTCAAGAGTACAATATGGATATTCATAACACCAATTTGGTGAGAGGGATGGGTCTAGAAAATCTCATGGATGAGACCAATTTGCAAGCCATTGCAGTAAACACTATTATTTTCAATGTTGATGATTCTTTGAGTCAAATTAGTGTATCTTCATGGTATCAGGACATTGTCTATTATTTGCACAATTTGAATTTTTCCCTTGACTTGGACAAGAATCAAAGGATAACTCTTAAACTTGTTTCCCAAAAATACCTCTTGACTGAAAACTGACTTGCATGGAAGAATCCATATATGGTTCTCTTAAGATGCATGGTAGAAGAATAAATTACTGACCTGATTAAAGACTTCCATAGTGGAGTATGTGGTGGCCATTTAGAATATAAAGTCACAACTAATAAAATTATGAAATATGGTTATTGATGGCCATTGTTGTTCAAATATGTTTCTCAAAAAGTTAGAAATTGTCAGAAGTGTCATCACTTTGTTGGGAGGATGAAAGCTTCTGGTTCTTTTTCCTTGTAGCCTATGATGATGGAAGGCCCATTTAGATAATAAGGAGTGGAATTCATTGGGGAAATTTTAGATTCATCAAGCACTACACATATATGGATACTATTTTTAATTAACTTCTTCACGAGATGGGTTGAAGTTATCCCTACAAAGAAGGCAACACACCAGGTACTTATGTTGTTTTTCTAAATCAAATTATTTGTAGATTTGGTTTTCTTATTAAATTAATTGATGATAATGCCATGATATTCAAATCTAAACCTTTAGTGGCATTGTGCAAAGATGATGGGATTGAATTAGCTTAAGCTTCCAATTATAACCCTCAAAGAAATGGGCAAGCAGAATCTAATAGCAAGAACTTGCTCAAGATAATTAGATGTACTTTGGAAGCAAACAAGAAGAAGTGGGGTGAATATTTGAAGTTTTCCTTATGTGATGATAGGATCATGACTAAGAGAGATAAAGGTAAAACCACTTTTCAGCTTGTTTATGGAGCTCAAGAAGTTTTGCCTATGAATTTGCAGTTGTCAACCTATCAATTCATGTAAAAACTAAAAGATAATGAGCAAATTAACCACTATGAAAGTAGGATGAACCAGATTGTTGAGCTTGATGATATTAAAAGACAAGTTCATGAAAGACAACTCAAGTTCAAAAAATTTATGAAAAAGATATTTGATAGGAAGGTCACTCTAAGAACTTTCTAAGTGGGCGATCTAGTTCTACTTTGGTATAGAAGGCATGATGAGAAAGGAAAGCATGGTAGGTTTGATGTTTTTTAGATGGGGCCTTATTCAATTGAATATTATATTGGAGAACACACTTTCTTCCTAAAAGACCTAGATGTTGAAATTCTTGAACTACTAGTCAATGGCAAGCATTTGAAACACTTCCTTGATTGAGTTTGTAACTTATGTACAGTATTGCATAGTGTATATTTTTTTGCTATGTTTATATGTTGTTGTTTTTCCATCTACTTTGAGCTTAGTTTGTATAGTTCCATTCATTTTTTAGTCATGTGTTCATTTTCATATCTTCATAATCTATTTTTTTAATTCTACCATGTTTGGTTGAACCTTCATGAGTGTTTCCTGATAAATTGATCAAGTATTGACTTCATGGCCTAATGAATTGGCACTTGATATTATATTTTTGGGTTCTTTACACATGCATAGGGGGTGTACATCCCTAGGTGAGAGCCAATATTGGTGCTTAGATTTGCATCATGTAGTTTGTTAAATTTTCTAAGGAAAATATTGTGAAATGATTATGTGCATCCAATGTAGAAAAAGAATACACCAGCTTGATATTCACATCCATGCCACATAATATTGCCCATGTGGTACCAAAAGAGGTCTGACATAGCAGTAAACATAGCCTAACCTGTCTACATAGAAGGTGAAAAGGGAAAATAAGTTTCTAGTAAGTAAATTATTTATGTGGCATACCATGGGCCCCATCCAAAAAGGATCTTAGTAGAGGTCTAGACATTAAAATGTAATTACCAATGGTACTATAAAACTCAATTGGGGATCCAAGGAGCAAAATAAAATTCTAAAAATTGAGAATGTTATGTCAAAGTTGCATCAATGGTCAAAGGTCAAAATGCACTTGCAAAAGGGTACATAAATCCCCGTAGGAAGGTGTCACAAAGAAGGTAGCTATAAAAAAAAGTATCAAAAATGCCAACACAATAATTTTTGGAGAATGCAATAGTGTTTTAAATATAATTGGGCATTGAAAATCATAAAGGTAAGGCCATGTAGACATAAAAAATCCATGCTAGTAAAACATGCCACGTGGCGATAGATCCATGGAGTAAAGTGACATCAAACTTTTATTTAGAAACACGTGAGTTAAAAACATGATGGAGATTAACACATTGATTACAAAATGTGGAAATTAAAAATCTTGTCTAAATTTCCATTGAGATTTTGAATCACCAAAAGCAATTTGTATTTGAGGGGTTCAAATCCCATAGGACTTTTAGGGATAAAATACACTTGTCAACATTAAAAGTTGTAGTTTATTCCTCCACTCCTTGATCTCATGAGGAGAAGGCACATAAGATCATAATGGAAGAGGGAGATAAGGAAGCAATTTGTAAGTTTGGTAAATTAAAATTTATTGATTGGGTTCTAGATTCTACGAATAGAAGAACTTAGTGGATGAATTATGAGTTGACTATAGTTTGACCTCTAAAGTGTAAATTATGTGTGCACTTTAAAATTTCCTAGAGGATAAAGACATTATGATACATGTAGGCCAAATAAAGTTATAAATTCAAATTCCCACCCATGGAAAGATCAAGCAATGTGTTAATGTTTTGTACATCTGCATGGGTAGATTAAATTGATGCATAGAGTACAGTTTCATGCCCTTGATGCTTTGATAATAATGTTATCCTAGGAAAAGGTCATGGTTTTAATATTGCACAGAGCCCTCTTTTCCCAAGTCAATTGTGTAAGGTCATTTGTAGATGATGGTGAAGATTATTTGAGACATGTGCATGTCTAAATGTGAGTGTTAAGCAAGCTCTAGTCAATCATACTTGAAAACTCATTTACAACTCATGTCTATGGCTTTTCTTTATAATTTTGATAAAGAACCAAATATTCATACTGAAATAGAAGATACAAGAACTACTATAAATAAAAATGAAATGTGTGGGGTTAGACCACTGATCTATTTTTGGAAATATAGAATACCAAGATATGAATAACAATGTTGGTTATGGTTTTCATGGAAGTATCACTAGATTCAATTATAAAGAAGAAATATATGAAGAACATTTATCCATAATGAGGCACTCAAATAAACTTTAGGTCATCGTGGGTTGAGAAAAATAATCAACTCTATAATTCATGGCCATGTCCTAAGAACAACTTACTCATAATCTTTTCCAGGCTATAGACCCTTGGCAATCACTTTGCCTAAATCTATTATAAGTGAGGAGGATTTTAAATGGATAGGATTATTATCCAAAGGAACTTTGAATTTTTATGATGATTATGTAACTGAGGAATTATTTCAAATATTTTGACCATTTGGTCATCATGCACTTAATTCAACCCATGATGCATTCTATTATATCTTTTCTAAAAGATTTTCCATCGACCAAAATTCATAGAAAATAAAAATTTGTTTGCATTATTTGCAAAAATGGTATCATTCTCTTTGGGTTTGGAGGCCTTAGTTACATATTATTTGAATGTTCTTTCTATCACCATCAACTTTGGAGGCCCCAATCTTCTTCAGTTTAAAGAAGAAATAAAAGATGTTATTTTAGCTACTTTTGATGCCCCATATTAGAAGGTGAATGAAGCTAGAAATCGTCTCTTGAGATCCTTTGTTAGAAGTTTGGTTCTTTATTACCCACTAAATGAGTACAATTGTGTTTTGATTCATCCTTGCATCAATGGATTGGATGAATGGATTATAAAGAAGGAGAATAAAATTACAGAGGCATTAGAAGACCCAAAATAGCATAGTCCTAATAATGTTGAGATGACATTCACAATTGAGTTCTTAAACTTTTTATCTTAAATAAACTTTGGTTAAGTTTAAACAAATCTATCAAATTGATCATCAACAAGGTTTAGGATATGAAAAACAACATTTGAGGGTGATTATTTTGTAAATTGATGCATCCTTACAAGGTGTTCAGACCTATTTACCTAACTTTAACCAAATGCTAAGGCACTTTGGAACTGGTTTAGATATGAATGTTCATAAGCTTTGGCCCTCATTTTTTTGACAATAATTTCTTTGGCCTGGATATGTACATGAACTTTTATGCCAGCAAATGATCAGCAGAAGAAGCATAAGACATAAAATGATGGCAACACTCACATTTTTTCAAAATGAAAATTTAGATGCTTTGCTAGACCAGGCTACAAGAATGGGTGAAAGTTTTAAAAAATCAAAAAAATTCAAGTTCTATAAATTACATATGAGACCCCAAACTCCCTGGGAGATCTGAGTGGAAAATGCAACTTGAAAAAAATAGGGTGCTAGAATGCAGTTTGCAATTTGCAATCAATTCTCCTAATCCTACCAGTTAAAGGAGGTAAAATAAAATTCAACACAAGGAGCTTTAGGGATAATTGGAGGAGAAATGCAATTTTACAATTTTTCACTTGTCCAAATTGCAAATTGCTTGAAACCCCACAATCAATGTTAGTCAATAGATGGCCTTGATGCAAGGGGGAAATTTTACAACCAATTGTACTTTGGAATTTTGCAAAATTGAAATTTGCAATTGAAAATTTGGATTCCTTAAATGAAAATTTTGAGACAAATGGGAACCCCAACTACAATTTACAAGTTTGTAAAATTGTAAATTGCAGTTAGAGTTCTAGATTCCCTACAAGGAGATTTTGAGGGAATTAGTAACTCTAACTATAGATTGAAATTTTTAAAAGTTTAAAATTACAAATTGTGTCTATAGTTCTCATTTCCCTACGGGAACTTCCTAGGGGAACTACAAGTGAAAATTGTAATTCTATAATTTGTAAATCATGAATTTGTAAAAGGGCCAAAAATTCCCCAAAAGGGTAAAAAATTGGAAAATAATGCATTTATGCATTAAAAATTGGAAAATAATGCATTTATACATTTAAAAAGTGGAGGAAACCATAAAAATCAAATTTGTTAAAAAACAAATTTGAAAAAGGCAAATTTGCAAAAAGCAAAAGTGCAAAATGCAAGGCGTTGAAAAACAACTTGTAGCCAAAAATGTAAAAAGGTGAAACAAACCTAAATATTTCATTTTTTCATGTTTTGCTTTCTCAAACTCCTCTATGGGAGAGATATTGTAGGTTTACAAGGTCAAGGTGGGCCATTGGAGGAATATCATTCAAATGTCCATAGATCTAGAATATTTCCTTGTCATCATTACAAGATTAGTTTGTTTTATGGTGTTCATATGAGGAAGGGTAGTTTTTCAAGAGATTCTAGTTATGTAAGTAAGTGGTCAAGTGCATCTCCAGGCAGTTGCACAACACACAAGGGGTTTGTTTGGCCTCTACCATGAATTTTCACCTTTCACTCATGTAAAAGGCATCTCCAACCAAGAAATCAAAGGGTTTGTTGAAAATATTCATCATTCCTTATAGCGACATTTATAGTAATTATTTTTCATGTAAATTAGTGAAGATTATAGGCATGGCAAAGGACATATTCTAGCTGGGAGCATCTTGACAGAACTTGGAGGGTTGTTTTGCAATGTCTTTTATTCTATTATTATTAGTTATTCATTTTCTCTTATTCTAGGCTCTTTTAATAAAATTTGGGATCAATTGTTGTGTGTAGACATTATCTCCCTTGATAACGTGGTTGCAATTATACAGCCATTAGAAATCTTTGATAGCATTTGTAACATGTCTCCCTTGTCCAGCATGGAGAACTCTCACCATTCTTGTCCTCATAGAAACATTTAAAAACAATGACGTATGTAAAATTTATTTTCAAATTTAATGAGAATAATTGTGTTCTTTGTTATTTATTATTGATGAAGTAAAATAATATATTTATCAAATGTTGTTGATTGGATATTTGGGTTTGTATTCGTTATTGGTTATCATTTTGTGCACAAATCTGGGTTATAAACCCTTTCTACAGTTTAGTTTAAAATTATGTTATCAAATGAATTTTAAGGCACCTTGATTTTATGTACTTAGTAGGAAAGAGCATATGAAATTCACTTCTGGTATTTCCCATTATCTTGCATTTAAGTTTTTATATGTCTTTGCTAAGGATTACTTTCATGAATACTGAAAGAAACCATGTTGTTTGAAAACCACTAGCACACCACCCTCTTTTTATAGCTATCAATCTTTTCCTTCCCTATAATACCCTACAAATTATACATCCTTTACATAAGCTAATTTTTATTTTCCCTACAAATGCATGACATCTTGCCTATATAACATGTGTTTGCATTTTGTGCTTTAAATCCCAATACTGCAATTTTCCATTTCACCCATATAATTGAAGATTATTTAGAATGAAGATTTTAGTCATATACCCATCTATCTTCAGTATCTTGTATGTGACCTAATGCATTTATTCTTACCATGTGATAATGCTTCTCGGGTGGAGTGAACAAGTTTGGTTGTGCCCTAGTCATATTTGTTATTCTTTGTACCAAAATCCCCATGGAGGTTGAATTACTAAATCTCTCCATGTGATAAAGCTATCCCTTAGGTCCTCTCACCTTGGTTCAAGGAGAATCATAAGTAGTAGGAAGTTGACCATGCCTTTTATCAATGCCTCTTAGTCATTTTCTTCGTTCGGTTCATTCTTGATGCCAAACCCTTCCCCAGCTATAATGACATACTAGTGAACTTTTCATCTTTGTTTTCCATTTTCTTCAAGTATGAAAGGCCAAAAATAATAGATGTACAACTGAGAACCAATAAAATGATCTTAACATTATAACTTAATATGTTAATAATATTTGGGTATTATTACTTGATCATGGTTTAATTTTTAGCATTCAATTGACACTTCTTAATGAAATTAATGTATTATTTTACAAAAAAAAATCTTAAATTTTCAAAAAACAAATTGTATCCATAATACATGTAAAATTGTTTTGTAAATGTAAAATTTGGATAAGTTTACAAAAATTCTAATAAGAACGTGATTGTTTTTCTAAGGCAATCATTTGAGTCCATGTCATATTTAAACATTCTTTTTTTCATTTTGTCAAATAATGCATGAAATTTATCGAGGGTAACATGATTCACATACATGTATATCAAGATGTAAAGTACACACCCTAATATGTAATTTCCTTTTCAAAATGTACAAGAATAAATAATGTGCATAAATTATCTTAAAAAAATAAAAAAATCCATATGTTTTTCCACTAAATGTTGTGATTGTAAAAATTGAAAAGCATGGTCATAATAATTATGGCATTTATTATTAAGAATGTGCACAAATTATTTGAAAAAAAATATAAAGTCCATATGTTTTGGACTATTGCATTGTAAGATAATAATAATTATGGCATTTATTATTATTTCAATATGTTCTCTAAGCCTTTTATGTTAACCAATGACAATTCATATTATAATATAAATGTTTAGAGGATTATGTTAAATATAAATGTTTAGAGGATTATGTTAAACATATATTGATCGTATAAATATTAAGGAATGTAAGTTATGGCATTAATATTTATCAATATTTGTTTTGCCATCTTTCTTTTTTCTCTAATATGGTTTATAGGTATAGAGTTAAATTGATGATTAGCACATGTATAGACCATCATGGTTAGATGAATGATTTTACTCTTTTTTGTTGGAGAAAATATTTCATTAAAATTAAACATATGATTTTACTATTTTATAAAATACTTAAATCAAATTATAGACTACAATAATTGTTGGGTATGCATAAAATTGTTATTTTATTTTGTTTGTGGTTAAAGTTTTGTGTGTTTTAAATCATCATTTCTATGATCATATTTTTTATATTTTATAATCATTAATTTAGATAAAACTACATGATTTTTTTGGGTTATAGATCATCCTTTATGTAATCATTCAAGGCATATTCTCTAATCATTGCATACATTGAATGCAAAGTGAAATATTTTTTAAAAAGTTACAAAGAGAGTATTTAGCATCCTCTATTTGTTAGGTATAGCAAGTAAATTTAAAGCATTATCTTTGTCACTATCATTGGAGAGGATATCTATGAAAAAAATTTATGTAAATTCAATTCTAGTTTATTGTTTTAAATTTCAACACACCACAATTCACGATGTTCTTCAATTTTACCTTAAGTTGTTCAACATGTCAAACTGTAATATTAGCATATTAGTGTCATTCATGAGCTATTGAGTATATAGTGACTATAAAAATGGAACCAAATGAGCCATACTTGTTATGGATTGCCACTTTCTAGTTAACAATATCTACGTTTTAAGATAGAAATTGATTTTTTTTATTAATTTTTTTCTTTAACATTGAAAATTAATTCTGTCAAATAATATTTACATTATGGAGATATATATGCAATTTTGTCTATTTTATGTATGAAACCTAACTTGAGTATGTGTGTATGTGTTTGATTAATAGGATTTATTAAAGTGTCGAGTCTTTGATACAAATTTTGATTTTACAATTGTTTACATCAACTTTTGACATCCATTTTTTTTATTTTTTTTTCAAATTAAATATATAAAATATAAATAAAATAATAAATAATTGTATATAAAATTAAAATAACATAAAAATTAAAGAAAATCATTCTTAGCATCCCATTAAACCAAAATTTCTTAATAAAGGTTAATGTTTAACTTGTTTATAATCTGAAATTTATCTACATTCAAAACAAAATCTCGATGTTTTATTTTAAGATATCACGAAGGATACAATCACAAATATCTATGAAGTCATGTTTGATATTGTTATAATATAATGTACATGTTATAAATAAGTGTGTATCATCTTCTATTTATTTTATTTCGTTAATTACGTAAATTAGTTTTGCCTAAGGCTTTTTTCAAAGTCATCTCCGTCTTTTGTTTTCACTATGTAATTCATGTATGTTGGTTCTTAGGTTTTCAATCATCAATTATTTTTTGAAAGCTTATGACCTTAAGGATGTTAAATTTTGACGTTAATCATCTATTTTTGTGTTAACATATTTTCGTTCTATATTTTTAATGTTTCATTATTTTAAAGGTTTCCAAATCAGACTTTGTTTATCACTTTATTTTTTTATTTTTTTCATTTTATAAAATTAAAATATGTGGATGTCATAGAGGAGAAGTTTATTAAAGTTTTATTTCCAAAACATTTTTAAGATACAAATGGGTTAAGAAAGATTGGTGTGCAATGATGAGAAGTATATATTGATAGAATTTAGTGGATTTGTATTTGTGTAATATATTATTTCATCTCTTTTTTAATTTTTGGAGGTTATAATGAGATTAAATACACTTCTATTTTTCTCAAATTAATTTATATGAAGAGGTTTTTTCAAAATAATTGTTCAATTTTTAACAATTAAATAATATATTAATTTTACATTGTTATCTTTTTCATAATGCTTAATTAAATAGAATTTGGTGTTAACGTGCTTGATTTGATTTTCAAATACTATATTTATTACTATTTGGAATGTATAAGTGTTATCAACCATGAATGGTGTTGATGAAACTATGTTTTCTTAAAAATTTGTATGAATGTTTCTAAACCATGTTATTTCTCGGGCTAATTTTGAAGTTACTATATATTTTACTTTAGTAGAAAAATGTTGGCACTAATTGCTTCTTTGATTACAAGTGATGATTGTTGTTATTAAATTCATCAAAAATCTAAAGTAGATTTCCTCACCTACATAGTATGAATCTGAATATGCAACTACTTTAATTTCCATTTTCTTATAGTAATTTAGCAAAAAAAAAATGATGTTCCATTTAGATATCAAATAACTCTCTTTGTTGCTATCTAATGACTTTCTATAGGTTATTTTATGGATCTATAAAGAACACCAACAATAATATAAGTTTATGGTCTAGTTTTGGTTACATCGATTAAGCTTCTAATGAGTTATCTATACTTAGTTTCACTTGTAAATTTTATAGTATAATTTGATGTCAACACAACTTTTTCCATTGGCATACTAAGTGGTTTATATTATGTCATTCCAAATTTTCTAATAATTTCACCAATGCATTTATGTTCTATGATGAAAATGTACTTGTATATTTAATCACTTAAATACCTAGATAACAATAAAGGTGACCTAAATCTATCATTTTAAAACCCTTTATAAAATTATTTTTGTATTTTATAATGTACCTTCTAGTATTTCTTATGAGTAGATGATCCACATATACAACCAAATATAAAAGCATTTTGATAAAAAGAGTTGAAACTTCAAATTCAAAATATTTGAAGTTCATTCATAAGAGGTGCTCAATGAAAATTTTATAGCACATTCTTGAGGCTTATTTAAATCCATACAAGGATTTCTCCAACTTGAACATATTATGTTCTTGATCATCAACTAAAAACCATTATGGATGAATCATATGAATTATTTCTTTGAGATCACCATTTAGAAAAATAGTTTCCACACCCATTTAACGAAATTTATATTTGTTTTGAATTGTTAAATCCAAAAAAAATTAAATAGTGTTCACTTTCAATTTTAGTGAAAAAGTCTCATCATAGTATAACCCTTATTTTTTAGCATATCCCTTTATGACAAGCCTTTCTTTATGTTTTTTAAGTGAGGCATTTCCATTTTATTTTTAAAAAAAGACCCACTATCAAACAATAGTTTTAAAATTGAGTGGAGGATCAACTAATTCCCAAGTTCCATTCTTGACCAAAACATCATGTCCAAATTTCATTTTTTTCTCCATGCATCATGATTTGTAGCTTATTTGAAATAAGATGTTCTAAACCAAAATAAATATTGACTTATTTTTCTAGAGAGTCTTCAAATCTAAACTTTTATATATTATTTTTAATCTCTTATAGGAATTATTTTATTTGTTGTGCAGCTATGTATGTACTTCTAGTACCTATTTTCCCAACTTCATCAGGTCTAAAATATTTCAATGTGTGTTTTGGCTATTTTGGTATCAAGTTCTTTTTTTCTTATAGAATAACTGGGACCTCATTTTTTTAATATAAAGCTCTTTAATTTTTTAACATATGTTCATATTCTAGTAAATTTTTATTTTATTCTAATAGGGGATTTTTATTTTTAATTACAAAAGACAAGACATATTTAACCAGTTCCCAATTACATGTCTCTTTTTCAATGTTTGGAACATTCATATCATTCTCATTGAAAACATCAAATTTTAAAAATGTATTAAGTGGACTCAATTTTCAATCAATTTTTTTAAGTGTCCTTTGTGGTTTGACAGAAAACAACACCTATTATATTGAGAAAAATATTATTTTTTCATTAAATAGTCTGTAGATAGATTCTAAATATCTTAAAAGGATGCATTTTCAACTCATGTGTTCCAACTTTTTCCTTATCTCCTTGGTAATAAATATGTAACATGTGGTTTCAAAAACTAGGAGATTTTACATTAAAGGAAAATCAACACACCAAACTTCATATGGAGTCTTCATTTTAAGAGATATTGATGGTGACCTATTGTAGAGATAGACTTTTGTTTGAGTTGTTTTTACCAAAATTTTAGATTTACTACATTGAAATACAATATTGCATGAACCATGTTCATCACACTTTTTCATCTTCTCAACTAAACCATTTTTTCAAGAGTGTAAGGGACATAGAGACGATGCTTGATCCCACTTTTATCGAAATAAGATTCAAACATCTTTAATGTGAATTCACTACCATTATCAATCTTTAGTGTCACAATATAGGATTATGCTTCATTTTAACCATGTTTGAAACATTTTAAAAATTTTAAAAGCTTCTATTCTTTTCTTCAAAAAACAGATTTGGGTCATTATACTATAGTGATCAATGAAAAACATGAATTACTTATGATTGCTAGTAGAAAGAATCAGTGGAGAACACAAATTAGAGTGGATTAAATAAAATTTTATTTTAGCTTTCCAATCTAATTTTTGAAATGATTCTCTTTTGTGTGTCATAGCTGGTATACCAAAATATTCCACAACATAATTTTTTTCATTCCTCCTTCAATGAGACAAGTAGAATTTATTGAAATTAAAGACTCACCTATGAGTTCTATCTAGTTTCCTTCTTTAAATCTAATCAATATAATTACGTTATCACAATTTATTTTTATTTTTAACTATCCATCATCAAAAAAAATGGAGTGATATTATTGTTAAATTAGCACCAAATATAAAAAAATTAATTTTAGTTGAGGAAGGTCTAAGGACATTATGGAGAGTGAAATTTGGAAGTCCTGGTGACTTGAATCAAGTTGTCACTTTTCCTTAAATTCTCACATTTATTATCTTTTATCAAATATATAAGAATAATTTTTTTCATGAAACTCCTCAATGAATTATCTTCAAAAAATCAAGTGTTGTGTGGCACTAGTCTCTAGGTCCCAAGTATCATCCCAAGATGAATTAATTGAGGCATTATTGACTTCATCTGAAATAGAAAGAAAAGATTAAATTGAGAACTAAGCTAAGCCTAGTTCTAAGGTTTTCTTGTTTTCATTTTTTTGATGGGAATTAATATTTTACTATGACATTTTGCATATATAATCCTCTTGACTTTCTTTTCTAACATATTCTTTGTAAAACAATTTTTGTTTGTTATTTTTATTTTCATGTTATTGACCATTATTTTTGTTAGTTTTTCCACCTTATCCCTTATTTCTTCTTTTCCTTTATCATTTAATTCATTTTTTGAAGAGGGAGATTTATTGGAATAATTTTCCTTTTGATGAGGTTAGAAAATACTTTCACCTATGGTGTTAGTCTTTCATCTAAAATACTTTTTTTATCAACAATATTTTAAACTAGTGGATCAAAAGTGAGTATTCAATTGATTTCTTGATTAAAAATACTCTTAATAAGTTGAATATTTAGTAAGAAGATTTTTTATTAATCCAACCATATAAATATCAATTTTTGCATCAATAGTTTGAACGACATGCTTACTTACACAAATTAATGAAGCTAAACTCGTTACATTACATATTAAAACTCAATGTTGAATAATTTTAATTGAAATTATATGTGTTTAAATTTTAAATGGGAATCATAAAAAATATTGGAATTTTTTAGGGCTTACCATTGTCTGTTGCACCCTTATTTGTGACAAAAAAAAACTTTTGCGTCAACTGAGACACTTACCAAGGCTAATGCCTTAGATTTTTTATACTTAAAGGTTTGTGATTATGATTTTTTTATTGGTTAAACTATTTAAGTGTCTCTATCATAAATATTAAAACAAAGCTCATTGATGTTGAGATTATTATTAATGTTTTTGGACCATTTTAACTAGATTTTATTCCTAGTTAATGTTGTGCCAGCTAATGCTTTGATTGAATATATTTTTATATCAAAGATAGATGGATTGGTTCTTTATCACTCCAAAAAAATTCCATTTATATATACCACTACACTAATAAATTAAATCTCTCATTACACTTGTCCTTCATATATACATGTCGGTATGTGGAAGGAGCTTATAGTTTTGATATACTTGATTATATGTGAAAGAGACATTAAAACACATTAGATAAAAGTGACATGTGGCATTTAGGTTTTAAATAAAAATGATTCATTATATCAATGACAAATTATTATAAATAAATACTTTCATGTGAACATAATTTCCATATAATTTTGTAATGTATTACTATTAGGATTTATGTCTAGAAATAGAGATAAACAAATAATGGAGGAAAATTATGAAAAATAAAATAATTATCCTTATTTATCCATGGTGATTTTTAGGGTCAAAGCCTCAAATGTAATTATTTAAGATATGTTAGGTGTTGAGTGAAACAATTCAAACATGATGACATTACTCATTAACATGAATAAGATGCATCACATATAGTTAATGTTATTTTTTTAATTTTTTTTATTTTATTTTTTTTTTTTAAATTAAAATGATTTATTATAAATATTAAATAAGGCAATTAATCCCCTATAAATAATATATTATATTTGGATCATTTTTCAAACAAAAAATCCCTAACCTGTTTGATTATTCAATCAATAAAATACCATAGAAATATATAGTTGGATGCACTCCTAATAATAACAATTCAAATATAATTAGAAAACCTCTGTGTTAGCTCTAAATCCCACATTAATATCACATCTATCAACTACATGAGTAGTTATAAATTTTTATTTATTTAGATATAATCATATTATGATATGAAAAATATATTTGCTCACAAATCACTAACAAATGACTTTTTTAACATTACCCCCTTTAGTGCAAACATGGGAAAGAACCATATCATGCAAAAGCTTCTCTTTTAATTTTTATTTATACCATGTAAAACATTATTAGACATAGTTCTTGAGTTGAGTTCCATAGTTCCTATTCCACTTTCCTGAATAAAATTATGATTTACTAATAATAGAAAACTCTATAAAAATCCATGTTGGGTTCACCTCAAAATCTTTTCCTATCCTAAAAAGCAACCTTATGTATGTATGTATGTATGTATGTATGTATGTATGTATATATATGTTTGTATGTATATATATATATATATATATATATATATATATATATATATATATATATATATATATATATATATATATATATATATATATATATATATATATATATATATATATATATATATATATACATACATATATATACTTATGTATATATATATATATATGTATATATATGTATATATATATATATATATGTATATATATATATATATATATGTATATATATGTATATATATATATATATATATATATATATATATATGTATATATATATATATATATATATATTCTAATAATGTCAATAAAATAGGAGATATCTTTAGCACATCACACAAAACAAACTACAAACACAAAGATAAATTACATTAGAGTGTGGGCCCATTACTAGTGGTTGATGATAGGTCATTATTCGACACACACACAAATATATATATATATGTGTGTGTGTGTGTGTGTGTGTGTGTGTGTGTGTGTGTGTGTGTGTGTGTGTGTGTGTGTGTGTGTGTGTGTGTGTATTCTAATAATGTCAACAAAATAGGTGATATTTTTAGCACATCACATAAAACAAACTACAAACACAAATATAAATTACATTAGAGTGTGGGCCCATCACTAGTGGTTGATGATAGGTCATTATTAGACCTTTTCCCTCCATTGCCTCTATCCTTCAATATCCATTGTTGTTTATTTAGTATATGTATTATTCATCACCACCATCATCCAAACTTCATCAATGATCGGTTATTTATCAATGATCATACTATATTCATTTTATTTTTCTTTCATTTTTTATTTGAGAATATCATTACCTCAAAATTTTCATTTGCAATATGTGTACAAATTTTCTAAAGTAAAAACATTCAATTTCATATTTATTTTTATCTATTTTTTATGTTTGTTTTTTAATACAACATAATTTATTTTTATGTATCTTATGATGTTATCATTTTTTATTCAATTAGAAGAGTTGAGATCATATATTTTAGAGATTGGGATGGTATCTAACCAAGAGTATAAACAACATTGTTGTATTTGAAAGACAAACTATTGTAAAAATATGGGTTTCACATCCTCTTCCTTAACTAGAGCTTTGAATTTTTCTAATTGCCTAATGAGGGATCTCATATAATTAATGTGACTAGATATTATAACTCTATCATCCATTTTGAACCTAAATAATTGTAACTTCAGAGAAAATTTATCATTAAGTGCTTCAGCACCAAATGTTTTATTCAAAATTTTCCATATTTTTGTAGATGTGTTATCCAAATTTACATAATGTAATTTAGAATATAAAAGTGCAAGGCTAATGATTGATTTAGTTTTATATTCTAATAACTTATTAGTATATGTTGGTGATGTCTCTTTACCACTTACTATTCCCTAAAAAAAATTATTTATTAATTGCATCTGAATTTTGACTTTCCAAATACGAAAATTGAGAATAATATTTCTTTTCTAATAGAATGTCCATCTTAAGAATCAAACAAAACAAAGACACAATATGTTGGTTTCTATTGAAAATGTATTTTTACAAATAAAATATGACACTAATTAACAAAAAATGATATTCATTTAAACATAATCACAATTTTTAAACTTTTGACATAAACAACATAAAAATATACTATTTTATTATGAGACTATGGACTTTCTAAACTAGATTTATATTGAAAAAGTAAAATTTTAAACTATAAAAGACTATAAATATGAATTTTATACCTAATATAAAAATATCTAACAAATAAAGTATTAAAATTTGAAATTAGCCTATTGTAATGGACTAAAACTATAAGAGATTAATAACCTTGACTAAAAACAAAATTTAAACATTAAACCCAAAACTAAAATACTAAAACCATGACTACATGGAAGGTTATTTTTTCATTTTATGGGTGGGTGGATTAAGTAATTTGGTGGGTAGTTTGAAATAAGATGAGCTAGGGAAGGAGGTCGTGTTGTTTCTTAGTTCTACACCTCACACACTCGGCCTTACACACTTGATAGAAATGGCAAGCAATGATGGAAAACCTGGTAATGTATTGTTATAGTCTAGGGAGGGTTTAACATCACAATATTAAATTGAATGTGTAAAATTACTGAGAGGCACCTACAAAGGATATGGTTAACTCCCTTGTATTTTTGGCTCTACCTGAACCAAGGTGAGAGAACCTACAGAGTAGCTTGCTCACATGGAGAGATTCTACAATTCAACCTCCATGGGGATTATTGGCACAAAGAGACACAAATTCAACTATGGAACAACCAAACTTTTTCAATGAACCTAGTAATGCTTGTCACATGAGATGAACAAATGTAATAAGTCACATACAAGCTACTAACAATAGATGAAGGGATGACTACAATCTTCATTTTTATAAAATATTCAATAATAGGGGCTAAATGGAAAATTATAGTACTAGGATTTTAAGCATAAAATATAAATTCATTTCAAATATACAAGATCTTAAGTGTGTTCAAGTAAAATAACACTTATGGTATGCAAAATGTGTGTTAAATGTAGGGTAGGACAAGATGGGATTATTTGTTAGTTATAAAAAATGAGGGTGGTGTGATGGTGGTTTTTAAAAAATAAGGTTTATTTCAACATACATGAAATCACCTATGTTAAAGATGTAGGAAATTTAAAATGCAAGCCATGGAAACTATATGGAGAAATTTGCATCCATTGGTGCCAATACAATGTAAATGCCCAAATGATCCCTAAAGCCCTAGAACTTACATTAAAACTAGAATCTCAAATAATTTTTCTTGCTAAATTCATGAACCCAAGGTGCCCTAATAAGGTATTCAACAAAATATTTCCAAATATCTATGCAAAAAAGGGTTTATAACCCAGATTTATGCCCAAGATCATAACTAGTAGTAAACACAAAGCTAGTTATCCAATTAGCATAGCATGTATAATATCTCATTATATTTCATTAACAAGATAAATTTAAAAACCACATGTAGTTTCAATTAACTTGAAAGAAAATATTAAATACATCAATGTTTCAAAATGTTGCCATGGGGACAAGCATGGTGGATTTGCTCCATGTTGGATAGGGGAGACATATAGAGATGCTCTCAAATCTTGTTAATGGTTGTACAAGCTACAAAAAGTTTAGTGAGAGAGGAAAAATGCACCCACACCAGTGATCCCAAAAATTTTGAAGAGCATATAATTGAGAAGAAAAAATACAAATAACAACCAACAACCTTTGAGTAGAATACAAGACTTCTATTCATACATTTTTAAAACCTTCAAATCTAAGAATGAGGGTTACCTTTTTGAAAAAGTGTAAAACACCCCTCTATGTTTTGCCAAGATGCTCCCAGCTAGAAAAAACCTTCTACCATTCCTATAATCTTCATGTATTTTCAAGGAAAAATATTCCTCTAACTGCCTCTACAAGAAATGATGGAGATTTTCAACAACCCATTGCTTCCTTTGGCTGGAAATACATTTCACATGAACTAAAAAGAGAATCTTCATCATAGAGACCAAAAAAACTTTGTCTTATTATGTAACCACCTAGAGATTCCCTTTGACCACTCATTCACATAATTGAAACCCCCTAGACAGTTGCCCTTCCTCTTATGCATGCCATGGAATAACTTGCTTTTATAATGATTTCTTGGTGATATTCCAAATCCATGTTTATTTGAGTAATATTCCTTGGAGTGGCCCACCAGATCTTGTAAACTTGTAATTTCTCTACCATGGAGGATCTTGCAAAAATAAAGCAAATGAAAATAAAACAATTTAGGTTTATTTCACTCTTTTTACTTTTTGGCTCCAAACTTGCATTTTCACCTTTTGCAATTTGCATTTTTACTTTTTTGCAAATTTGTCCTTTTTTACAAATTTTCTTTTTTGGTAGATTCCTCCATTTTTTTTTTAATGCATAAATGAATTATTTTCATTTTTCACCTTTTGGGGGAAACCTAGTCCTTTTATGCAAATTTTGACCAAGTGTAACTTTGCACCAAGTGCAACTTACACCAAGTGAAATTCACACCAAGTACAAATTCACACCAGCTGAAAATTTGCACCAAGTGTAATTTTCATGGTGGTTTTCCCACTCACATCTCCCTTTGTAGCCTACAGAATCCAAAGATGGGAGTGCACTTTGCACTTTACACATTATGTTGGTGCAAAGTGCAAGTCAACCTCCCATCTCCACCAAAATCCTCCTCATGCCTTTTTCACTGAATCCTAAGATTTTCAAGAATTTTACATGGTGCATTTGGTGTAATTTTTAATTTTGAATGTTTTTAGGGTGCACTTCCCACTAAATTTTCCCAAGATATTGGGGGTCTCATCTGCACTCTTTTTAAATGTACAAATTTCTTGATTTTTCAATCAACTCTATTCCTTCTCAAGAAAATCACCCTATAGAATATTATTTTTGATAAATTCAACCATTCTCTCCTATTGGAAACATTTATACACCCCAAATAAATGCCTATGGCCTCTTTTAACAATATACTTGCACATGATTCTCAAGTCAAACTTTTTAATTTTAAATCACTGAATCATAGGTTTGGCCACATATCTCCCACAATGCAGAATTGAGAACATTCATGAATAGCTTTGAATTTTTAAATAGAATTATTAAACATTGGAATATTTTATCTTTCACTATAATATCTTGAGAGTATTATAACATTAAACTTGAGATTTATAAAACTAGAATGCATGATTTCATGATAATGTCATCTTCATGATAAATGTAGATAATGCCTTAAAACATTAGCTTTAGGGCATCTCTAATGTATTGTTTTGATAAGCTTATAGAAGAGGTTAACTACACCATTTTAGCATTACACAAAGGAATGGGCTTCAATGTTTTAAATGATTTTAAACTCTCTTTCAAGTTCATAGCCTCTTTGGCCTTTGCCATTCATTTCTTTTTACATCACAAGATACAGAAGTGGGGGAACATACTGCACATTTCACCAAATATTGGTGCAAAGTGCATCCCACCTTCTACCTCCTACCATTTGCCTCTATATAACTTCACACTTTAATTTTCAAATAATTATTTTTGCCACTTTGAGTTGGGAAATGTATTGTGTAAATGGAAAATATCCACCATTCACCATCTTGGTGGAAGTCTTTTTTAATACCTTAGGACTCAAAATCATTCAGCGACACCTTTGTTGACTTTTTCCACCTTTCTATTGATTCTATAGGATATAAGAGTAGGAAAGAATATTTCACCTTTGAACCCTTTGTTGGTATAAAGTGCACATTGATCTCCCATCTCAACCAAACTTATCTTTATGCCTCATTCTACAGACCCTAAGAATGTTGCAACACTTTGCACTTTGGTTGGTGCAAAGTGCATCTTATCCTCTGAATTCTACCAAATCATTTCCACAAGCATTATAGTGCCAAGTGAAAGTGTTTTTCCTTTTTTGAAAACTTGACAAAGCTTGACCCCCTCCTTTGCACCTTTTTGAAATTGATTTTTTACATATGGATACCTGATAGAGTTCTATGGTGCATTGGCAAATGGGTCAACATGCAATCAATGGATTAGTTCCCCACTAAGTACCTTACCTTATAGCTATGCATCTCCTTCTTGAAAATAAAAAATTTGAATTTATTTATTTTTTGCTTCATTAGCAGGGTCCTTTATGGCATGGAGATAAACAATTTTTATATCCACATAGGTCTTTCTTTGATGAAGTGGAGCCACGACCACTTGGCCAGTCTAATTACCACATGGGTAGGAATGTTGATGCATGTCTCTCCTCCCCTACCACATTGGTATTTCTTGTGTAACATGGCTTAACATGATGCTATGTGGGATTTTTTCTTAGGTGATACTTAAAAATTATTTCTTCCATGTCAACATAACCTAGATGCATTTAAAAACTTTTTGTATTATGTGCCTCCATGCAACATTTAAGACCTCCTCATTGGCACATACACCTGGTGAAAATCTAAGCACTAACATTTGCTCTCACCCAAGGATGGACACCCCTTGTTGGTATGCAAAGAACCTTAGAACACAAGACAAGGTCCTAATCTATTAGGCCACATAGTCAATACTTGAGCAACTTATCAACAACATTCATGAAGAATCAACAAAACATGGCAAACTTACAAAAATAAGATGAGAAGGATCCAAAAATGAATGCATGAAAAAAAAATGAAAGGAAGTTGTACAAATAAGGCCCAACTTAGAAGGGAAAAAAAGCAACAGAATGACAAAACTATACACTATACAATATGGTAGATAGATTATGGACTCAATCAAGGAAGTGCTTCAAATGTCTACCATTGACTAGTAGCTCTAGTATTTCACCATGTAAATCTCTTTGGAAGAAATTATGGTCCCCAATCTGACAGTCAATGGAATAGGGACCCATCCAAAAGGCATCAAACTTACCATGCTTATCTTTCTCCTCATGCCTACTATCCCAAAGTAGAACCAAATCACCTACTTGTAAATTTCTTGGAGTGATATTTTTATCCAATATTTTCTTCAGCTTCTCCTTGAACATGAGGTGTCTTTTGTGAGCTTATCTTTGAACTTCATCAAGCTCAATAATCTAGTTAACCCTGCTTTCATAATGGTTGATTTGTTTATTGTCTTCTAGTTGTTGCATAAGATGTTAAGTGGGAAACTAAAAATTCATAGGTAGAACTTATTGAGCTCCATAAACAGGCTCAAAATGGCTTCTACATGTATCTCTCTTAGGCATAATCCTATCAACCCATAAGGAAAATTTCAACTATTCACCCCACCTCCTCTTATTTGCTTCCAAAGTTCATCTAATAATCTTGAGCAAGTCCTTATTACTCAATTCTACTTACTCATTCCCTTCAGGATTGTAGTTAAAAGCATAAGTTAGTTCAATCCCATAGTGTTTGCATAATTCCACCAAAGGTTTGGCTTTAGAGCTCATGGCATTATCAAAAATTATCTTAACAAGCACACCAAATCTACAAATAATCTAATTTACTAAGAAATCCATGACTATCTGGTGTGTTTCTCTCTTTATAGGGATTAATGAAACCCATTTGATGAATTAATCAGTTGAAACTAGTATCCACCTATGCCCAGTGCTTGATGAATCAATGATTTCTCTAATAAAATCCATTCCCCGTTATCTGAATGGGCCCTCAATTGTCACAGGCTTCAAGGGAAGAAATATTGAAGCTTTCATCCTCCTAGCAAAGTGCTAACATTTCTCACACCTTCTGACTGTCTAAGCAACATCCTTAAATAATGATGCCCACCAATAACTATCTAATAGAATTTTATGAGCTGTAACTTTAGGTGCAAAATGGCAAAGTGTAGATTTGCATGTCAAATTATATAACTTTATTTAAAAACTCATACATAACATGAATGTATGAAAATGTGTTGATATATAATATTACTTGACCCAAAATATAATACATATATGCCAATGAATTTGGAACTACAATTCTTAACTTAATTTAGAACATAAAAATACATACATATAATTAAGGTGGTGTTGATGTGTCACCATTAGAAGAGGGAAACAGTTGCATGACAATTCTATAAATAGAAGTAGATATAGTATCTCCTTGAGGAATCAAAATTGGCCCTATTGGATTATACATCACTATATATCCAAAAAAATGGGGGCATTGTGATGACATGGAAATAATTATAGTTGATTATGTGCTTGGTTCTCACCTTGAAGCTTTCTCTATGGTTTTAAGTTTCTCAAAAAATGTGTACTTCAGGTTCAAACTCCTTATAGATAATGTCAATATTGAGAATGGAATCCTTAAATACTTTAATGGATTCAATCATTAACCTTGTATGCTCTACTTTTGAGGCCTTAAATCTAGCTCTGAGGGTTTCATCCACTCTATCCTTGGAAAGATTTATTAGATGCAGAATTTCATCATTGGTTTTGTAAATGGTTCATTCAATTTCCTTCTTAAATCTATTTGTAGTAGCCTTGATAAGTGTTTCAAAATAATCCCTATTTACTTGTTTACCAGTAGAGGTTATCACATCTATGAGACTCATATATTTTAATATCTCCAAGGCCTCATTATCTTGGCTTGAAAAATGCCCTATCAAAACTTTAATTTGTTTGTCCCAATTAAAGGCACCATCCCTTTTTGAAATTACATAATTTAAATCCCATGTAGCATCCTAGGTAGACATTAAGATTAGGTGATTGTATGCACTATTTCTTACACATTGAAATAGGAAGTTAAGTCTCTTTTTATAATCTTTTAATTGGTGCTAGAGTTTTAACACCTTCACCCTCTTATGTTGGCTCTCACCCCTATACTTGAATAGTATTCAAAATGTTATATATCCTTGTGTCTTTACTCTAGACATTGTCCATAATCTCCAAGGGAGAATGAATAATTTATCTCTGTAGTAACTTTTTGTGTGTTTCTTCTTGGCTCTTATACATTTCTTTTATGGCCTCCCTAATTAAATCCATGAAACATAAAAAATCCTTTGTATATTCTATAAGATCACTTTGATTTCTTTTGGGCTTTTTGTCCAAGGGAAATGTTTTTTCCTTTTGTTCCATCACTATCTCCTTCCATGTGCTTGTGTTAACTCATTTTCTATTTCTCACCCTCTAAATTTTGTCACTTTGTTTATCAAAATGAGTGGATATTTTAGGTAGCTTTGTAAGGACCAAATAATGTATATCATCCCTCTATCCTTGTAAATATTTAACCCATAAGGGCTCAATGAGTTACACTTTTTCTTCAACTTGGATGGGGTCTTTAGAGGTAGAAGGTGGAGTAATTATTGGAGGTGGATTTATCACTAAAAGTAGAATTGAAATATTTTTTTGAATGAGAAAATGGAGGCATGGCAAACTAATATTTTTCCATCCTAATACTTCCCTGTAGGGGTGATTTTTATCATGTACTTTGTTAGGCCTAGGGGTTTCAAAATTATCATTATGGCCAATTGTATGGGTGAAAATTGTGTCAATGGTAGTTCCAATTGAGCTATAATTTTTTGGGGGACGGGTGGCCCTCAAAGATAAAAAATACAAATTGAAACTAAATTTTCAAAATAGACTCTATTATTTAGATCCATTAGTTGGATTGGTGTGGAAATAATGGAAGAATCCATACAACTAGAAAATTGTGGCCTTGGAATAACAAGTGGTAAATTTACAACTTGAGTATATACAATAGTAATGGAAGAAACAAGAGAATAAACTAACTTATCAATGTTTTTTATTTCTTCCTTATTAAGAATATACTTGCCTAGTGCTCCAAATGGATTTTCCACTTCTTTTAGGATTCCAAAGCTTATGTATTTGGCTCTTTATAGCTCTACATCTTCCTCTACTCCATTTTGGGATCTTTCCTCACTTAACTCTTCCTTAAGTACCTTCATTATTCCTACATTTTATTATTCATCATCCATTGGATAATCCACCAATGATATTACATGTTCATATTCTTCCTTCTTTGCTTCTTCATCTAGGGATCCTCTTCGGGTAGCTATACCTAATTATCATCTTTCCTCCAGTTTTTAGAGTTTGAATGAGGCTAGGAGAATTCTAGATTTCCTTTGATAAGTAACTATGGGTTTAATAAGAGGTGAAGGCTAAGATGAAACCAATGGAGGAGCCATAGTAGTAGGAACTACTACTATAGGTGATGATGAAGGGATGGGAAATGAAACAATAATGGTGAAGGCAATAATAGATGTAGAGGAGATTAGTATAGTATGGAATGCTTGAGGAGATGTCCTCTCACTTATGGTGATGGATGGGGATGAACTCACTTGAAATATTTGAGGGGAAGGAGGAGTAGATGGAAGAGATGAGAAATAAATTTCCAAAAAATCAAGAAAACTTACTTTTGTAACCAAATTAAGTGGATCTAGAGGTACCCAAGAGAATGTTCTTGTTCACTTATCTAGAGGAGGTGAAGTCCTTATAATTGTAATGGTTGTGCCAAGAGTGGTGTTAATTAGATGGATGGAGGTTGGATGGGGACCATAGAGGCATTTTATAATTTATTTCCTTATCTATAGGTTTGTCACCCTTTGACTACTAGGATCTCCCTTTATTAGATTAGTCTCTCTTTTTTGGGAGAAGGAGGCTGGTATTGTTCCTCTATGTTTTGTAGTTTTTTCTAAGGCCACTTATGAATCCTAGCCATTTCTGCTTCCTTTACCATTTCATGTTCTTGGACTTTGGTATTTATGGGTCATATTAGATGGCCTAGATAAGAATCATTGACATTTTATTATCCTTATGCAAGTCCAAAATTTAGATTCATATAAAGCATTAAAAAATATAGCATTGTGTTCATATTATTGGTGACCATATATAATGGTCACCCCTTTTCTCTCTTTAAGGAGTTGAATACAGTTCCTAACTTTTCCCATGGGGTCCCATTATTTGAATTGAGGCACCTTAAAATTTTATTCTAAACTTCCCCACCTGATTGAGGTGTGCCCTCACTATAAATTGAAGCAACCCAATGGTTGGGGGGATCTTGTGGTAATATTCTTGGTGTTTTAAGCTGAGATCCTCATCTATACTATTATATAATTGGTGTGTAATTTCTTGTTCTTCCACCTTATATAATACATGGCATGGTATAAATAAGGGGTTTTTCATATTCCCTCAATTCTGATGATGGTATAGTATGGTATTACCAAAAATCTCCCATTTTGGATATATTCCTCAAATTCTTAAATATATTGGGCATCTGAGTGACATAAATGGCCTAGTAGACCCAAGGATAAACATCTTCACAAATTCTAGTAATCTCATTTTAATCTAAAAAATTTAAAAAAAAAATAATCTTCACAAATTTTGTTATGTATGTACTCGGTAGATAACTCCCATAGTTCCCCATGAGATATATAGAGCATCCTAATGAATGTATCCAATAGATAGTACATAATTTAAAAATTACCATCAATAAAGCTTTGTTCATGTATATACATTTATGTCTTCAATCTGACATTGATAATTTACCCTAGGGCCATAATTTTATCTGAAGTCAAGAGAATGTACAATAATGGGACCCATTCTATGTAAGTAATATTGGTAAAAAAACAAAACCTATTCATAAGGGCCATAGCTACCCTAATACCAAGGCTAAACTTGATTATTCTCTTGGAGGAAATGTCACCCTTGGTATTCAACCTCTCTCCTTTCAAAAACCACTATTTCAATTTCCCTTATACAATATTATTCTCCAACCATACATTAGTTGAGACTTAATTATAAGAAACTTTGGGCCCTAAGAGCCAAATGTGCCTTTAAAATGCCCATCCCAAAAACATATGTAACTATATTATTTCCTTTCCTAAGATGTAAACAATCCCCAAATTAAGTGTTATTAAAGAACAAATCATGAAGCAAATATATTTTGGGCATTACCTATAGATTTGTAGTCATGTTGTGTAGTCCCATGTTCTTAATTGTTATAAGATCATTTGTGTTCTAATTCTCTTTCTAAGATAGTTGATATTGTGAGGAGTATGGTGATATGGACTCCACTTCATTCCAAATACTTGAGTAGTAGGGAAACTTGAAATCCAACACACTTTTGTCAAATACCATGTTTTTATACTTGATGCACTTAGAAATGAAGTATGCAAAAGGGACCTTGCTATGAGATGGTTTTAGAAAAGCCATGTTAGCAATCCAAGAATGTGTATCTCCTTCACAAACTGTCTAAATGAATTTGTAGATTCATTGGAAAAAACTAAGGATTTTGGTTACTTAAGAGCTCAAAATAATTATATATTAATGGTGAAGTAACTTGTCTTTTCTTGAATTTCGTATATATTTCCAAATATTGGGTCTTTAATGCATAGTTCATATGAAATCAATGTGAATAATGTATTTTGATTTTCTTTTTGTTTACATTTAAATTTACCAATTAGCTTTGATAGGATATTCCTTGCCATATGGCAACTTTTCACTCATTTTATGTGCCTAGTCACCTTTTTAAGTCAGGTGATGATATCTCAGTTACCATCCTTTGCTTAGAAATCAAAATCATTAATGTTTATTTTGTCCATGCATATCCTTTATCATGACACTTGTCTTCATCCTATTTATCTAAGGTATTTTAACTTGTGATCTTGATTTATATGTTCTATAGGCTATGAGTTAATGGGATCGAGCCACATGGAGCAATCCTAGGGCACAAAAATCTCAAATAATTTTTAATTTATATAAATTATAAAGGGAAAATGATGAATTTGATCCTACCACCTCTCTCCATTTTAAAGTTCTAAAAACTCAGGAAACATAATGATTTAGGGGCTTTAGGAACCTAGATAATGTGTAAGTCTTTGGAATAGTCTTGCATACATAAAAAAATCATAGAAACACTACGATGTAATTAATTAGCTTCATTATTAAATAAAATTATAAATTCAACCTTGGGAGAATTTGTGAAAATCCAAGGTTAATTTAAATTACAATGAATGCTCAAACTTTGATTTTCATAATTTTGGAATTTTGTAACTTTGGACTTTGAGAAAAACCTTAGAATTATGCATATCAAAATAAATATCATAGATATCTAAGGATTATAGGATTTTGAATAAGGATATTCAAACAATAGTGGGTCCCTATTTGAATTCATAAAATTAGGGCATGTGTGTTAGGGAATAAAAAAACTAACTATATCTTATCCTAGCTATTGTCAATGTCAATCTACTTGCATTAGTTCAATGCCTTGTTCCCTATAGGAAAATGAATTAAATTATTTTCTTTTCCTTGCATGCTTAAGTATTTTACTATATTTGATGTGATACATAACATCCTCCAAGCAATCAATAATAACATAAACATATCACAACACAAATCTAAAGTTCTAAGCATAGTCAGACCTACAAAGTCCTCAATTCACAACTTCATTACCATCTAAAAGTGTCATGTGTGTATGGCTCATAATAAAATGTAACGGGGATTCATAAACCTTAATGTGCCATGTTATGTTACATTCATATTTAAAGGCTGATTTTTCATTTCTCCATGAAAATGCATTATTATAAATGAGAATAATTATAATAAAGTGGTCATGACATATACCCCTTTGCTCCCTCCATAAGATAAGGTCCAAATTTCCTCATTAAGCATTTTTTTCATAGTATACAGTCACACTATGAGTTTATATAGAAATACCATAAAAGCTACAAGGATTTTTATCCACTTTCTTAGGGGTAATCAAATAATCACAACCTTTAAATTATTTTTATTGGTATACATATGTAAAGTATTGATATTATTTCAAAAAATGAGTGTGTGTGTGTACACACACACACACACTCATTTTTTAAAATAATGTATCAAGTATTGACATTCTTTAAAAAAATGTGTGTGTGTGTGTGCATGTGCGCATGCATGCACGTGTGCGTGTATATCATTGGCTATATAATACCCTAAATCTCATTTGTGTGTATAATACCATTTACATCATGTATATCATTCTCATTTATGCTACATATAAATGAATTTTAACTCTATACCTTTGTAAATTATATCTTTATACTATAAAGAAATTTTAATTTTTGGAATTTTGACCTATCATCTATTCACATCATTGTCCATCTTGCTACATAAAGGAAATGAACCAATGAACCATCAGTTTATATAATGGTCTAATATTGTTAATTATCTACATTAAATATTATTTTAAAATTCCCAAAAAATATATAATAAACATGATATGAACTTAATATCACATAATCAATTAAAATACTTGAGCATGCAAGGTGAAAAAAATCATTTAAAGTATTTTCCTATAGGGAACATGGTATTAAACTCATGCAATTAGATCGACATTGACCACAGCTAGGATAAGGTACAGTGGTACCCCCACAAATATATTTTTATGTAGATGTATAGGGGTCATTATGCCAACAGGGCATTGAACTCATGCAATATAAATCAAATTACAACTTTAATCTCTTAGAAATATAAATTACAAATAGATGTATCCCATTATCATACAAAGACAAGAAAAGGGTGTTATATAGTATACCATTATATATAATGTATTTATTGTAAAGGGTATTGTATAGATAATTAAGACGTAGGGCATTATACAGACTATAATAAGATATAAAATCGTAGGACAATATATACACTAATGGTTCATTGGTTCCTTTCCTTTATGTATCAAGATGGAAAATAGTAGACCATTATATAGAATGTAAATGATATTATACATATAAGCATCAAGATGGAGTGCCTTAACTAGCCTGTGCATTCATATTTCCATCTAACATGTCCATGTGGGTCCACCAAATAAGTCAACATTTAACAATCATGACTGGGATAATGCACATTAACATCACGTTAAGGTAAAAAAATAATAGTTTCATTGGTTATTTTCCTTTATGTAGCAAGATGGACAATAGTAGACCATTATACAAAATGTAAATGGTATTATACATACAATAAAGATGTAGGTCACTATACAAACTGTAATAATATGGACAAAAATGTATTATTATATAGATCAATCATCCACAATAAAAAATATTCAAGACATATATGTTGTTCATAATTGTATGCAAAAAAATATATTTGGCAAACATAAACATCTTCAAGATTCATATAATCATCTTATGTTAATGAAAAGAATTTGGCAGACACTAACCTCAATACTTTGAAAATGTTATCCTTAAATAATGCAAGAAGATAAAAAATGATAATGTGTATCATTACCATAAATTGCATTAAGATATTTCATGTAAGGTGATGAAAACACAAACTAGCTAAGCAAAATATCAATAGGCATAAACTTAGAAATTGCATGAAAATAAATTTCTATGTTGATTCTCATTGAATGAATCAAATATTACATAAGATTATTTAAATGAAACTCAACTTAGAATTAGAGCAGAAATGCATAATTAAAAAAATATAAATAAATAAAAATCTACATAAAGCTAACTAACCCATACAATTTTCATAAAATTGTTATTTTTGGTAACTTTCATCTTCTAGCATCTTTTCAACTATTATTCTTAGAAGTTTTGCATACAAGCTTGAATTGGCCTAAGAATATTCACATATATTTTTAAACACTAAAATTAACCTAATGGATTAATTTTAACTAAATTTCATGTCTGGACACAAAAATATGTTATTTCTAAAAATGGAAAAATCCCCCAAAAATATTAAAATGTATTTTTGGACCCATAGATTCACGTTCACCATCACCCAATTCTACAAGTGTGGATCATAAGAGCATCCTTAGGGAGGCATTAAAACAAAACTCACATCCTATAGTCTTCCTCCTACAATAGTGCATTAATTGTATTGTTAATTGCTTTAACCCTTGATGGTATGCTTATTTGGGAATGATTTTAGGTTCTTATAACACATGTGAAAACATTTTAGGACTATATTGTTGATTGAATTGGAATTCTTTCACATTTTGGGCACATTCTATAATTTATTGAAGATAAATATATAGATGCAATCCCCTAATGGTAAAAATTCATCGAACATCACATCCACTGAATGTCCCAAGGGAAAAATTCCAAACATTCAAATTCCTTTATACTATAAAGCTATAATACAAAGGTATAAAGTTCAAATTCTCTTATATTTAGCCAAATGCTAGGGGTTAAACCAAACACTAGATGAAAAATAGATGTTAATAGGCTTCATTATTTAGGGTTTATCAATATGGGTTGAGCATCTTAGAAGGGCATAGGGGAGACACAACCTTTAAGCAACATCGATTAGGGCAAACAATAGTAGTTTTATTAAACCCTATTGTGGAAAATTAAATATGTGTCATTACCTGGATACAACCCTACACACCTTGAATATTAAGTTCTTAGATAGGGGACCTGGCATGTGGGTGTTTAAAAACTAACCTAGTTAAAATGAACACAAACCAATTCCAATGACAACCTATTTTTGTAGCTTACCAATCCAGTTATGACAATGAACAAGTCCTCAAAACACAATCTGTGAATCCACTAATGGAAATGATCGTGAATAGAGGACATTTGGGAGAGCTTGTGAAGGGGTAATAGATTTGAAAATGATAAAAATGATATGAGGCTTGGCTAAATGATTCCCCATTATTACACCTATGGGTCCATCGTAAGAAACCCAATTAAGACAAAAATTTGTGATTAATGAGAACAGTAATAGTTAAGGCAAATGCATTAGGGCAAAGTAACAAAGAAGTGGGAGACTTGCCAGAGGTCAATGTCCAACATGGTGTCCACACTAAACACATCCATTGTTATGCTCAACAATAATAATGTGCTTGATTCTAAAGTTAACTTGTAATTTTTTTGTTCTTTTATTATCATCTAGCTAATTGCTAAAATTCTTTTTGAGAATGGTTGAAGAAATTTCAGAGAAAGGTGGAGAAAATAATAATAGTTATTTAATGTTTTTCCTTCATCTTTGTAAATAGGTATAATGTTACTTTTTTTCTTTTTTTTTTAAATATTTATCTTAAGTAATTGTTAAATGTAGTTTTCATATGAGGGATATGCCAAGTTTAGAAATTTCAGCTTTATAACTTTCAATGTATTTTTCTTTTCTTTTCAAGTTTTTTTATTCCATATTTAATTTTACATATGAAAGATATACCAGTTTTAGAAATTTCATCTTTATAACTTTTAATGTATTTTTTCTTTTTTTTCATGTTTCAGTATATGGTATTCCTATTTCATTAATAACTTCATTTGTGTTGATATAAAGGCTTGTGATCCTTCTATTCAACCATGGGTTCAATTTAATGAACTGGTCCTATCTGTTGATGCTGCATGAATTGCTGACTTTTGTGCATGTATATAAACCGGGTCATCTAAGGGAGAAACTTTCCATGGAGATGACAGATGAGGCTACGATAAATAAAACATTTTCTTTTGAATAGATCTATGATAAATTAGAAGCGTGTTGAAGAAGTATGAATTAGATCGAACGAAAAGGATATGTTATAAAGATTGAATTATATAATGAAGGAATGACTATAAAAATTGGAGATCCGCGAGTCTAAAATATCAGTATATTGAAATGGCTAACCTTTGAAAATTATTTTATTGCTCATATCGTGGTCATCATTATTGCAATAAACCTCCCCCGAGTACTTATCTTAATAAAGATAAGAGTGGTGAGAAGGATAAAGATAAGAGTGGTGAGAAGGATAAAGATAAGATCGGTTAGTAGGATTTATTCTTTGCTACAAATTTTGAATTTGGAGTTGCTTGCGTCGACTTTTGACGTCCTTGTATCGTTATTTTTAGATTTTTATTTTTTCCATTCGAATTAATAAATTATAAATAAAATGATAAATAGTTGTAGATAAATTTAAAATAAAACTTTAAAATTAAAAAAAAAAATTGCCTAAAAGCAGCTGGTTTATTAATAAAGTTTTTTGGTTCATAAAAAATTTATAAGGAATCAATTTTTGTTGAATGTAAATATTCAATATCATAAGGGATAAAATTGGATTCGATGAATTTGATAGAATGAAACTTTTCAATTCTTATGTTAAGTCAAAAAATTGGGTAATATATTTTATTTTTTTTAAAATAAAATTTAGAAACAATCGTTTTTAACATCTCATTAAACCAAATTTTGTTTAATTTGCTGAAATTGATATATACCGATAATTTTATTTTATTTTATTTTAAATTTAAAAACAATCATTCTTAACATCTCATTAAACCAAATTTTATTTAATTTGTTGAAACTGATATATACCTAGATTCAAAATAAAATCTCATATATATAAAACAAGGATACAATTTCAAATATCTGTATTAAATCATGTTTGATTATATAATGTATATGAGAAAATGAAGTGTGTATCATCTTCTATTTCTTCTATGTCATTAAATATGTAAAATTATTTTTGTCAAAAGTGTTTTTTTAAAGTCATGTCCATCTATTATTTTCAGTACATTTATTTTTAAAGATTATAACCTTATAAGGGTCAAAAGATAAAGGGATGCTAAAATTTAGGGTTAATATTTTATTTTTAGAATAACATATATTTCTTTTATTTTTTTATATTTTCACATTTTCAAAGGTTTTCATAGATTATTTTTCACTCTTAAACCTTTATTTTTCTCGAAAACTATAGTATAATGGATTTCACAAAAATGTAGATGTTTACCAAAGTTTTATTTGCAAATTGTTTTAAGATGTAAATGGGTTATGAATGATTATTGTGTAATGATAGAAAGTGTATAGCTTGATCAAACTTGGTGAACGTTTGTTTGTATAAAATATTCATTTTAAAAATTCACTTTCAATTGATAACATATCAATTTGGAATATAAAGAGGATAGGGTAACATGTATTTATTTTTATCTTGAATTTATAAATAGTGAATTGTTTTTGTATTTTCTCAATTTTATTTTAATTTTTTTCATAATTTATGTGCACAAAATTGAGGGTTCAATAAGTTGACATTTATTGTGTTTAACATAATTTCAACTTTTTTATGTACATAATTTTTAAAACTATGTATGCAGTCTTGGCTCATAGGCTTAGTGATTATCAAGCTTAAATTGTGTATATAGTTTTTAGACTTACATATACGATATTGTTATTATAAAAAAAAATGAATGTATTCTTTAATCTATATATTGCTTACACATTTAACCCTAAAAACTAAAACCTTGAACTCTATACTCTAAACCATAAACCATTTAGGTTCATAGGGCTCAATTTGGCACAAATCACATGACTAATTTCCCCAATTGACTAATTATCTCAATCTATGATGACATTGGGACTAATTGATCCCAAAATCAAATTTTATAATCACAAATGGGTTCAACAAACTTAAATTAGCCCCAATTGTATTTACGATTGGATCTTATACCTTAAATGATAAACCCTAAGCCATCAACCATAAACCCAAAATCATAAACCCTAAAATAATTTATTTATCTCTAATTAACATCTTTTAGAGTAAAAATTGAGTGCACAAGGCTCAATTTAACCCAAATTACATCACTATCATCCTAATTGACTAATTATCTCAATTTATGATGACATTAGGGCTAATTGAGCCTAAAATCACATTTAAAGGTCATAAATAGGTTCAAAAATCAAAAATTGGCCCTAAGTACCTTTGTGATTAGACCCTATACCATAAACCCTAAACCCTAAATCATAAACTCTAAACTAAATTATTTATCCTCAATATCCTCAATTAACATTTTTTAGTGTAAGAATTAGTTTCACGTGGCTCAATTTGGACCAAATCACATAATTGATTGGCCCTATTAACTAATTATCTCAATTTGTGATGACATTGAGGTTAATTGAGCCCAAAATCACTTTATATAGTCAAATAAATTCAAAAGGCTCAAATTGGCCCAAATTACCTTCGTGTTTGGACCTATGTACCCTAGACCCTAAACCCTAAACCCTAAGCCTTAAGCCCTAAATCATAAACCCTAAACACTAAACTAAATAATTTAGCCCTAATAAACATATTTTAGAGTAAGAATTAGAATAACATGGCTCAATTTGGGCAAAATTATATCACTAATTACCCCAATTGATTAATTAGCTTAATTTGTGATGTCATCAGGGTAAATTGAGCCTAAAATTATATTATATAATTATAAATTGAGCAATTTGTTATATCAATACTAAATTTCCACAAATTTGTTTTATGATCTTCCTTTTGAGTTGATGATCAATATCAATATTTACTTATATTTGAAATGGTCAACCATCTTTAGAGCTTAATTATTGAAAAATTAAATTATAGGGCAAGTTGAATGTTTAAAATTGATAATTATGTTTTAATTTTAAATTAATATTTATTATTAGATTATATTTGTTATAAAATGTTTTAAAAATATATATATGTTAATAAATATTTTTAAGGAAGATATAATTAAATTATAATGTTGTAATTGTTAATGATGGTACATATGCATTCAACCTTTTCCAATATTTTTTAAAAACATTACATATAAATTTTAAATTTTAAAATGAAAACTTTTAAACTTCGAAATGAAATAGTCAATTTAAATTCTGAAATATAAGTATTTTTTAATAATTTATATATTTCAAAAAGTGAAAATTTATATAACTCTATTTTTCCTATTATATTCCTCCGTCCAATTGTAATTTATTTTAAAATGACTCATTCACACAATTTATATACAAGTCTAACTCTATGCCTACCATACAATTTAGCAGTATCCCATAAGAACAATGTTGAAGGATTTTATAGAATCAATAAAATACAAATATATATCTTCTTTATCATCACAATATTTTTTTTACACTTATCCTAAATGACAAAATAGGATAAATAATAAAATGTTTGGTTTTAAAAGTACCCTGTAAGTTTCTATCTTATTTTACTATCATCTAGCGAATTAATAAAGTTATTTTTAATAATGGTTCAACAAATATTAGAAAGAAAGGCGAAAATCATATTAGAACCTTTTTAATGTTTTTGTTTCCATCTTTGTAGATATGTATGATGTGAATTTTTAGTCCATTTTTGGAGAATATTTTTATTTTAATGTTGTTTTGTTTTTGTTTTTATTTTTGGTTTTTGGTTTTTTTCTTCTCATACTTGCAGATTCAAGTAATTTTTTTTTTTAAATTATTATTAAATATAGTTTTTATATGAAAGATATGCATAGACTTATAAATTTTAAGATTTTTATTTTTATGTAATTTTTTTTTAAGTTTTTTATTTTATATTTAATTTTTTTTTTCAAACTTTTGTTTATTTCAATATCTAATATTAGTATTTCGTTAATAATTTTATTTATATTAATATTAAAAATATATAACTATTTATAATATCAATTTCAACAATTTAAAAATAATAAGTTAATATTAATTTTTTTAAGAAATATTTATTTCTAAAGTTATTTTATTTTCTTATTTTATAGAGATAAAAAAAAATATTTTTCTCATTAATTTAAATAATTATTTTTTAATTTCATATATAATTATTTCTAACTTCTATTCCTTATATTCCCCTTATCATTTCAAGAAATTATAATGGTTTTTCATGACATTTGTTTATTTATAATTAAATTCACACTATATGTTTTACAATGATTGTGATTACATAATATTTCATAAGATCTTTGTTAATCTACAATAAATTATCTTGGAATTAGATAAATTGTATAAATCAATAATATAAGGAACATTTATTACGGGTTTGGAAATAATTTTGGAATCTCTCCTTAAAGAAAGGCTTACGATTCTTATGCTAAAAAAGTACCTTTATGTTTTGTTATTATACTTGAACTTGTTTTCAGGAGTTATGTTTTTTAAATATTAAAAAGATAGATTTATAATTTTAAACAGGTTCATGGATAGTTATAATATTTACATTTTCAATTAAATAAAGTAAATAAATAAAGGAGATGGCATAGTTGTAATGTTTTCATGAATGCAATTGAATTGGTAAGAATTGAGTCAATATTATAAATTATTATTAATGATAATTTTTATTTAATTATTTTTTATCAATATTATTAGATAAATAATTTAAATGTAATTATTGAAATAATTTTTTTTTTTTTTAAGTTTATGTTTATATAGATATTAAGATATGATTTATATAGTATCTCAATTTTATATATTTGAAAAATATTATTAAGGTTTTATTTTTTAATTTTAAACTTCTTTATTGTCGAAAGGATTGTATTCGCCATCTCACTATCCTTAAATATTTAAATTATGTTCCGACCTTATTAATTTTTATGACATAAATCTTTTGTACTATACATAAATCCTAAAACAAATCTAAATTAACTCATTATTTATCTAGTAAATACCAAAAAATTAATTATTGAAACTCATTCAATTGATTTCTCAACTCAGTTATACTGCCCTACTCTTCCCTATTTTTATATCAATCATAGGAATAGTCATATTATAGGTCTGAAACACTCAAAGAACAACCTATGAGCAATATTTGTCAAGTTACAAGTTAGATCATTGCATGTCCTTGCATATATCATATTGTGCACCATTGTCCACACACAAGCCAACACATAGGGGAGAACTACATATGTTTAAGGCCCTCTCTATTGTATTGGCTATATAGGAAATACTCAATGATAGAGATGTCCTTGAAGTCAGATTTACTTTATGAGTTTTAGTGGGCTTACTAACCATTTTTTTGAAAGGTAAAAAGACCTAAGGTGAAAAGCTATGGTTGTATCCATATACAATCATTTACAAAATATGTACACAAATAAAATATATCAACAGAAAGATGACAAAAATCCCTAAAATATCTAGGTGTTCACTTTTCAATCCATTAAATATTCTATACCGAATAGATCTATTGACATCATGACACCTACATCAATGTAAGTATCCCATGGTTGATGTAAGTGTCCAAGCCTCTAGAAATAATATTTTAAGAACTTAATGACTAGATCATAATCTTGAACCTTCCTATTTCCACCTTTAAAATTCTCAGATCTGCCTACACAATTTTAGATAAATTAAGTAGTATCTCTTATTCATGTTTATGCAATCAAATTATTATTTTTTATTTACTTTATATATATAACATAACTCAATATATTAATTCATAATATTCATTTATTTGAGTTTTTAATCAATTGGCCTACTTTAGAATAGTTTTATTTATCCTTGTATATAGTTTATTATACTATTTAACCCTCATCCAAATATCTTTAAAAAAGATTAAAATTTTGGTGAACCTGACCTCTATGTCTTCTCATATAACTTCTAGATTTCTCTAGGGTTTCTTATTTTAGTAATTTATAAATCTAAAGTTCTCTATTTTCTATGGTACCTTTATTTGCATTTATCAAATATGAAAAATGTTAAGAAATATTATTTCAAAACGGAAGTTAAATAAGGCTTATTCAAACATATAAATAAAAATAATTAATTAATTAATTCATTCATTCTTACATGTTAAATAAGAATAAATCAACAAACATGCTAAGGTAGTGTATCCATATCCAATAATGGTAAACCCTTAAATCAAATAGTTATTGATACATCCTCCATGGAAACAATTAATACTTCAACTCAATTACTAGTTTACATGCCTACATCAACATAAGTGGTGGTTTCATCCCCTTTAGTGGCTTCTCAAAGCTCAAATATAAATCAACTCATGCTCTTGATTTAAAATAATTATTATATAATCATGTAGCACCTAAAATATATTTACACCCTTTTCCAACTAGTTTTGTTTCACCTAAGTTTATATTTTATGATAGAAAAGGTGATCCTAAATAACATCTCTAATTTTTCTATGCAACATGCCTTGATTATGCTTCAAATGATAAAATATTGATCAAATTATTTCCAAGAATCCTAAGGAATTATGATTTAATATGGTTCTATAATTCATAAATCCACTCAGTGAAATCATTAAAACCTCTAGAAAATTAAGTTATAGCACGTTTGATACACCCTTAACCTATGGCATGTCTAGGGATACATTTGGCTAACTTGTGGCTTACATATCTTTGATATAATCTTATCACATTTCTTTAGATTCTTAGTAAGGTTGACCTATGGAATAATCATGGACAATTAGAGTATATATAGGAGGTAGGTGTTAGTATTTGATCATTATATTACAAATTTTGCTCTCATTATATTGTTGTGGAGGTTCTCCCCTTGAAGTATCCAACATTTTGCTTTTATGTCAATTATTTTTGTGGATATACATATTATGCCTTATTTATGTGATATAATATTATATTATGCTAACATATAAGTAATTTCATTATAAGTGGTATCAAATCTTTAATTTGAGCAATTTTCTATGGTATTATTTTTCTAGATCTGATGTTTTGGGTCTCTTACAAGAGGAAGGATTGAAAAAATACAACTTGAAACCAAGGAAGAATTTAAATTTTCCATCACTGTAGTATTATTTGAAGTGTTATTTTGGAATAAATAGTAAAAACAAATATATAAAAATTTCACCCTTGTCCAAATTAGTGGTCATTAGATTTGTCTCAATGAGATGATCATAATGGTATAATCTACCAATACACATTTTGGGCTATAATTTTTTATCCTTGTGCACATTAGAAATTGTTAGATTCATCTTGGCAAGATGATCACAATGGTATAATCTATTGATATACTTTTTCCTAGGTTGAAACCCTCCATCCTAAAGTTTGTGCATGACTGGTCCAAACACTCGTGGATGTGGAAAAGGGGAAAAAACTCTAAAAAATTCTCACAAGGATGATATAGAGTCTAACACTTTTGATCCATTTATTTTTAAGGTAGTTCACCAACCTCAATTACATTTACAAAGCATGGTGTAGAAATATAATATTGATGTGGTCAAAGGGGACATCATTAGGGTAAGAGGGGATGTAAATGTTTTAAATAATCAATTTAAACTTATAACTAGGTAAGTTCCCAATCTTACAACTTAACTTTCATAAAATGATCTTATGTAGATGCAGGATAATGGAGGACAAAAAGGGGGGCTTAAAGTGACATTTTTTTCTTAAAATAACAATTAAACTTGGAGAGAATGTAAGAGACACTTTGAAAAATAATTTGATAATGATATAAAAATATGAATTGTAAAAATTTGAACATAGTTTATAAATATATAATTTTATTGAATACCCAGAGGATAAAAATGCATGACATAGATGAATTTATGACAATAAGTTTGTCATTTTTTATGAAAGATAAGGAGATTGTATGTGTATGAATACACTTTTTTTGAATAAATGAATGAATTTTTGTATGAAATTGCATATATGGATAGGTTAAATGTTAAATATTATTGAATATATATATATATATATATATATATATATATATATATATATATATATATATATATATATATATATATATATATATATATATATAATAATTTTAAAATTCAAAATAGTTATAACATTGAAACTACAAGTATACGAACACAACTTTTTGACCTTATCTTCATGAAAATTAAAACATAATTGACAATGTTTATATTTTTAAAATATAATTTTTATAAATATTTGAAATATTCAAAAATTTATATAAATTAAATGTATAAATTACATAGTTACAACAGTAAAGACCAATTTGAAGTTTGCAAAAATTAAAAGAAATAAAAAATCATGGGATTGGAGACAAATCCATAAGTGACAAAGGATGTGCATGATTTTTAAAAGAACACACACCTTTTATGGTTTACAAATCAAATGGGAAAACGAATTTATTATGAGGAAGTAATTTTTCAAAGGGCGTATGCTCTTTTTAGTTTTATAAAACTTTATTTTGACCTTTTTCCTCCAAATTTGGTTTTTTTTTAAGCATGAGGGGGATGAACCTACTCCAAATCCTGTCATGAACTAGCCCATTTGATTTTGTAAAAAAATATGTGTCTTTTCTATCTTTTGTGACCCATATAATCACTTAGATTTTATTATTTAAAAAAATTATATGGATTTGTAGAGGGTAAAATGTAGTTTTTAAATACATATTTTATTAATATTAAACTATTATTTATAATTATTAACTAATTTCTACTCATTATACCTCATTATGGACTATATACATCTCATTACAAATTTTATTCTACAATTGACTTATTTCAGTAAAGATAAACAATGGGATCAGAAAATCATCGTAAAATACCAATTAAAGAGTTTAAAAATGAGGAAATTGAAGATAAGAGAGAAAAATAAAGAAAAAAACAAGCATATAAGAGAGCATCAGTAAGAGACTTTAGGTAAGGTTAAGGTACTTCATTCACACTAGGTAATATTTCAAAATAAAATAACATGCCCAATTCCATGGAATTTAATTTATATATGTCTTTAAATGAGATAAGAGAATTTAATCAATCTTTGTTGAATGATGAAATTTAGAGTGTAGAACATGTAAGTAATAAATTTAGTAATGAGTGATTAAACATTTATCTGTAATGAATCTTCGAGCATGATTATAATCAACCTCAAGTGATGACCCCAATTCATGTATCCCTTAATGAAGAGCAATTCACTTCACCTATAGGGTTTAATGTATCTAGCCAACCATTTAATATCCCTTGTATGGTTGAATGGTAACACAACACAATTTAATACAAAACATAGCTTTTAAACCCACACCTCCAAAGATAATGAGATGAACACCAAGTTATTTGGTTGAAATAGATATGAAAATAATAGAACCTTTGGAAGGTAAATTTTCAAAAATTAAAGTTCAACGTCTTGCTCAATATGTATGGGACTATGCAATTGTGAAAATAATTCATACAAAATGATGTCAACTATTTGTTCAATTAATGATGATAAAAATAATAAATCATATGATGCATAGTTTATGCTTAAGAACCAACAATATGGATGGAAGAATTAATACAATAGTAAAGAATCTATTTTATGCATTTAATAAAAAAAGTAAAAAAAAAAAGATACTAATGTGGAAAGATGATTAAAAATTGAATCTATAATGAGTAATAAACATCTAAATCTCAATCTCTTATTGAAATAAGTAAACCCTTGAATTTGAATTAAAAAACTTTGATAAATGTCATAAAAATAAGAAAAAGGCTTGATGACCCTTTATTCATAGATTATTAGGCATTTAGTGGTAGACTCCAATGAAAATATAAGGTATTAATTGAAGTAACAAGACATTTGATTGAATTTTTTTGGAATGAGAACACAAGAATCTCATCTAATGTAAAAGGTGTCATTAAAATAAGAAAAGATTCAAAAAATTGTAACCCACATGCAAAACATTTATTGGACATGACATCAACAAAATTTTATTAAAAAATTTAATGGCCAATTATTAATTAGCTAAAGGTCATTTGAGATGTGTAAGCCTTTCTATGATAAAATCAACCAAACCTACACCATATATTTTTGTAGTAGTCATGTTGAATTTGCTATGCATTTTGATATATTTTTTTATATATGTTATATTTTACATATTGAAGATATTATGTAGGAATGTATACTAGATTCCCTGCCTAAAACATCAAGAGAATTAATATAAAGTTTTTTTTTGTGAGAGACCTGAGGGGTAGTTTTTTTGGCTAAATAATCTTTAGATGGAACATGTAACAATTTTGGTGATTTATCAAATTTGATTAGTTGTATACATTAAGAAATTTCATATAAATTTGGAAAGTAACTAGTTGATTATAAAAAGTACAAATCTATAAATTATGTGTTAAAAGATGAAAAATAATCATTAAGATGTAAGTTGGTTATGACCAACATTTCCATATCTGATTTCATGTTTGAATTCAAGAAGAATATTATCTACCAATATGAAAGACACACATATAAATCAAAATGGTTGGATAATCAATTCAAGTTATGCAAGGATAACTTCCTAGTTGACACTATTATTTTAGTTATGAACTTTTCTAATAACTACACACTAAAACCAAAAAATTAGGTTCAATCCCAATACTATAATTCAATTTAAATTGAAATTTGTGTGCATTTTATATTCAGACATGCATATAATAACACAAAAGATAATATAAAGATTTTGATGGAGTACTAATTTTATATGAGTGATGATAGATAACATTCTCTAGAGTTTATCCAAGGTTGTTTTGGGATATTTTATAAGAATATGAATGTAAGATAGATTATGTTTGATACACACTACATTTGATCAGATAATTATGTAGAATAGTGTAAGAATTCTTGAATGTTTTACTAGTTAAGCATAATGTATAATGAAAATAAGGTTTAGTATTTATAAATATCGTTTAAGGGTAGGCATAGAAAATGGGAACATGATGGTACATTTGCATATGTAAAAAAATCTATTAAAAAGAGCAAGAATAACATAAGGATGGTGGTAATTTTATCAATGTTACAAGTATTATGACTTGGTGTAATGAAAAAATTATCATGGATCGGATAAATATTATCATGTGTAAAGATTATTTTTGTTAATGGGTAAAAAAGACAAGGAAATATATGAATATTATACTACAATACCTATTTCCAATGTTTTCCACTCCATTCAAATCTTAAATTCTAGTTCATGGACTATTTATACTTGGGATATAGCATGCTTTTATTCAGATTGTATGGAATTTAATTGGCATGAATGTGAGTCAAAATAATATGTTGACTAATAGTATTATAGACCTATAAAACTTGTATAGATTAGACATTTGATCTAACAATTGATGTATCATGAAATGGCATCATCAGTTGACTTTAACCACATCTCAGATCTTGTGCAACTAGGTATAATTTATTTTTAACTTAAATATAGCCTTAGTTTTATTATTGATATTTTTTTTTTCCTATATGTGCTTATAACTTGATTATATTTTAAATTTAAGGCATGTTTTGGCAATCATTGCTCCTAAGAATAATGATGAGAGAATAGACTACTACTTGCATCATTATGTAGAGGCCAAAAAAATAACCATAAATGTCATGGATAGAAAGACCCAATTTATCACACTAAATCATGTTAGGATCTAAGAGCTCCTAAGAGCACAATTGATTACCTTTGTATAAGCAACTAAACACAGAATTAAACCAGAATTAACAAGTAACTAGAATTCAAAAATAGCATAGAATATGAGAGACAATACAATCTTGTATTAATACTCATCCAGAAGGAAATACAATGAAGATGCCACACTCTTCCCACACCTCTAGGGCTCCCACACCTCTAGGGCGTATAATAATTCTCCTTCAAGAGTTCACTCTCTCAATTACGATCACAACAAACAACTCAAACATAGAGTTGTTGTTCACCCCCACCAGTCAGCAACAATACTACCAGTCCACCAAGTACTCAAAGTACTCTAAGTAGATCTCCCTTAATCTTGAAATAACCTACAAATCAACTGATCTTACTTACCATGCAAATCTCTCTTGATCTTGCACAACCTGTAGATCAACCTGGTCTTGCACACTTGTAAACCTTGATCTTACAATTGGAAGGATCTCTTCCTTGTCCTTAATTATAATACATGCCCATGGGTTTATTAAATAGATCCCATACAAACAATAATTACAAACATAGACTCAAGACTTAAATTAGTCTTCACATGCAAACACTCAGACCTCCTAGAATAGACCAAGTCTAATTTTGGAAACGCATGCAAACTCATGCATGCACACACAGGTGATCGACGTCAGTTTCTATCTGTCTAGGGATGACCGATGTCAGCTGATCACTGACCGATGTTGGTTGCTCTAAAACTAAATATGACTGATGTCAGTTGATTAGACCGATGTTAATTGCTCTGCCACTCAACAACCTCCTCCATTATTTGCATCAGTGAAACTTTTAGCTCTACAACTTAATAATCTCCCACTTGGAGATAAATAGCTGCACCTGTACCTGTACATCAACATCCTCTAATTTTGTTTTTTGGCTTGTATCCCTCTTCAAGTTAAGTCTTGAAGACCAACAAAAGTTTGAATAAAAATTCAACTTCTCCTTTGTTCCTGGCTTTGTTAACATACCTACAGGGTTCTCATCCTTGCTAGTCACCGTGACTGCAACAACCTTCTACAACTCTAAAATCTAGCTAACTGTTGTACCACCAATAGTGAACACATGTCTTGTGGTGCTTCTCTTATCATCCAAGTCACCTACCATATCCAAATCTACATACCCACGTAGAGAAGCGCTTGACCCTTCATAGCATGTATACCTACTATTGGTCCCTCTCAGATACCTGAGAATCCATTGAACTGCTTTCTAGTGCTTCTTTCTTAGATTAGCCACAAACTTGCTGCAACACCCACTACTTAGGTAATATCAAGTCTAGTACACATGTACTCAACCTCATCATGTGATTTGGGGCACTGTTCTATGAACTGTCCATCCATAGGTGTGCTAACCGGTTCTGCATCCTACATCTTGAACCTCACCACTACCTTATTCACACAATCATCCTGAGACAACATCAACCTGTGATCTTCCCTATCTTTAGAAATACTCATGACAAAAAAATTTGCTACTTCCAAATCCTTCATGGCATACCTATGAACTAACTTTACCTTTAGCTCAGCAACTCCCTGCATGTGTGACCCTACAACAAGCATACACACAACATACAGTAATAGGATAATGTAGCTAATATTATCCAACCTGGTAAAGGAAACACAATGGTTACATTGACATTGACTAAAGCCATGCTTTGTCATACACCTATCAAACCTTAAACACCATTGTCCTACAGCCTGCTCAAGACCATATAACCTAGCCTTATGTCTCACTTGTCCATTCTCTCCTTTATTTAACTTGGGAATCCATTCATATTGAAGTGCTTTCATTTCATCTAGAAACTCTACCAAATCTCCCATTTGGTTCTCTTCCAAAGAATTCATGCCATGCTCCCACTGTTTCCTGGATTTTACCTGTATTGCCTCTTTAAAACTTCCTGATTCTTGACCATTAGTGAGCAACAAGTAGTGTAAAGAAGGGAAATAATGAATATGAGGCTTACTTACCCTTTTAGTCCTCCATATGGGTGTTTTAGACTCTTTGATATCTTGTTATTTATCCAAAATCTATCTCAGTGACCGATCTCAGTCACCCCTCAATCTGCACCTGACCGATGTCAATTCCATGCAACTAAGTTGATTGCTGACATCGATTCACTGACCACTATCGGTGTCCATCTGATCACCGATGCTAGTTCTCTGACTGATGTTGGAGTCCACCTGCCTGACACCACTGACTCTGGTCTGCACATGACCACCATCAGTACCTATCTATTTGACATCGATTCCACCTGACCAACGTCGGTAACTGTGTTTTCTTATGAGTGATGAATTTTTACCTATGAGATCACTTTGGATCAAAACCTTGTCCAAATCAACCTTGCTCTACTCAAAATTATTCAGCCCCTTGAGTTGATCTCTGTTTGTCATCTTCTCCTTGAAAACCAAGGCTTTCCTGTTCTTGTCAAAAACATCATATTTCCTCTTTTTGCAATAAACTCAATCCTTTCTTGTAAAATCAGTATCAAAAAACCTCACTTTCTTTTATTGCTTATAAAAATCTTGATCCATGCTTTTCAAACCTGAAAGCTTATCTTTTGACTCAAGAACATGCATCCCCTTCTTATTCATGTGACCAAGCCTACAGAGCCACATCTTTGAATCTACAGCTGAAGTAGATAAACCAGAAGGAGAATTAGTAATACAAGTAGATAGATAAAGAGTACCTACTTTCTTACCTCTTTCTAAAACAAGTGCACCCTTGGAAACTTTTCAAGAGTCCACTGTGAGAGTTACTTTGCATCCCCCATCACCCAACTTTCTTACAGAAATCAAGTTCCACTTCAGGACTGTGACATGCATGACATCCTTCAACACCCATGTGTTGCTCGTCTACAATTTTAACTACACTTTCCCTTTGCCAACCATTTGACAAGGCTTACCATCCCCTAAATAAAGTTTTTCAAAGTCTCTCTAGACATAATCATGAAAAAATTCCATATTTGGGGTTGCATGGAAAGAGGCACCAGAATCTAAAACCCAAGATTCTGCTTTATCCAAGGAATATACAAGAGCATCCTATGCAACAATACCTAGAACAACATCTACTTCTTCATTTCCTTCATGCTGATCTTCTTTCACTCAACAATCTTTCTTTATGTGCCCTTTCTTTCCACAATTCCAGCAGATTACACTGCCATTTCTGGATCTAGATCTTCTACCTATCTTTGACCTTGATCTCCCTTGCTCAATCTTCTCTCTTTGCTTTCCCCTACTTTCAACACTTAAAGCATTCCCTGATGATTCCCTTATGCTTTTTCTATGAATTTTTTCATTCAAGATTACACTAACAACATCATCCACTTTCAAGATATTTGAAGCAGACGCAGTATTACTTACTACCATTACCAAGCTATCCCAACTTTTAGGTAAAGAGCATAAGATTAAGAGAGACTTAATTTCATCATCAAAAACAATATTAACTGAATTTAACTAGTTTACCAAACCATGGAAATCATTAAGATGACTATGTACAGATCCACCTTCCAACATTTGCAAATTAAATAATTACTTCATAAAAAATACCTTATTCGAAGCTGAGGGTTTTTCATATAAATTTGCTAAAGATTCCATTAACTCAACCATTGACTTTTCCTGTGACAAGTTGGAAATAATAGATGATGCAAGGCTTAACCTTATAGATCCCAGAGCCTTTCGATCAAGAACCTTCCATTCTTCATCTTTCATATATGTGGGCTTGCATGCAACCCCACCCAATGATAAGTACAGAACTTTCTGATACAAATAATTTTCTATCTACATCTTCCATAATTGATAATTCTTGCCGTTGAATTTCTCCATTCTTAGCTTACTTTCTTCTAGCATTGCTAGACTCCCACTCAAACAGAAACCCCTGTGAGTGACCTGTAATCAACAAACACTTAACACACTCTGAAACCAAGGTGTTAGTGAACCTAACCAATGCTCTGATACCACTTGTTAGGATCTAACAGCTCCTAAGAGCACAATTGATTACCTTTGTATAAGCAACTAAACACAGAATTAAACCAGAATTAACAAGTAACTAGAATTCAAAAATAGCATAGAATATGAGAGACAATACAATCTTGTATTAATACTCATCCAGAAGGAAATACAATGAAGATGCCACACTCTTCCCACACCTCTAGGGCTCCCACATCTCTAGGGCATACAATAATTCTCTTTTAAGAGGTCACTCTCTCAATTACAGTCACAACAAACAACTCAAACATAGAGTTGTTATTCACCTCCACCAGTTAGTAACAATACTGCCAGTCCACCAAGTACTCAAAGTACTCTAAGTAGATCTCCCTTGATCTTTCAACAACCTACAAATCAGCGAATCTTACTTACCATGTAGATCTCTCCTAATCTTGTACAACCTGTAGATCAACCTGGTTTTGCACACCTATAAACCTTGATCTTACAATTGGAAGGATCTCTTCCTTATCCTTAATTATAATACATGCCCATGGGTCTATTAAATAGATCCCATATAAATAATAATTTGAAACACAGACTCAAGACTTAAATTAGTCTTCACATGCAAACACTCGAACCTCCTAGAATAGACCAAGTCTAATTCTGGAAATGCATGCAAACTCATGCACGCACACACAGGTGACCGACATCAGTTCCTATCTGTCTGGGGATGATCGACATCAGCTAATCACTGATTGATGTCAGTTACTCTGGAACTGGATATGATCGATGTCGATTGATCAGACCGACATTGGTTACTCTGCCACTCAATAACCTCCTCCATTATTTGCATCAGTGAAGCTTTTAGCTTCACAACTTAACAGATCGATATTGGTTATAGTAACTTGGCTTCATAGGTATTATAATAAAAAATGTTATTTGATGAATTTGAAACACATAGGGTGATACTTCATTATTCAAATCTAGTTATCTCTATAAATATTCAAATTATCAAATATCATGGAAACCCTAACAACAAAAGTGTATGGAAAGTTTTTAAATTTGAGCATGAAGTGATTCTTGAAACGCTTAAAAATGGACCTGGTCCTAAAGGTAATTTGAATTAAATTGGAAAGGTTAGTATGAATAATTCATCTTATAGTTCAAATTAATATAGTTAACATATTTTATTTATTGTATTTTAATTTTGAATTATTTTATCATTAAGTGTTTATTTTTGTTTAAATGTTTTACTAATAATTTAATGTAGGTTAGTGGAACCATATGAACTTATAACTTCATGTGGTTGGCTCTATGAGTAGAGAATATTATCTTATTGAAACAAAGGAAAGAAAAATAATAATACATTCCTCTTTATGAGCGATTCATTACTCATCTAATTCAAAAAAAAAACATTGGACAGACTTTTTGTATTCCTTTTGATGTTATCTAACTCAAGTAGTAGGTTTCACACTCTTATCTAAGGTTTTTTGTTTAAATAATAAATAAACACTACTTATAACCTTAAATCATCCATCCAGATGTGTTTCAAACATGGTTTATCAATTGGGATAACAAGCCATAAGATATGACCCCACTGACAAGCTTTTAGCCCTTTAAGATATATTTGACTGCAAGAAAAAATTCATTGACGTGTCTCATCCATTTTCAGTGAGAGACAATCTTCTTATGTTTGTTTATAAAACTCATCCATGAAAGTGTGGGAATTGATGGTTTATTACTGTCCCTCATAGTTCTCCTCCAATGTGTGATGAAAGTTTCCTCAGTTTGCACACTTAGGGATAAGGAGATTCTCTTAAGTGAGATGTATTGTCAGCTACAACTTTCACTCTTAGGGCTTGACTGATATTAGATAATGGTTTTTGTATCCTTAAAACATTTGTTTGGATGTGTTATAAAAGATGGTTCAATAATTAGGCTAATGATCTAGAAGATATATCTCTCACTATTAATTTTTTATTCCTTTAAGAGACATTTAGATGTAAGATAAAAGTCATTGTTGTGTCTCATCTATGTTGAGTTAGAGAGAATCTTCCTAAGGTTTCTTAGATGAATCATCTATGAAAGTGTGGTAGCTGATGATTCATCTCTAACCCTCATGTTTCTCTTGCAATGCATGACAAAAGTTCACTTAGTTTATGCACTTAGGGATGAGGAGATTATCTTAAGGGATGCATCCATCCAACTACAAATTTTGCTCATAGGGCTTGAAAAAGACTAGACAAAGGTCATTGTATCCTTAAAATGAACATCTAGATGTGTGTGCAAATATAGTTGATCAATTGGGATAACGATCCATAAGATATTCCCCTATTGATAAGCTTTTGTCCCTTTAAGAGAGAATTGGATGTAAGAGGAAACTCATTATAGTATCTCACCCATGTCAAGTTAGATAGAATAATCCTAGGTTTTCTTAAAGGACTCATTCTTGCAAGTGTGAGATCTAACTATTTGTCTCTATCCCTCATGACTCTCTTGAAATGCACACTAAAAGTTTTTTTAATTTGCATACTCAAGGATGAGCAGATTCTTGTAAGGGATGCATCTAGTCAACTACAATTTTCGCTCCTAGGGCTTGACTGATATTGTACAAGGGTATTTATAGCCTCAAAATACTCATCTAGACATGTTTATGAAGAGGATCCATTTATTGGGATAACAATCTAGAAGATATACCCTCCATTGATAAGTTGTTGGCCCTTTAAGAGAGTTTTGGTTGCAAGAGAAAACTCATTGCCATGTCTCTCATATGTTTACTTAGAGAGAATCATCCTAGTGTTTCTTAGAATACTCATCTATGTAAGTGTGGGAGCTAGTGTTTCATCTTTTCCCCTCATGGTTCTCTTTCAATGTGTGATGGAATTTTACATAATTTTCACTCTCAGGGATGAGGAGATTCTCTTAAGGAATGTGTCCTGTCAACTACAACTTTTATTTTTAGGGATGGATCAAGATTGGAAAAGGGGTTTTTTAGCCCTAAAATTTGCATTTAGATGTGTTTGTGAAGATGATTCATCGATTGGGCTAACAAGCCAAAAGATATGCCCCCACTAACAAACTTTTGGCCCTTTAAAAGGGATTTGGCTGTGAGAGAAAACTCATTACTATATCTTTCTTATGTTTAGTTAGAGGAATCCTCTTGGAATTTTTATAGGACTCATTCATGTAAGTGTGGGAGCTAATGGTTTGTATTTACCCATCATAATTTTTTTATAATGCAAGATGGAAGTTTGCTTAGTTTAAACACTCAGGGATGATTAGATTATCGAAAGGGATGCATCTAATTAACTATAAATTTCACTCCTATTGGTTTAATGATATTAATTAATGGTCATTATATCCTTAAAATCCCCATCTAAATATGTCTATAAAGATTGTTCATCAATTAGGCTAATGATTCAGAAGATATGCCTCCACTGACAAAATTTAGCCCTTTAATAAAGATTTAGATGAGAGAAAAAACTCATTATCATGTCTCACCCATGCCAATTTAGAGATAATACTCATAGATTTTCTTAGAGAACTCATTTATGTAAGTTTGAGGTCTAATAGTTTGTCTCTAGCCCTCACGGTTCTCCTATATTATGTGACAGAAGTTTGTTTAGTTGTCACACTTAGGGATGAGGAGATTATCTTAAGGGATGCATCTGGTCAGCTAAAACTTTCACTCTTATAGCTTTAAAAAGACTATACAAGGTTCTTTATTGCCTTAAAACATCTATATGGACATGTCCATGAAGATGGTTCTTTGATTGGGCTAATGATCCAAAATATATGCCCCCACTTACAAGATTTTGGCCCTTTAAGAGAGATTTAGTTGTGAGAGAAAACTCATTGTCATATCTTAATCATATAGAGTGAGAAATAATCCTAGTTATTTTTCTTAGAGGACTCATCTATATAAGTGTGAGAGTTAACGGTTCATCTATATCCCTCATGGTTCTCTTGAAATGCATGATAGAAGTTCACTCAGTTTACACACTCAAGAATGAGGAGATTCTCTTAAATGATGCATCTGGTCAACTAAAAATTTCACTCCTAGGGCCCGATCGAGACTTTATAAGGTTTGTTCTAGACTTAAAACACCCTTATATGTGTGTTAGTATAGATGGTTCATCGATTAAACTAATGAATTAAAATATATTCGCTATTGACCAACTCTTAGCCCTTTAAGAGAGATTTGGCTACAAGAAAAAACTCATTATTGTGTCATGTTCATGTTGATTTATCATAAAATCCTCATAGGTTTTTTTATAGTACTTTTCTATGAAATTATGTGAGCTAATGGCTCATCTCTAGCCCTCATGGTTATCCTACACCATGTAATCAAAGTTGGCTCAGTTTTCATACTCAGGGATAAGGAGAATCTCTTGATGGATGCATCTGGTAAACTTCAACTTTCTCTCCCAAGGATTGAATGAGATTATATAAGGATCATTATATCCTTAAAACTCCCATCTATATGTGTCCATTAAGATAGTTCTTTAATTAGGCTAATGAGCTAAAAGATATGCCCCCACTAACAAGTTTTTAACCTTTTAAGAGAGATTTTACTATGAAAAAAAACTCATTTCCATGTCACACCCATGTCAAGTGAGAGATACTCCTCATGGGATTGCTTAAATGACTCAACTAATCAAGTTTGGGAGATAATGATTTATTTTTATCCCTCACGGTTCTCCTATAACATGCAATAAAAGTTCACTCAATTTGCACACTGAGATATGAGGAGACTCTCTTAAGGAATACATTTGGTCAACTATAATATTCACTCCCAGGACTTGACCAAGAATGGACAAGATTCATTCTAGCCTTAAAATTCCAATCTAGATGCATTCATGTAGATGGTTCATCTATTGGGCTTGTTATGTTGTGGAGCCTATTTCCACATTACAATGTATTTCAAATATTATACATTAAAATGTATTGTACACTCTTAATGTTTTCTTGTTGGGTTCAGGATCAGGCTAGGCCCCAAGCAAGGGTTTAGGGCTAGAAACCACCAAAAATGGGGGTTCAGGGGTGGTATCCCCCAAAACATTTTTTTCACCCCCCATTTTCTAAGAGTATAGATACGTGGTTTATCTATAATTGTATATGTGTGGTGTTGTCACCCATGATTAATGGGGAATTATTATGGGTTGACTTGGCCCATGGTTTTGGTACCCATTGTTTTGGAAAACTACTATGTCGATTACCTGTTGATGTAATTATTTATATATGGACATACTATAGGCAATGCATCTGAAAAACTAAGTTTTAGAAGGTGAATACAGTGTGTGAATTCAAGTGTGAATATGAGAGATTTTGTTGATTGCATCTCCAAACAATATTTGTGTAATATAATTGTGATAAGATTGATCTGAGAGTGAATTGTACTCTTTTTGGCTTGTAATAAGATTTGAGTAAGTATTTCTTGGTAGATGTAGCTCACATCTGGTGAACCACTTTAAATCATGTCTTCTTTTTGTGTATTTTAACTTTATGTTCTTTATGTATCTTTTTTCATAGCTCTTGTTATTGCAATTCTATAAAATTTTTCTACATTAATTTCTTATTAATTCCTAACAACTGGTATCATAGCTTCAGTTCATATTTACTTAAGTGTTAAATCATATTAAGGGTTATTAGTTTAAATGGGAGATATGGTTGATGATATTAAATGAAAGAATGAAAAGTTCAATGGGAAAAACTTTGGTTAATGGAAGATGCAGATGGAGGATTACCTCTATCAGAAGGACCTCCATACTCCACTGGGAGCTACTTGAAAGTAAAGTAACCAGTGGGTACATCAGATGAGGTTTGGGAGCTAATTGAAAAGAAAGCACTTGGGGCCATCTAGTTAGGACTTGCATCTTTATTCATGTTTAATATATCATAGGAGAAGACCATAGAAGGTCTCATGAATGTGTTAGGGAAGTTATATGAGAAACCCTCTACTTCTAATAAAATAGTTTTAATAGAAAATTTATTTAATATGATGTCTAAAAATGGTTTAGTCACTAATCATTTGAATGAATTTAATACAGTTGTAAGTATGTTGAACTCTATAAAAATTGAATTTGATGATGAAGTCAGGGCTCTACTTATTTTGTTCTCCTTACTAGAGAGTTGGAACAACCTAGTAATGGCGACGAGCAACTCAATCTCTAACAATTCCAAGTTGAAGTTTGAATATGTCATAGGAGCAACCCTTAGTGAAGAAATGCAATGGAAAAGATTAGGAAAAACTTCTACTTCAAGTGATGCTTTGGTGATGGAGAGTAGATGGAGATAAAAGTATAGAGGAAAAGGAAAGAATGGAAAGTCAAATGGTCAAGGAAGGTCAAAATCAAAGAGCAAGATGGCATGCTGGCACTATGGAAATATTGGGCATGTGAAGAAGGATTGTTGGGCTCTTCAAAACAAGAATAAAAATCAACAAAACACTGAGGTAAATGTGGCAGCAGGAAATGTTTTTTAGGATGCATCGATCCTCTCCATAGATAATATTATTGAGTCTTGGGTTTTAGACTCAAGGGCTTATTTTCATGCTACACCACATAGGAATTATTTCATTGATTATTCTCAAGGGCATTTTGGACATGTTTATCTTGTTGATGATGAGCCTTGAAATATAGTAGTAAAATTATGTGTTTAGGTCAAGATGTAGAATGGGAACATTTGGCTACTAAAGGATGTTAGGCATGTGCCCAAGTTGAGATGAAATTTGGTATTTGTGGGGTAGCTAGGCAACGAAGGTTGTATGGTGAATTTTATAGTATATTATTTGAAGGTAACCAAAAGTGCTCTTGTGGTAGCAAGAGGTAAGAAGGTTGGTACCTTGTATTTATCAAGTAGTGTTGACTGTTGTAATTTAGTTGTTATAGATGTAGATGCAACTTTATGGCACAATAGGCTCAATCACATAAGCCAAAAGGGAATGAAAATTTTTAAGGATAGGTTGCTCAAATTGAAAGGGTTTGATTTAGATTTATATGAAGACTATGTGTACAAAAATTAAAAAAAGGTAAAGTTTCTCAAGATTTGACCTATGAGGAAGGAGAATAAGTTAGAGCTGGTTCATTTAGATGTATGGGGGTCAGCGCAGGTATATTATACTAGTGGCTCATCTTATTATGTCTCTTTTATTGATGATAAAACTAGGAAAGTTTGGGTGTATGGTATTATGATAAAATATGATGTGTTTGATACATTTAAAAGATGGAAAGCCATAGCTGAGAATGAAACAGATCTCAAGTTAAAATGTCTTAGGTCAGATAATGGTGGGGAATATTACAGCAATGAATTTTTTGATTGCTATTATAGGAATGGAATTCATAGACGAAGGATAGTTCTAGGAATTCCATAGTAGAATAGAGAGTTATAAAGGATGAACAAGACTATCATGGAGTTTGTTAGAAACATGAGGTTACATGTAGGACTGTCCCTTCAATTTTAGGTAGAAGCAGTAAACATGGTTGTATATATGATCAATAGAGTACCTTCATCTTCCTTAGATGGGGGCATACCTGAGGAAGCATGGTTTGGTAAGATGGTTGATTATTCCTTTGTTATAGTATTTGGTTGTGAAGCTTTTGTTCATATTGATAAAGATGTTAGGACCAAATTAGTGGCTAAGTCTGAAAAATGCACCTTTATTGGTTGTGGTGAGGATGACTTTGGTTTTAGGATTTGGAGTCTTAAGAATAAGAAAATATTTTAGTCTAGGGATGTGGTCTTTAATGAAAAATTCATGTATAAATAATAGCTACAGGATTAGAAAGAGGATTCCAAAAAATAGTACATATTATTGGAGGACATTACAAATGGTAAATTGTTCAAGTAGCTAGTTCAGCCACCTACTCCATAGAAATCCCATACTCCTGAGTTGAGAAGGTCTTCTAGGGTTAGAAGGGAACCTGAACATTTTTCTCTATTTCTTAATTATTTATTACTCACTAACAATAGAGATCAAGAGTGTTTTGAAAAAGTAATGCAGATAGATGTCAAGAAAAAGTGGGAATAAGTAATGGATGAGGATCATCAATCTCTCATGCAAAATTAGACTTGGGATTCGATAAACCCATCTAAAGATAAGATAGTATTGTAGAACAAGTGGGTGTACATAATTAAAGATGATGATGGAGGCAAGAAAAGGTATAAGGCTCAGTTGGTGGTAAAGGGGTTTATACAAAATAAGGGAATTGACTTCGATGAGATCTTTTCTCCAATGGTGAATATGAATTCTATTAGGACTATTATTGGGATAGTTGAAATGGAAGAATTGCACTTAGAGTAAGTGGTTGTGAAGACTACATTCCTTCATGGTGATTTTGAAAAGGACTTATACATGAAGTAGCCAATGGGATATGAGGTCACATGGAAGAAGAACATGGTGTGTAAACTAAAGAAGAGCTCATATAGCCTGAAAGAAGCTCTACATTAGTGGTACAATAAATTTGACAATTTTATGATGGATCAAGAATACTCTAGGTTTCATTCAGACTATTGTGTATATATCAAAAAAAATTGATGATGTTAGTTATATTATCTTGTATTTGTATGTGGATGATATGTTGGTTTTAGGTAAGAACATGCAATAAATAAAGGTACTCAAGGAATATCTTAGTAATTCCTTTTGTATGAAGGATTTGGGCACAACAAAACAAATCATTGGTATGAGAATAACTTGGGATATGAAGGAATGAAAGCTGAATTTATCTTAGGAAGAGTACATTACAAAGGTATTGGATAGGTTTAGTATGCAAAATGTTAAACTAATTGGGACTCATTGGTAGGATTGTTCTTAGGATTGGAAATTAAAGACTTGAACTTAGAGTAGATGGATGTGGAGACTACATTCCTTCATGGTGATTTAGAGGAAGACTTATACAAGGAGAACCCATAGGGATATGAGGTCATAGGGAATAAGAATAAGGTGTGTAAACTGAATAAGAGCTTGTGTGGCCTAAAACAATCTCCTTAATATTAGTACAAGAAATTTGAGAGTTTTATGATGGAGCAAGAATACTCCAAGTGTCATTCAGACCATTGCATATATATCAAAAAAATTGATGATGGTAGTTATATTATCTTGTATCTATATGTGGATGACATTTTAGTTATAGGTAAGAACATGCAAGAAATAAAGGTACTCAGGGAATATCTTAGTAATTCCTTTTCTATAAAGGATTTGGGGGCAACAAAACAAATCCTTTGTATGAGAATAACTTAGGATAGGAAATAATGAAATCTAAATTTATCTCAAGAATATTACATTAAAAAGGTCTTGGAGAGGTTTAGTATGTAGGATGTTAAACCAGTTAGGACTCCTTTGATAGGCCATTTCAAGATATCAAAGGATTAGTGTCCCAAGATAGAGGAGAAGAGAATCTAGATGTTTTGTGTACCTTACTCATTAGTAGTTGGAAGCTTGATGTATTCCATGGTGTGCACTAGGCCTGATATTGCCCATGAAGTGGGAGTAGTAAGTAGGTACATTAGTGATCTAGGTAGAGATCATTGATAGGTAATGAATTTGATCTTTTATTACTTGAGAGGGACCATGGGGATAGTTTTAAGCTATGAAGGATTAGACACCACTTTGCATGGTTATGTAGATTTGGACATGGATATAAATTTAGATAGTAGGAGTACAATAGGATATGTATTTACTGTAGGTGGCATAGCAATGAGATATATTTCAAAACTATAGAAACTTATGGCTTTTTTAACCACATAGGCTGAGTATATTGCCACCATAGAGGCAAATAAATAAATTATTTAGTTATAGTAGTTGCTTGAAGAGTTAGGGCATAATCAGGAGAAAGGGTAGTTGTATAATGATATTCAGAGTGTTATACACCTAGCAAATAACTCTACCTTCCACTGTAGGACAAATCATATACATTTGAGGTACCATTTCATCAGGACAACTTTAGAGGAAGAGAATTTGAAGCTAGACAAAATTCATACTAGTTAGAATCTTGTAGACATGATGACTAAGGTGGTCATAAGGGAGAAATTAAAGCTATATTTAGCTTTGGTTCACCTTCAAAGATAATAATGAATGTTTGAGAATCCTACTCAGATAAAATTAGTCTGTAATTGAGAGATTGTTATGTTGTAGAGCCTATTTCCACATTATAATGTATTTAAAATATTGTACATTAAAATGTATTGTACACTTTTAATGTATTCTCGTCAGGGTTCGGGGCTAGTTTGGGCCCTGAGTAGGGGTTTGAAAGTGACAACCCCCAAAAATGGAGGTTTAGGGGAAATAGTCCCGAAAAAAAATTTAGACTCCCATTTTTCTTGGAGTATAGATATGTGGTTTATCTATACTTGTATTTTTAGAAAGGTCAAATTGCAATTAAATTTCACAAATCAGTAGAAATAATTAGAAATATTATTTACTAATTTTTCCTACTCATATTTATTTATTAAATAGGAATAAAACTCCATTATTCTCAAAAATAATTAAACATGAGTGAATTACTCTTATATTTTTTATATAAATGTTGAATTTTTACTAAATTTATTTAATATAAAAACATAAATGTTTTCATATTTTATTTCCTAGAGTATAAAATGAAATAAAAATAACATATGGTCATATAAGAAACAAAATTAAAATTTATTCCAATAATGTTTTATGTGATTAATTAATGTCTTTCTTGTATGTGTAAATGTTTATTTGAAATTAATATACATATTATTTTATTTGTGTTGAGTATCTCACTCATTATTTTTTACAAAATGGGATTAAGTGCTATATTTCATACTAACATATTTAGGGGGCATGAGGAGGTAGGGACACTAGACATTTATAGAACTAACTTAGAATTTAAAATTAAATCTCTTCTTTACTTTTAGTAGTGGGTCTTGGGTATTGATCCCATGTCGCCTCGCTTCCTATCAACCTCTATCAAGAACACAATCCATGCTTCATTATTATTATTATTTATTTTATTTTTATTTTTAAATTGAAAAATGAAGAAAAAATAATGAATCATGGTCATGTTCCTACTAGGGGATAATTTGAGGTAAAGTGACATGGGTTGAATACGTAATACCCACTACCAAGATCAAGGAATGCTTTTAGTTTAACAAAATGATTATACAATGTTTTAATGTGTTTTATTTATGTTTTATATTATTACATGATATGCAAAGCATTGTTATAACAAAGATGAAAATTATTATTACTTGAATATATTTCATAGAAAAAAATCTCATCTAGTAAAAATGTATATGCCATACCAAAACTTCTACAATACATAAAAATTAACAAAAAAAATAACTATAATTACATCTCAAACAACAAATAATGTCTATTCAAAATTTAGTATAGTACCATAACATTTACTATCAAATTTTCAAATGAAATATTTGATTTGTTACTTTTTCATTGTAATTTAATATATTATAGTTGTAAACACACTAATTGACATTTATAATACAAAATATAACCGCACAAAAAAAATAGTAAATCTATCATGGCATTCGATGTTATAAAAATTCAAATAATAAATTCCCTCAATTTCTTAATGAATTTTGAACTCAAGAGATCATTACAATATTAATTGATGTTTTGGTGAATAATCAATGTGTTGGTGTTCGGATTTGCACCGTGTAATTTGTTAAATTTTCTAAGCAAAATGTTGTGAAATGATTGTATGCACCTAATGTAGAAAATAAATACACCAGCTTCATACTCACATCCATGCCACATAAGATTACCTATGTGGCACCAAAAGAGGTCCGATGCAATAATAAACATAGCCAAAACTATCCACGTGGAAGGTGAAAAGGGAAAACTAGTTTCCATCAAGTAAATTGTTTGTGTGCATACCATGGGCCCTAACTAGTCAAAGTAAATGAAAAAAAAGTCCACTCAAAGAGCTTCAGGGAGAATTGGAGGAGAAATGTAATTTTGCAATTTTTCAATTGTGTGAAATGCAAATTACACATGGTTCTCCCAAACCCCCCAGTCAATAGGTGGCCTTAATGCAAGGGGGAACTTCCAAAACTAATTGCAAATTTGTAATTATTCGAAATTGTAATTTGTAGTTAGAGTTCCAGATTCTATTAAAAAAAATTGATGGAAATGGGAAATCCAACTGCAATTTGCAAATTTACAAAATAATAAATTATAGTTAGAGTTCTAGATTCTCTAAAAGGAGCTTTTGATGGAATCCAGAACTCCAACTGCAATTTTGCAAATTTGCATATTGCAAATTACATTTGGAGTTCCCATTTCTCTAAATAAACTTTCTAGGGGAACTATAACTAAAAATTATAATTTTGCAATTTGTAAATTGTGAATTTACAAAAGGGTCCATAATTTAAATCTTGGTTACTCGTGTTATCAGAGACTCTTGTAGAGAGTTTTAAGTGATTTGTTTGAAAAAAAAGTTGCCTATATTTGCACTAATTTGACTATCTCTGGTTCAACAATGTCACCAATCAACTAGTGCCATTATCAGGGATAATTATTATCACCCATGTTGTTGGGGACTCTTGCAAATACATCTAAGTATTTATTATTGTAAAGTTATCTGGTGTCATTTTTGACATTCAGACTATTTTGGTCGTCAATGCCACAACACTCCACTGGGGACATGCCAGGAATTGAGAGATTTGACAATTTGACTTCTGCTATATTTATTGCAAAGAGCATTTAAAATTGCATGTTGAAAGATGTTTTTTTTTCCTTTTTAACATAATTCTAAATATTACAGTATCTTTGCCTTTTATCTCATCAATAATATTAAGTAAAGTATGTTTTCAACATGTATCACAATCAGTTTGTTAACTGTTATATTCTAGAATTTTGATTCTAGTGGTGACTCTAGTTTTATCATTTAGTTTCAAGGAAGATTAGTGCTTAGTTTAAATATCTTTGTTAAGTTTTAGCTTTGGGTATTTCCTCATTTGTAACTCTGGATGGATTGAGATCATCCCTTAAAGGTGACTTATCAAAACAAATTGTCTTGCCCTTAAGTATTCATCAAAGAAGAGGGAGATAGGTTTGGAGGCCTATTGAAGGGTGAAATTCAGCTACTAAAGACTCTCTAGACTTCCAATATTCTATTAATCTTAAATTTTTTTTGAACTCCCCACTATTGAGGATTTTTATAGCTCTCTTAGTCACTTTGAAACTTATAGTCTTATTTATTATCCAGCTCCTTCTCAACCAGTCGAATCCCCTCCTAATTTTGATCTACCAAGTACACCTCATTCACCCCCTCATATACCTTTGCCAGTTATTCTTTAACCTCCAATTGAACCAATCATGAGGCATAGGGACAAAGATGAGAATGAACATCCTACATTCCCTATTCCCAGGTTTAGACCTATCAATTTTGATGACATAGAAGGTTATCTTAATGATGTATCCAATGAAGTAAGGAACCGCCTTCTAAAATTTCAAGGGAATAATGTAGTGAGTGGTGATCAGCACTTTAGGGCTTTTCACAATATCATTAAAGACTATGAGGTTGAGCATGAGGATGTGTCTGTTATGTTGTTTATGTACATGCTAGAAGAAGACACTTATGATTAGTTCAATTCACTTCCCCCTAGATGCATTGATTCATGGGAAGAGATGAATAATGTTTTAAAAATTTAGTATGGTGATATAATTGATTTGAGATTTCTTTTGCATTAATTTGAAAACATCAAGAAGAATCCTAATGAGTGTTTTCAAGACTTCAATACATGGTTTGATAAAGCTATAATGTGATTATCTGAAAACATTAAGCCTAATGATATAATGTGCTTGATAAAATACTATGATGCTTTTGACAAGAAAGTTGCATGCTGCCTAAGGGACAAGGCTCCCACAAACCTATGATTGATATTGAATATTTCCATCCAAATTAAGAATAAAATAAAGCATGTGGGAAAGCCTTTGAATAGGTGACCCGATGTAAAACTAGTTAACCCAAAAAACTTTAGTCCACTAAAAATGATAACCTTGAGGAGATGGTGAAAACTCTGGCCTCCACTGTCAAACAAATGTCCTACAAGCTTTCTAAGGCTGATAAGGGGATCCATCATGGGTCTACCAGTTGAGAGAGAGAGAGAGAGAGAGAGAGAGAGAGAGAGAGAGAGAGAGAGAGAGAGAGAGAGAGAGAGAGAGAGAGAGAACTAATCTGAATCAAGCACAAGGAAGGCTTGATTTTCATAATCAAGATATTGATAGAGGGAAGAGGTCTGCACATGATGAAAAAATAGATAAAAACCATAATAGAGGGACTATAAAAGAAGTACCTAATCCGTTAAATACTAAAGTAAATGCAGTAGGTTATGACATTGATATTGATTGGTGTGACAAGTACTTCCTTCCACATCCCTCACATGATACTACTGACCCAATTGATGAAGATGCAGATGAACCTGAGTATGCATCATCTAATGATGAGATTTTGAAGTTTAATTATCTAATTCTCCAAGCAAGATGTCTACCTCCATGAAATTATTGAGGGCTACTACTATCGATTAGTTTTGGAGTGTAGTAAAAAAGGTATGTATCCCAACTTATGAATTTACTTGTGATGTTAATATGGCACAAGCATATGAATTTCCCAATCATGATTTTGAGTTTTTAAGACCATTAATGATTAAAAACTATGTTCAAAGAATTTCATAAATTGAGGATAGGCAGCTATTAAATAATGCATTTGTTTCCCAAGAGAGGGATTACTTCTTGAGAAGTAGGCAACTAGGTGTTGTTCCTCAAGACACTACCCCTACAATTCCAAGGATAGGGATACTAGTAAGGAAGTACATAAAACTACAACAAACATAAATGGTTCTAAACTAGTAATTGTTTCCCAAGTTACTAAGCCTAGAGTTACTCTCACTAAGAATAAAGTACCTTTACTATCTATTATTTCTAAGGGTGTAAATGATGTTAAAAATAACCCACCCTTTAAAACTATTGTTAACATGCAAATATGTCCCAGCCTACTCCACTTCAAACATTAAGTGATTGTATCCCATTGAAGGTGTTGTCACCCTTCCACCAAATACACTTCTTCCTCAGTATAGCATGTGTGATATGGTATAGGTTTTGAGCCAACTAAAAATCACTATGCCACTTATTGAGTTATTATGAATACCTGAACACAAGAAGAGAGCATTGAATTACTTAGAATTTGGTGAGAATTTAGCTTCAAATGAGATTGATTTACCCCAAACACCCCCAAAAAGTGATAAAGAATCAGAAGAGGTTATTGAACCCACTCCAAAAGTCTATTTGGGGACTGTCTTGGTAGAAATTATCTGACTATGGATCCATTTTACACAACTCTCTTGATCAATGGTCTGATTGTTCATAACTGTATGTTTTATTCTAATTCTTCTTGCAACGTGATGCCCTTGGGTGTCCTAAATGAGCTCAAAGTGAAGATTACATCAGCCTTTAGGAAGTGTTATACCATGGACTCATGATAAGTTCTAGTTTTTGGATAATTCAAGGGGTTGGTAGTATAGTTGGTAGTGCATCCATGTAAGTATTTGAATGTGGATGTGGTAGTTGTGCACTGCCCACCTAAGTAGGGGATGCTGCTGTTAAATAAATGGGATACCAGCATGTGTGGAAGTTTACAAATGGACCTTTCCTATGCCACCATTCTATTCAAGGGTAAGATGGTCAAACTTTATAGAGAGTCAAAGATTCTACATGTAATTGAATATCCAAAATGTGGTCTTAATGAATTATTGTACACAGATGTTGAGTTGGGAAACTTTTTTGGGAATATTAATGTTGTTGAACATTATAATATTCTTGATGTTGAACCTGATAGTGAAGGTGCAAATTTGAAGATGTGTTTTGAAAGGGATTGATCCAATCTTGGAAATGGAGCTGAGGTTGCCTTATATGTCCCTAATGTTAAATGTTTTAAAATTTCTTTTCAGCTATCCTTTAAGTGCATGAATAATACTACTGAGTATGAGGCACTCTTGCTTGGTTTACAAATTACCCATGAACATGGAATTAAAAGAATAATTATAAAGGGTGATTATGAGTTAGTGGTAAAGTAGATTTGTAGTGCTTACACCACAAAAAAGAAAAGGTTGAAATAATAATAGAATGTTGTTTAGGATTTTCTTGAATTCATTGATGTATTCAACATTTTTTATCATGATAGAAGTTTCAATGAAGAGGATGACAAACTTCTAGGGTTAGGTGCTCAATTCTATATTAAAAATATGAGCCCTTATTGTCAATATCAAGTGGAGGTGCTTTTAAGGTCTTCAATCCTAGACAATGTTCATAATTGGTAGGAATTTGATGATGATAAATAGATTAGGAGGTTTATAAATTGTGAAGCTTAATTCAATAATCAACTCATAGACTTGGAATCTATGGTTCAATTTTGTGACAGGAAGGAAACCTTGTTTAGAAAGGACATTGTTCAGCTAAAGAAAAACACACTCACAAAGGGATTAATAAGTCTAAAGGCATGTTTTGATGGAGTGAATAGAATCAAAACTCAAGACTCATTTATCTCAAAAGACATGACTGAGTGTAATTTGGGTTCTCACAAGAATCCAAGGAAGGTTTGGCTGGGTACTCAACTTATTACATATGAGAAACAAATATACATGCAACTACTAAGAAAGTACCAAGATTGTTTAGCATGGTCTTGTTCTAAGTTGAAAGCATATAGGAAAGACTTATTTTAGCATGTCATCCCATTAAAACCTAATATCAAGCCTTTAAAGCATAATCAAAGTATTATTAACCCCATCTTGGCTATCAAGATGTGGGATGAATGAAAGAAGCTAAGGGATGGTGGAATTATTTAGCCCTTTAGGTATTCATCATGGGTTTCAAATTTAGTCCCTATGAGAAAGAAGAACTGTGGCATTTTCTTGTGTATATATTTCTTAAATTTGAATAAATCTTATTTAAAAGATAATTATACCTTGTCCAATATGGATAACCTATTTAAAGGTGTTATTGGATCAGAGATGTTGTCCACATTAGATGGTTTCTTAGGGTATACCTAGGTTATGGTGAAGGAATCTAAGAAACCCAATACCACATTTACCATGCCTTGGGACATGTATGTATATATGAGGATGTATTTTAGGTTAATGAATTTTGGTGTAATGTTTCAATAAGCTATGGATGTTGATTTTGCATGGGTAATTAATAAGTTTATAATTGTGTATTAGGATGATATTGCTGTGTACTCCAAGACTAGAGATGAACATTTGGAACATGCAAAAAAACTGTTGATTAGATGAAAGGAGTTTGACATTTTGCTTAATCCCAAGAAGTGCCACTTTGGAGTGTAAAAGGACAAGTTACTGGGAAACATAGTATCTAAGGACAATGTCATGATTGACCCTAAGAGGGTAGAAGCCATTGATAAAGTGCCTATCCCATAGCCCAAGAAGGGAATTTTATCCTTCTTTGGAGAAATTAATTTCATGAGGATTTTTGTGTCTAATTTTGTAGAGATTACTTTACCTATCACTTCCATGCTAAAGAAAGACCAAACCATAAAATGGGAGGAAAAGATCGTGTAAGAGTTCAATGACATCAAAGGGGATTTTAAGTTTGCCCTTATTTTGGCCAACCCTGATTACATAAAATATTTCTAAATTTTCTCTTTTCTATCATATAATATTGTTTTTATTATTTTGTTACAAAAGAATGAAGAGAGTCATGAGTAACCGATAGCCTTATTTAGAAAATAAATGCAAGGTCATGAGATGAATTAAACCATCATGTAAAAATAAGTGTTCCCTCTCTTGAAGGCTGTCAAGATGTTTAGACCTTACATTCTGAGTTTGAAGATTGCAGCTTACGCCTTGCATACCATGGTGAAGGATATTTTTACTCAGATTGGAGCATCCAACAAGAGGTGTAGGTGGGTCAACAAGTTTTAAGAGTACAATATGGATATTCATAACACCAATTTGGTGAGAGGGATGGGTCTAGAAAAGCTCATGGATGAGACCAATTTGCAAGCCATTGCGGTAAACACTATTGTTTTCAATGTTGATGATTCTTTGAGTCAAATTAGTGTATCTTCATGGTATAAGGACATTGTCTATTATTTTCACAATATGAAGTTTTCCCTTGACTTGGACAAGAATCAAAGGATAACTCTTAAACTTGTTTCCCAAAAATACCTCTTGACTGAAAACCGACTTGCATGGAAGAATCCATATATCGTTCTCCTAAGATGCATGGTAGAAGAATAAATTACTGACCTGATTAAAGACTTCCATAGTGGAGTATGTGGTGGCCATTTAGCATATAAATTCACAACTAATAAAATTATGAAATATGGTTATTGATGGCCATTGTTGTTCAAATATGTTTCTCAAAAATTTAGAAATTGTCAGAAGTGTCATCACTTTGTTGGGAGGATGAAAGCTTTTGGTTCTTTTTCCTTGTAGCCTATGATGATGGAAGGCCCATTTAGATATTAAGGAGTGGACTTCATTGGGGAAATTTTAGATTCATCAAGCACTACACATATATGGATACTATTTTTAATTGACTTCTTCACGAGATGGGTTGAAGTTATCCCTACAAAGAAGGCAACACACTAGGTACTTATGTTGTTTTTCTAAATTAGATTATTTGTAGATATGGTTTTCTTATTAAAGTAATTGATGATAATGCCATGACATTCAAATCTAAACCTTTAGTGGCATTTTGCAAAGAGGATGGGATTGAATTAGCTTAAGCTTCCAATTATAACCCTCAAAGCAATGGGCAAGTAGAATCTAGTAGCAAGAACTTGCTCAGGATAATTAGATGTACTTTGGAAGCAAACAAGAAGAAGTGGGGTGAACATTTGAAGTTTTCCTTATGTGATGATAGGATCATGACTAAGAGAGCTAAAGGTAAAACCACTTTTAAGCTTGTTTATGGAGCTCAAGAAGTTTTGCCTATGAATTTGCAGTTGTCAACCTATCAATTCATGTAAAAACTAAAAGATAATGAGAAAATTAACCACTATGAAAGTAGGATGAACCAGATTGTTGAGCTTGATGATATTAAAAGACAAGCTCATGAAAGACAACTCAAGTTCAAAAAAATTATGAAAAAGATATTTGATAGGAAGGTCACTCTAAGAACTTTCTAGGTGGGTGATCTAGTTTTACTTTGGTATAGAAGGCATGATGAGAAAGGAAAGCATGGTAGGTTCGATGTTTTTTAGATGGGGCCCTATTCAATTGACTATGATATTAGAGAACACATTTTCTTCCTAAAAGACCTAGATGTTGAAATTATTGAACTACTAGTCAATGGCAAGCATTTGAAACACTTCCTTGATTGAGTTTGTAACTTATGTACAGTATTGCATAGTGTATATTTTTTTGCTATGTTTTTATGTTGTTGTTTTTCCCTCTACTTTGAGCTTAGTTTGTATAGTTCCATTCATTTTTTTGTCATGTGTTCATTTTCATATCTTCATAATCTATTTTTGTAAGTCTACCATGTTTGGTTGAACCTTCATGAATGTTTCCTGATAAATTGATCAAGTATTGACTTCATGGCCTAATGAATTGGCACTTGATATTATATTTTGGGGTTCTTTACACATGCACAGGGGGTGTACATCCCTAGGTGAGACCCAATATTGGTGCTTAGATTTGCATCATGTAATTTGTTAAATTTTCTAAGGAAAATATTGTGAAATTATTATGTGCATCCAATGTAGCAAAAGAATACACCAGCTTGATATTCACATCCATGCCACATAATATTTCCCATGTGGTACCAAAAGAGGTTTGACATAGTAGTAAACATAGCCTAACCTGTCTACATAGAAGGTGAAAAGGGAAAATAAGTTTCTAGTAAGCAAGTTATTTATGTGGCATACCATGGGCCCCATCCAAAAAGGATCTTGGTAGAGGTCTAGACATTAAAATGTAATTACCAACGGTACTATAAAACTCAATTGGGGATCCAAGGAGCCAATAAAATTCTAAAAATTGAGAATGTTATGTCAAAGTTACATCAATGGTCAAAGGTCAAAATGCACTTGTAAAAGGGTACATAAATCCCCATAGGAAGGTGTCACAAAGAAGGTAGCTATAAAAAAAAGTATCAAAAATGCCAACACAATAATTTTTGGAGAATGCAATAGTGTTTTAAATATAATTGGGCATTGAAAATCATAGAGGTAAGGCCATGTAGACATCAAAAATCCATGCTAGTAAAACATACCACGTGGCTATAGATCCATGGAGTAAAGTGACATCAAACTTTTATTTAGAAACACGTGAGTTAAAAACATGGTGGAGATTAATGCATTGATTACAAAATGTGGAAACTAAAAATCTTGTCTAAATTTCCATTGAGATTTTGAATCACCAAAAGCAATTTGTATTTGAGGGGGTCAAATCCCATAGGACTTTTCGGGATAAAATTCACTTGTCAACATTAAAAAATGTAATTTATTCCTCCACTCCTTAATCACATGAGGAGAAGGCACATAAGATCATAATGGAAGAGGGAGATAAGGAAGCAATTTGTAAGTTTGGTAAAAAAATTAATTGATTGGGTTATGGATTCTACGAATAGAAGAACTTAGTGGATGAATTATGAGTTGACTATAGTTTGACCTCTAAAGTGTAAATTATGTGTGCACTTTAAAATTTCCTAGAGGATAAAGACACTATGATACGTGTAGGCCAAAGAAAGTTATAAATTCAAATTCCCACCCATGGAAAGATCAAGCAATGTGTTAATGTTTTGTACATCTGCATGGGTAGATTAAATTGATGCATAGAGTATAGTTTCATGCCCTTGATGCTTTGATAATAATGTTATCCTAGGAAAAGGTCATGGTTTTAATATTGCGCAGGGCCCTCTTGGCCCAAGTCAATTGCGTAAGGTCATTTGTAGATGATGGTGAAGATTATTTGAGACATGTGCTTGTCTAAATGTGAGTGTTAAGCAAGCTCTAGTCAATCATACTTGAAAACTCATTTACAACTCATGTCTATGGCTTTTCTTTCTAATTTTGATAAAGAACCAAATATTCATACTGAAATAGAAGATACAAGCACTAGTATAAATAAAAATGAAATGTGTGGGGCTAGACCACTGATCTATTTTTGGAAATATAGAATACCAGGATATGAATAACAATGTTGGTTATGGTTTTCATGGAAGTATCACTAGATTCAATTATAAAGAAGAAATATATGAAGAACATTTATCCATAATGAGGCACTCAAAGAAACTTTAGGTCATTGTGGGTTGAGAAAATTAATCAACTCTATAATTCATGGCCATGTCCTAAGAACAACTTACTCATAATCTTTTCCAGGCTATAGACCCTTGGCAATCACTTTGCCTAAATCTATTATAAGTGAGGAGGATTTTAAATGGATAGGATTATTATCCAAAGGAACTTTGAATTTTTATGATGATTATGTAACTAAGGAATTATTTCAAATATTTTGACCATTTGGTCATCATGCACTTAATTCAACCCATGATGCATTCTATTATATCTTTTCTAAAAGATTTTCCATCGACCAAAATTCATAGAAAATAAAAATTTGTTTGCATTATTTGCAAAAATGGTATCATTCTCTTTGGGTTTGGAGGCCTCAGTTACATACTATTTGAATGTTCTTTATCACCATCAACTTTGGAGGCCCCAATCTTCTTCAGTTTAAAGAAGAAATAAAAGATGTATTTTAGCTACTTTTGATGCCCCATATTAGAAGGTGAATGAAGCTAGAAATCGTCTCTTGAGATCCTTTATTAGAAGTTTGGTTCTTTATTACCCACTAAATGAGTACAATTGTGTTTTGATTCATCCTTGCATCAATGGATTGGATGAATGGATTATAAAGGAGAATAAAATTACAGAGGCATTAGAAGACCCAAAATAGCATAGTCCTAATAATGTTGAGATGACATTCACAATTGAGTTCTTAAACTTTTTATCTTAAATAAACTTTGGTTAAGTTTAAACAAATCTATCAAATTGATCATCAACAAGGTTTAGGATATGAAAAACAACATTTGAGAGTGATTATTTTGTAAATTGATGCATCCTTACAAGGTGTTCAGACCTATTTACCTAACTTTAACCAAATGCTAAGGCACTTTGGAACTGGTTTAGATATGAATGTTCATAAGCTTTGGCCCTCATTGTTTTGACAATAACTTCTTTGGCCTAGATATGTATATGAACTTTTATGCCAACAAATGATCAGTAGAAGAAGCATAAGACATAAAATGATGGCAACACTCACATTTTTTCAAAATGAAAATTTAGATGCTTTGCTAGACCAGGCTACAAGAATGGGTGAAAATTTTAAAAAATCAAAAAAATTCAAGCTCTATAAATTACATATGAGACCCCAAACTCCCTAGGAGATTTGAGTGGAAAATGCAACTTGAAAAAAATAGGGTGCTAGAATGTAGTTTGCAATTTGCAATCAATTCTCCCAATCCTACCAGTTAAAGGAGGTAAAATAAAATTCAACTCAAGGATCTTTAGGGAGAATTGGAGGAGAAATGCAATTTTACAATTTTTCACTTGTGCAAATTGCAAATTGCTTGAAACCCCACAATCAATGTTAGTCAATAGATGGCCTTGATGCAAGGGGGAAATTTTACAACCAATTGTACTTTTGGAATTTTGCAAAATTAAAATTTGCAATTGAAATTTTGGATTCCTTAAATGAAATTTTTGAGGGAAATGGGAACCCCAACTACAATTGACAAGTTTGTAAAATTGTAAATTGCAGTTGGAGTTCTAGATTCCCTACAAGGAGATTTTGAGGGAATTAGTAACTCTAACTATAAATTGAAATTTTTAAAAGTTTAAAATTACAAATTGTGTCTATAGTTCTCATTTCCCTAAGGGAACTTCCTAGGGGAACTACAAGTGAAAATTGTAATTCTATAATTTGTAAATCATGAATTTGTAAAAGGGCCAAAAATTCCCCAAAAGGGTTAAAATTTGGAAAATAATGCATTTTTGCATTAAAAATTGGAAAATAATGCATTTATACATTTAAAAAGTGGAGGAAACCATAAAAATCAAATTTGTAAAAAAAACAAATTTGAAAAAGGCAAATTTGCAAAAAGCAAAAGTGCAAAATGCAAGGTGTTGAAAAACAACTTGTAGCCAAAAATGTAAAAAGGTAAAACAAACCTAAATATTTCATTTTTTCATGCTTTGCTTTCTCAAACTCCTCTATGGGAGAGATATTATAGGTTTACAAGGTCAAGGTGGGCCATTGGAGGAATATCATTCAAATGTCCATAGATCTAGAATATTCCCATGTCATCATTACAAGATTAGTTTGTTTTATGGTGTTCATATGAGGAAGGGTAGTTTTTCAAGAGATTCTAGTTATGTAAGTAAGTGGTCAAATTCATCTCCAAGTAGTTGCACAACACACAAGGGTTTTTTTTGGCCTCTACCATGAATTTTCACCTTTCACTCATGTAAAAGGCATCTCCAACCAAGAAATCAAAGGGTTTGTTGAAAATATTCATCATTCCTTATAGCAAAATTTATAGTAATGATTTTTCATGTAAATTAGTGAAGATTCTAGGCATGGCAAAGGACATATTCTAGCCGGGAGCATCTTCACAGAACTTGGAGGGTTGTTTTGCAATGTCTTCTATTCTATTATTATTAGTTATTCATTTTCTCTTATTCTAGGCTCTTTTAAAAAAAATTGGGATCAATTGTTGTGTGTAGACATTATCTCCCTTGATAACGTGGTTGCAATTATACAGCCATTAGCAATCTTTGATAGCATTTGTAACATGTCTCCCTTGTCCAGCATGGAGAACTCTCACCATTCTTGTCCTCATAGAAACATTTACAAACAATGATGTATGTAAAATTTATTTTCAAATTTAATGAGAATAATTGTGTTCTTTGTTATTTATTATTGATGAAGTAAAATAATATATTTATCAAATGTTGTTGATTGGATATTTGGGTTTGTATTCGTTATCGGTTATCATTTTGTGCACAAATCTGGGTTATAAACCCTTTCTATAGTTTAGTTTAAAATTATGTTATCAAATGAATTTAAGGCACCTTGATTTTATGTATTTAGTAGGAAAGAGCATATGAAATTCACTTCTGGTATTTCCCATTATCTTGCATTTAAGTTTTTATATGTCTTTGCTAAGGATTACTTTCATGAATACTGAAAGAAACCATGTTGTTTGAAAACCACTAGCACACCACCCTCTTTTTATAGCTATCAATATTTTCCTTCCCTATAATACCCTATGAATTATACATCCTTTGCATAAGCTAATTTTTAATTTCCCTACAAATGCATGACATCTTGCCTATATAACATGTGTTTGCATTTTGTGCTTTAAATCCCAATACTGCAATTTTCCATTTCACCCATATTATTGAAGATTTATTAGAATGAATATTTTAGTCATATACCCATCTATCTTCAGTATCTTGTATGTGACCTAATGCATTTATTCTTACCATGTGATAATGCTTCTCGGGTGGAGTGAACAAGTTTGGTTGTGCCCTAGTCATATTTGTTATTCTTTGTACCAAAAATCCCCATGGAGGTTGAATTACTAAATCTCTCCATGTGATAAAGCTACCCCTTAGGTCCTCTCACCTTGGTTCAAGGAGAATCATAAGTAGTAGGGAGTTGACCATGCCTTTTATCAATGCCTCTTAGTCATTTTCTTCGTTCGATTCATTCTTGATGCCAAACCCTTCCCCAACTATAATGATATACTAGTGAGTTTTTCATCTTTGTTTTCTATTTTCTTCAAGTATGAAAGGCCAAACATAACAGATGTACAACTGAGAACCAATAAAATGATCTTAACATTATAACTTGATATGTTAATAATATTTGGGTATTATTACTTGATCATGGTTTAATTTTTAGCATTCAATTGACACTTCTTAATGAAATTAATGTATTATTTTACATAAATAAATCTTAAATTTTCAAAAAACAAATTGTATCCATAATACATGTAAAATTGTTTTGTAAATGTAAAATTTGGATAAGTTTGCAAAAATTCTAATAAGAACGTGATTGTTTTTCTAAGGCAATCATTTGAGTCCATGTCATATTTAAACATTCTTTTTGTCATTTTGTCAAATAATACATGAACTTTATCGAGGGTAACATGATTCACATACATGTATATCAAGATGTAAAGTAGACACCCTAATATGTAATTTCCTTTTCAAAATGTAAAAGAATAAATAATGTGTATAAATTATCTGAAAAAAATCAAAAAATCCATATGTTTTTCCACTAAATGTTGTGATTGTAAAAATTGAAAAGCATGGTCAAAATAATTATGGCATTTATTATTAAGAATGTGCACAAATTATTTGAAAAAAAATATAAAGTCCATATGTTTTGGACTATTGCATTGTAAGATAATAATAATTATGGCATTTATTATTATTTCAATAAGTTCTCTAAGCCTTTTATGTTAACCAATGACAATTCATATTATAATATAAATGTTTAGAGGATTATGTTAAATATAAATGTTTAGAGGATTATGTTAAACATCTATTGATCGTATAAATATTAAGGAATGTAAGTTATGGCATTAATATTTATCAATATTTGTTTTTCCATCTTTCTTTTTTCTCTAATATGGTTTATAGATATAGAGTTAAACTGATGATTAGCACATGTATAGGCCATCATGGTTAGATGAATGATTTTAGTCTTTTTTATTGAAGAAAATATTTCATTAAACTTAAACATATGATTTTAATATTTTATAAAATACTTAAATCAAATTATAGACTACAATAATTGTTGGGTATGCATAAAATTGTTATTTTATTTTGTTTGTGGTTAAAGTTTTGTGTGTTTTAAATCATCATTTCTATGATCATATTTTTTATATTTTATAATCATTAATTTAGATAAAACTACATGATTTTTTTGGGTTATAGATCATCCTTTATGTAATCATTCAAGGCATATTCTCTAATCATTGCATACATTGAATGCAAAGTGAAATATTTTTTAAAAAGTTACAAAGAGAGTATTTAGAATCCTCTATTTGTTAGGTATAGCAAGTAAATTTAAAGAATTATCTTTGTCACTATCATTGGAGAGGATATCTATGAAAATTTTTTATGCAAATTCAATTCTAGTTTATTGTTTTAAATTTCAACACACTGCAATTCACGATGTTCTTCAATTTTACCTTAAGTTGTTCAACATGTCAAACTGTAATATTAGCATATTAGTGTCATTCATGAGCTATTGAGTATATAGTGACTATAAAAATGGAACCAAATGAGCCATACTTGTTATGGATTGACACTTTCTAGTTAACAATATCTATGTTTTAAGATAGAAATTGATTTTTTTTATTAATTTTTTCCTTTAACATTGAAAATTAATTCTGTCAAATAATATTTACATTATGGAGATATATATGCAATTTTGTCTATTTTATGTATGAAACTTAACTTGAGTATGTGTATGTGTTTGATTAATAGGATTTATTAAAGTGTCGAGTCTTTGATACAAATTTTGATTTTACAATTGTTTACATCAACTTTTGACATCCATTTATTTTTTATTTTTTTTCAAATTAAATATATAAAATATAAATAAAATAATAAATAATTGTATATAAAATTAAAATAAGATAAAATTTAAAGAAAATCATTCTTAGCATCCCATTAAACCAAACTTTCTTAATAAAGGTTAATGTTTAACTTGTTTATAATCTGAAATTTATCTACATTCAAAACAAAATCTCAATGTTTTATTTTAAGATATCACGAAGGATACAATCACAAATATCTATGAAGTCATGTTTGATATTGTTATAATATAATGTACATGTTATAAAGAAGTGTGTATCATCTTCTATTTATTTTATTTCGTTAATTACGTAAATTAGTTTTGCCTAAGGCTTTTTTCAAAGTCATCTCCGTCTTTTGTTTTCACTATGTAATTCATGTATGTTGGTTCTTAGGTTTTCAATCATCAATTGTTTTTTGAAAGCTTATGACCTTAAGGATGTTAAAGTTTGACGTTAATGATCTATTTTTGTGTTAACATATTTTCGTTCTATATTTTTAATGTTTCATTATTTTAAAGGTTTCCAAATCAGACTTTGTTTATCACTTTATTTTTTTATTTTTTTTATTTTATAAAATTAAAATATGTGGATGTCATAGAGGAGAAGTTTATTAAAGTTTTATTTCCAAAACATTTTTAAGATACAAATGGGTTAAGAAAGATTGGTGTGCAATGATGAGAAGTATATATTGATAGAATCTAGTGGATTTGTATTTGTGTAATATATTATTTCATCTCTTTTTTAATTTGTGGAGGTTATAATGAGATTAAATATACTTCTATTTTTCTCAAATTAATTTATATGAAGAAGTTTTTTCAAAATAATTGTTCATTTTTTAACAATTAAATAATATATTAATTTTACATTGTTATCTTTTTCATAATGCTTAATTAAATAGAATTTGGTGTTGACGTGCTTGGTTTGATTTTCAAATATTATATTTATTACTATTTGGAATGTATAAGTGTTATCAACCATGCATGGTTTTGATGAAACTATGTTTTCTTAAAAATTTGTATGAATGTTTTTGAACCATGTTATTTCTCGGGCTAATTTTGAAGTTACTATATATTTTACTTTAGCAGAAAAAATGTTGGCACTAATTGCTTCTTTGATTACAAGTGATGATTGTTGTTACTAAATTCATCAAAAATCTAAAGTAAATTTCCTCACCTACATAGTATGAATCTGAATATGCAACTACTTTAATTTCCATTTTCTTATAGTAATTTACCAAAAAAAAAATGATGTTCCCTTTAGATATCAAATAACTCTCTTTGTTGCTATCTAATGACTTTCTATAGGTTATTTTATGGATCTATAAAGAACACCAACAACAATATAAGTTTATGGTCTAGTTTTGGTTACATTGATTAAGCTTCTAATGAGTTATCTATACTTAGTTTCACTTGTAAATTTTGTACTATAATTTGATGTCAACACAACTTTTTCCATTGGCATACTAAGTGGTTTATATCATGTTATTCCAAATTTTCTCATAATTTCACTAATGCATTTATGTTCTATGATGAAAATGTACTTGTATATTTAATCACTTGAATACCGAGATAACAATAAAGGTGACCTAAATCTATCATTTTAAAACCCTTTATCAATTTATTTTTGTATTTTATAATGTACCTTTTAGTATTTCTTATGAGTAGATGATCCACATATACAACCAAATATAAAAGCATTTTGATAAAAAGAGTTGAAACTTCAAATTCAAAATATTTGAAGTTCATTCATAAGAGGTGCTCAATGAAAATTTTATAGCACATTCTTGAGGCTTATTTAAATCCATACAAGGATTTCTCCAACTTGAACATTTTAAGTTCTTGATCATCAACTAAAAACCATTATGGATGAATCATATGAATTTTTTCTTTGAGATCACCATTTATAAAAATAGTTTCCACACCCATTGAATGAACTTTATATTTATTTTGAATTGTTAAATCCAAAAAAATTTAAATAGTGTTCAATTTCAATTTTAGTGAAAAAGTATCATCATAGTATAACCCTTATTTTTTAGCATATCCCTTTATGACAAGCCTTTCTTTATGTTTTTTAAGTGAGGCATTTCCATTTTATTTTTAAAAAAAGACCCACTATCAAACAATAGTTTTAAAATTGAGTGGAGGATCAACTAATTCCCAAGTTCCATTCTTGACAAAAACATCATGTCCAATTTTCATTTTTTTCTCCATGTATCATGATTTGTAGCTTATTTGAAATAAGATGTTATAAACCAAAATAAATATTGACTTATTTTTCTGGAGAGTCTTCAAATCTAAACTTTTATATATTATTTTTAATCTCTTATAGGAATTATTTTGTTTGTTGTGCAGTTATGTATGTACTTCTAGTACCTATTTTTCCAACTTCATCAAGTCTAAAATATTTCAATGTGTGTTTTGGCTATTTTGGTATCAAGTTTTTTTTTTCTTGTAGAAAAACTGGGACCTCATTGATTTAATATAAAGCTCTTTAATTTTTTAACATATGTTCATATTCTAGTAAAGTTTTATTTTATTCTAATGGGGGATTTTTATTTTTAATTACAAAAGACAAGACATATTTAACCATTTCCCAATGACATGTCTCCTTTTCAATGTTTGGAACCTTCATATCATTCTCATTGAAAACATCAAATTTTAAAAATTTATTAAGTGGACTCGATTTTCAATCATTTTTTTAAGTGTCCTTTGTGGTTTGACAGAAAACAACACCTATTATAGTGAGAAAAATATTATTTTTTCATAAAATAGTTTGTAGATAGATTCTAAATATCCTAAAAGGATGCATTTTCAACTCATGTGTTCTAACTTGTTCCTTATCTCCTTGGTAATAAATATGTAACATGTGGTTTCAAAAACTAGGAGATTTTAGATTAAAGGAAAATCAACACACCAAACTTCATATGGAGTCTTCATTTTAAGAGATATTGATGGTGACCTATTGTAGAGATAGACTTTTGTTTCAGTTGTTTCTACCAAATTTTAGATTTACTACATTGAAATACAATATTGCATGAACCATGTTCGTCACACTTTTTCATCTTCTCAACTAAACCATTTTTTCAAGAGTGTAAGGGACATAGAGACAATGCTTGATCCCACTTTTATCGAAATAAGATTCAAACATCTTTAATGTGAATTCACTACCATTATCAGTCCTTAGTGTCACAATATAGGATTATGCTTCATTTCAACCATTGTTTGAAACATTTGAAAAGTTTTAAAAGCTTCTATTCTTTGCTTCAAAAAATAGATTTGGGTCATTATACTATAGTGATCAATGAAAAACATGAATTACTTATGATTGCTAGTAGAAGGAATCAGTGGAGAACACAAATTAGAGTGGATCAAATAAAATTTTATTTTAGCTTTCCAATCTAATTTTTGAAATGGTTCTCTTTTGTGTGTCATAGTTGGTATACCAAAATATTTCACAAAATAATTTTTTTTCATTCCTCCTTCAATGAGATAAGTAGATTTCTTGAAATTAAAGACTCACCTATGAGTTCTATCTAGTTTCCTTCCTTAAATCTAATCAATATAATCACGTTATCACAATTTATTTTTATTTTTACCTATCCATCATCAAAAAAAATGGAGTGATATTATTGTTAAATTAGCACCAAATACAACAAAATTAATTTTAGTTGAGGAAGGTCTAAGGACATTATGGAGAGTGAAATTTGGAAGTCCTGGTGACTTGAATCAAATTATCACTTTTCCTTCAAGTCTCACATTTATTATCTTTTATCAAATATAGAAGAATAATTTTTTTATGAAACTCCTCAATGAATTATCTTCAAAAAATCATGTGTTGTGTGGCACTAGTCTCTAGGACCCAAGTATCATCCCAAGATGAATTAACTAAGGCATTATTGACTTCATCTAAAATAGAAAGAAAAGATTCAATTGTGAACTAAGCCAAGCCTAGTTTTCAGGTTTTCTTGTTTTCATTTTTCTGATAGGAATTAATATTTTACTATGACATTTTGCATTTATAATCCTCGTAACTCTCTTTTCTAACATATTCTTTGTAAAACAATTTTTGTTTGTTATTTTTATTTTCATGTTATTGACCATTATTTTTGTTAGTTTTTCCACCTTATCCTTTATTTCTTCTTTTCCTTTATCATTTAATCCATTTTTTGAAGAGGAAGCTTTATTGGAATAATTTTCCTTTTGATGAGGTTAGAAAATACTTTCACCTATGGTGTTAGTCTTTCATCTAAAATACTTTTTTTATCAACAATATTTTAAACTAGTGGATAAAAAGTGAGTCTTCAATTTATTTCTTGATTAAAAAGACTCTAAATAAGTTGAATATTTGGTAAGAAGATTTTTTATTAATCCAACCATATATAGATTAATTTTTGCATCAATAGTTTGAACGACATGCTTGATTACACAAATTTATGAAGCTAAACTCGTTACATTACATTTTAAAACTCAATGTTGAATAATTTTAATTGAAATTATGTGTTTAAATTTTAAATGGGAATCATAAAAAATATTGGACTTTTTTAGGGCTTACCATTGTCTATTGCACCCTTATTTGTGACAAAAAAACTTTTGCATCAACTGAGACACTTACCAAGGCTAATACCTTAGATTTTTTATACTTCAAGGTTTGTGATTATGATTTTTTTATTGGTTAAACTATTTATGTGTCTCTATCATAAATATTAAAACAAATCTCATTGATGTTGAGATTATTAGTAACATTTTTGGACCATTTTAACTAGATTTTATTCCTAATTAGTGTTGTGCCAGCTAATGTTTTGATTGAATATATTTTTATATAAAAGATAGATGGATTGGTTCTTTATCACTCAAAAAGGTTTCCATTTATATATACCACTACACTGATGAATTAAATCTCTCATTATGCTTGTCCTTCATATATACATGTTGGTATGTGGAAGGAGCTTATATTTTTGATATACCTGATTATATGTGAAAGAGACATTAAAACACATTAGATAAAAGTGACATGTGGCATTTAGGTTGTAAATAAAAATGATTCATTATATCAATGACAAATTATTATAAATAAATGATTTCATGTGAGCATAATTTCCATATAATTTTGTAATTTATTACGATTAGGATTTATGTCTAGAAATAGAGATAAACAAATAATGGAGGAAAATTACATTAGAGTGTGAGCCCATTACTAGTGGTTGATGATAGGTCATTATTTCACACACACACACACACACACACACACACACACACACACACACACACACACACACACACACACACACACACACACACACACACACACACACACACACGCACACGCACACGCACACGCACACGCACACGCACACGCACACGCACACGCACACGCACACGCACACGCACACGCACACGCACACGCACACACACACGCACACGCACACGTACACGCACGCACACACACACACACACACACACACACAGAGATACATACATACATATATATATATATACATATATATATATATATATATATATATATTCTAATAATGTCAACAAAATAGGGGATATTTTTAGCACATCACACAAAACAAACACAAATATAAATTACATTAGAGTGTGGGCCCATCACTAGTGGTTGATGATAGGTCATTATTCGACCTTTTCCCTCCATTGCCTCTATCCTCAAATATCCATTGTTGTTTATTTAGTATATGTATTATTCATCACCACCATCATCCAAACTTCATCAACGATTGGTTATTTATCAATGATCATACTATATTCATTTTATTTTTCTTTCATTTTTTATTTGAGAAGATCATTACCTCAAAATTTTCATTTGCAATATGTGTGCAAGTTTTCTAAAGTAAAAACATTCAATTTCATATTTATTTTTATCTATTTTTTATGTTTGTTTTTAATACAACACAATTTATTTTTATGTATCTTATGATGTTATCATTTTTTATTCAATTAGAAAATTTGAGATAATATCTTTTAGAGATTGGGATGGTATCTAACCAAGAGTATAAACAACATTGTTGTATTTGAAAGAAAAACTATTTAAAAATATGGGATTCACATCCTCTTCCTTAACTAGAGCTTTGAATTTTGCTAATTGCCTAATGAGGGATATCATATAATTAATGTGACTAGATATTATAACTCCATCATCCATGTTGAACCTAAATAATTGTAACTTTAGAGAAAATTTATCATTAAGTGCTTCAGCACCAAATGTTTTATTCAAAATTTTCCATATTTTTATAGATGTGTTATCCAAATTTACATAATGTAATTTAGAATATAAAAGTGCAAGGCTAATAATGGATTTAGTTTTTTATTCTAATAACTTATTAGTATATGTTGGTGATGTCTCTTTACCACTTAATATTCCCTAAAAAAAATTATTTATTAATTGCATCTGAATTTTGACTTTCCAAATGCGAAAATTGAGAATAATATTTATTTTCTAATAGAATGTCCATCTTAAGAATCAAACAAAACAAAGACACAATATGTTGGTTTCTATTGAAAATGTATTTTTACAAATAAAATATGACACTAATTAACAAAAAAATGATATTCATTTAAACATAATCACAATTTTTAAACTTTTGACGTAAACAACAACATAAAAATATACTATTTTATTATGAGACTATGGACTTTCTAAACTAGATTTATATTAAAAAACTAAAATTTTAAACTTTAAAAGACTATAAATATGAATATTATACCTAATATAAAAAAATCTAACAAATAAAGTATTAAAATTTGAAATTAGCCTATTGTAATGGACTAAAACTATAAGAGATTAATAACCTTGACTAAAAACAAACTTTAAACATTAAATCCAAAACTAAAATACTAAAACCATGACTACATGGAAGGTTATTTTTTCATTTTATGGGTGGGTGGATTAAGGAATGTGGTGGGTAGTTTGAAATAAGATGAGCTAGGGAAGGAGGTCGTATTGTTTCTTAGTTCTACAACTCACACACTCAGCCTTACACACTTGATAGAAATGTCAAGCAATGATGGAAAACCTACTAATATATTGTTATAGTCTTGGGAGGGTTTGACATAACAATATTAAATTGAATGTGTAAAATGACTGAGAGGCACCTACAAAGGATATGGTTAACTCCCTGCTACTGTTGGCTCTACCTGAACCAAGGTGAGAGAACCTACAGAGTAGCTTGCTCACATGCAGAGATTCTACAATTCAACCTCCATGGGGATTATTGGCACAAAGAGACACAAATTCAACTATGAAACAACCAAACTTGTTCAATGAACCTAGTAATGGTTTTCACGTGAGATGAACAAATGTAATAAGTCACATACAAGCTACTAACAATAGATGAAGGGATGACTACAATCTTCATTTTTATAAAATATTCAATAATAGGGGCTAAATGGAAAATTGTAGTACTAAGATTTTAAGTATAAACTATAAATACATTTCAAATATATAAGATCTTAAGTGTCTTCAAGTAAAATAATACTTATGGTATGCAAAATGTGTGTTAAATGCAGGGTAGGACAAGATGGGATTATTTGTTAGTTATAAAAAAGGAGGGTGGTGTGATGGTGGTTTTTTAAAAATAAGGTTTATTTCAACATGCATGACATCGCCTATTATAAAGATGTAGGAAATTTAAAATGCAAGCCATGGAAACTATAAGGAGAAATTTGCATCCATTGGTGCTAATACAATGTAAATGCCCAAATGATCCCTGAAGCCCTAGAACTTACACTAAAACTAGAATCTCAAATAATTTTTATTTCTAAATTCATGAACCTAGGGTGCCCTAATAAGGTATTCAACAAAATATTTCCAGATATCTATGCAAAAAAGGGTTTATAACCCAGATTTATGCCCAAGATCATAACTAGTAGTAAACACAAAGCTAGTTATCCAATTAGCATAACATGTATAATATCTCATTACATTTCATTAACAAGATAAATTAACAAACCACATGTATTTTCAATTAACTTGAAATAAAATATTACATACATCAATGTTTCAAAATGTTGCCATGGGGACAAGCATGGTGGATTTGCTCCATGTTGGATAGGGGAGACATATAGAGATGCTCTCAAATATTTCTAATGGTTATACAAGCTACAATAAAGTTAGTGAGAGAGGAAAAATGCACCCACACCAGTGATCCCAAAATTTTGGAAGAGCATATAATTGAGAAGAACAAATACAAATAACAACCAACAACCTTTGAGTAGAATACAAGATTTTTATTCCTACATTTTTTAAACCTTCAAATCTGAGAATGAGGGTTACCTTTTTGAAAAAGTGTAAAACACCCCTCTAAGTTTTGCCAAGATGCTCCCAGCTAGAAAAAACCTTCTACCATTCCTATAATCTTCATGTATTTTCAAGGAAAAATATTCTTCTAACTGCCTCTACAAGAAATGATGGAGATTTTCAACAACCCATTGCTTCCTTTGGCTGGAAATACATTTCACATGAACTAAAAAGAGAATCTTCATCATAGAGACCAAAAAAACTTTGTCTTATTATGTAACCACCTAGAGATTCCCTTTGATCACTCATTTGCATAGTTGAAACCCCTTAGACAGCTACCCTTCCTCTTATGCATGTCATGGAATAACTTGCTTTTATAATGATTTCTTGGTTATATTCCAGATCCATGGTTGTTTGAGTAATATTCCTTGGAGTGGCCCACCAGATCTAGTAAACTTGTAATTTCTCTACCATGTAGGATCTTGCAAAAATAAAGCAAATGAAAATAAAACAATTTAGGTTTATTTCACCCTTTTTACTTTTTGGCTCCAAACTTGCATTTTCACCTTTTACAATTTGCATTTTTACTTTTTTGCAAATTTGCCCTTTTTTACAAATTTTCTTTTTTGGTAGATTCGTCCATATATATTTTTAATGCATAAATGAATTATTTTCATTTTTCACCTTTTGGGGGAAACCTAGTCCTTTTATGCAAATTTTGACCAAGTGTAAATTTGCACCAAGTGCAACTTACACCAAGTGAAATTCAAACCAAGTACAAATTCACACCAGCTGAAAATTTGCACTAAGTGTAAATTTCATGGTAGTTTTCCCACTCACATCTCCCTTTGCGACCTACAGAATCCAAAGATGGGAGTGCTCTTTGCACTTTACACATTGTGTTGGTGCAAAGTGAAAATCAACCTCCCATCTCCACCAAAATGCTCCTCATGCCTTTTTCACATAATCCTAAGATTTTCAAGAATTTTACATGGTGCATTTGGTGTAATTTAGAATTTTTCATTTTTTTAGGGTGAACTTCCCACTAAATTTTCCCAAGATATTGGGGGTCTCATTTTAACTTTTTTTAAATTTACAAATTTCTTGATTTTTCAATCAACTCCATTCCTTCTCAAGAAAATCACCCTGTAGAATATTATTTTTGAGAAATTCAACCATTCTCTCCTATTGGAAACATTTATACACCCTAAATAAATGCCTATGGCCTCTTTTAACAATATACTTGCACATGATTCTCAAGTCAAACTTTTTAATTTTAAATCACTGAATCATAGGTTTGGCCACATATCTCCCACAATGCAGAATTGAGAGCATTCATGAATAGATTTGAATTTTTAAATAGCATTATTAAACATTAGAATATTTTATCTTTCACTATAATATCTTGAGAGTATTATAAAATTAAACTTGAGATTTATAAAACTAGAATGCATGATTTCATGATAATGTCATCTTCATGATAAATGTAGATAATGCTTTAAAACTTTAGCTTTAGGGCATCTCTAATGTATTATTTTGATAAGCTTATAAAAGAGGTTAACTACACCATTTTAGAATTACACAAAGGAATGGGATTCAATGTTTTAAATGATTTTAAACTCTCTTTCAAGTTCATATCCTCTTTGACCTTTGCCATTCATTTCTTTTTACATCACAAGATGCAGAAGTGGGGAAATATACTGCACATTTCACAAAATATTGGTGCAAAGTGCATCCCACCTTCTACCTCCTACCATTTGCCTCTATATAACTTCACACTTGAATTTTCAAATAATTATTTTTTCCACTTTGAGTTTGGAAATGTATTGTGTAAATGGAAAATATCCACCATTCACCATCTTGGTCGAAGTCTTTTTTAATACCTTAGGACTCAAAATCATTCAGTGACACCTTTGTTGACTTTTTCCACCTTTTTATTGATTCTATAGGATACAGGAGTAGGAAAAAATATTTCACCTTTGCACCCTTTATTGGTATAAAGTGCACATTGATCTCCCATCACAACCAAACTTATCTTTAGGCCTCATTCTACAGACCCTAAGAATGTTGCAACACTTTGCACTTTGGTTGGTGCAAAGTGCATCTTATCTTCTGACTTCTACCAAATCATTTCCACAAGCATTATAGTGCCAAGTGAAAGTGTTTTTCCTTTTTTGAAAACTTGACAAAGCTTGACCCCCTCCTTTGCACCATTTTGAAATTGATTTTTTACATATGGATCCCTGATAGAATTCTATGGTGCATTGGAAAATGGGTCAACATGCAGTCAATGGATTAGTTCCCCACTAAGTACCTTACCTTATAGCTATGCATCTTCTTCTTGAAAATAAAAAATTTGAATTTATTTATTTGTTGCTTCATTAGCAAGGTCCTTTATGGCATGGAGATAAACAAGTTTTATATCCACATAGGTCTTTCTTGGATGAAGTGGAGCCATGACCACTTGGCCAGTCTAATTACCACATGTGTAGGAATGTTGATGCATGTCTCTCCTCCCCTACCACATGGGTAGTTCTTGTGTAGCATGGCTTAACATGATGCTATGTGGGATTTTTTCTTAGGTGATACTTAAAAATTATTGCTTCCATGTCAACATAACCTAGATGCATTTAAAAACCTTTTGTATTATTTACCTATTGTGCCTCCATGCAACATTTAAGACCTCCTCACTGGCACATACACCTGGTGAAAATATAAGCACTAACATTTTCTCTCACCCAAGGATGGACACCCCTTTTTGGTATGCAAAGAACCTTAGAACACAAGACTAAGTGCTAATCTATTAGGACACATAGTCAATACTCGAGCAACTTATCAACAACATTCATGAAGGATCAACAAAACATGGCAAACTTACAAAAATTAGATGAGAAGGCTCCAAAAATGAATGCATGACAAAAAAAATGAAAGGAATTTGTACAAATAATGCCCAAAGTAGAAGGGAAACAAAAGCAACAAAATGACAAAACTATACACTATACAATATGGTACATAGATTATGGACTCAATCAAGGAAGTGCTTCAAATGTCTACCATTGACTAGCAGCTCTAGTATTTCACCATGTAAATCTATTTGGAAGAAATTAGGGTCCCCAATTTGACAGTCAATGGAATAGGGACCCATCCAAAATGCATCAAACTTGCCATGCTTATCTTTCTCCTCATGCCTACTATCCCAAAGTAAAACCAAATCACCTACTTGTAAAGTTCTTGGAGTGACCTTTTTATCCAATATTTTCTTCAGCTTCTCCTTGAACTTGAGGTGTCTTTCGTGAGCTTGTCTTTGAACTTCATCAAGCTCAATAATCTAGTTAACCCGGCTTTCATAATGGTTGATTTTTTTATTGTCTTCTAGTTGTTGCATAAGATGTTAATTGGGAAACTAAAAATTCATAGGCAGAACTTATTGAACTCCATAAACAAGCTCAAAATGGCTTCTACATGTATCTCTCTTAGGCATAATCCTATCAACCCATAATGAAAATTTCAACTTTTCACCCCACCTCCTCTTATTTGCTTCCAAATCTCAGTTAATAATCTTGAAGAAGTCCTTATTACTTGATTCTACTTGCTCATTCCCTTGAGGATTGTAGTTAGAAGCATAAGTTAGTTTAATCCCATAGTCTTTGCATAATTCCACCAAAGGCTTGGCTTTGAAGCTCATGGCATTATCAACAATTATCTTAACAAGCACACCAAATCTATAAATAATCTAATTTACTGAGAAATCCATGACTATCTGGTGTGTTTCTCTCTTTATAGGGATTAATTCAACCCATTTGATGAATTAATCAGTTGCAACTAGTATCGACCTATGCCCAGTGCTTGATGAATCAAATATTTCTCTAATAAAATCCATTCCCCATTATCTGAATGGGCCCTCAATTGTCACAAGCTTCAAGGGAAGAAATATTGAAGCTTTCATCCTCTTAGCAAAGTGCTAACATTTCTCACACTTTCTGACTGTCTAAGCAACATCCTTAAACAATGATGGCCACCAATAACTATCTCACAAAATTTTATGAGCTGTAACTTTAGGTGTAAAATGGCAAAGTGTAGATTTGCATGTCCAATTATATAACTTTATTTAAAAACTCATACATAGCATGAATGTATTAAAATTTCTACATATATAATATTACTTGACCCAAAATATAATACATATATGCCAATGAATTTGGAACTACCAATCCTAACTTAATTTAGAACACAAAAATACATACATATAATTAAGGTGGTGTTGATGTGTCACCATTAGAAGAGGGAAACAGTTGCATGACAATTCTATAAATAGAAGTAGATATAGTATCTCCTTGAGGAATCAAAATTGGCCCTATTGGATTATACATCACTATATATCCAAAAAAATGGGGCATTGTGATGACATGGAAATAATTGTAGTTGATTATGTGCTTGGTGCTCACCTTGAAGCTTTCTCTATGGTTTTAAGTTTCTCAAATAATGTGTACTTCAGGTTCAAACTCCTTATAGATAATATCAATATTGAGAATGGAATCTTTAAATACTTTAATGGATTCAATCATTAACCTTGTATGCTCTACTTTTGAGGCCTTAAATCTAGCTCTGAGGGTTTCATCCTTAGTCACTCTATCCTTGGAAAGATTTATTAGATGCATAATTTCATCATTGGTTTTGTAAATGGTTCCTTCAATTCCTTCTTAAATCTATTTGTAGTAGCCTTGATAAGTGTTTCAAAATAATCCCTATTTACTTATTTACCAGTAGAGGTTATCACATCTATGAGACTCATATATTTTAATATCCCCAAGGCCTCATTATCTTGGCTTGACACATGCCCTATCAAAACTTTCATTTGTTTGTCCCAATTAAAGGCACCATCCCTTTTTGAAATTACATAATTTAAATCCCATGTAGCATCCCAGGTAGACATTAAGATTAGGTGATTGTATGCACTATTTCTTACACATTGAAATAGGAATTTAAGTCTCTTTTTATAATCTTTTAATTGGTGTTAGAGTTTTAACACCTTCACCCTCTTATGTTGGCTCTCACCCCTATAATTGAATAGTATTCAAAATGTTATATATCCTTGTGTCTTTACTCTAGACATTGTCCATAATCTCTTAGGGAGAATGAATAATTTATCTCTGTATTATCTTTTTGTGTGTTTCTTCTTGGCTCTTATACATTTATTTTATGGCCTCCCTAATTAAATCCATGAAAGATAAAAAATCCTTTGTATACTCTATAGGATCACTTTGATTTCTTTTGGGCTTTTTGTCTAAGGGAAATGTGTTTTCCTTTTGTTCCATCACTATCTCCTTCCATGTGCTTGTGTTAACTCATTTTCTCTTTCTCACCCTCTAAATTTTGTCACTTTGTTTATCAAAATGGGTGGAGATTTTAGGTAGCTCTGGAAGGACCAAATAATTTATATCATCCCTCTATCCTTGTAAACATTTAACCCATAAGGGCTCAATGAGTTACAATTTTTATTCAAGTTGGATGGTGTCTTTAGAGGTAGAAGGTGGAGTAATTATTAGAGGTGGATTTATCACTAAAACTAGAATTGAAATATTTTTTTGAATGAGAAAATGGAGGGGTGGCTAACTAATATTTTTCCATCCTAATACTTCCCTGTAGGGGTGATTTTTATCATGTACTTTGTCAGGCCTAGGGGTTTCAAAATTATCATTATGGCCAATTGTATGGGTGAAAATTGTGTCAATGGTAGTTCCAATTGAGCTATAATTTTTGGGGGGACAGGTGGCCCTCAAAGATCAAAAATAAAAATTGAAACTAAATTTTCAAAATAGACTCTATTATTTAGATCCATTAGTTAGATTGGTGTAGAAATAATGGAAGAATCCATAGAACTAGAAAATTGTGGCCTTGGAATAACAAGTGGTAAATTTACAACTTGAGTATATACAATAGTAATGGAAGAAACAAGATAAGAAACTAACTTATCAATGTTTTTTCTTTCTTCCTTAGTAAGAATATACTCGCCTAGTGCTCCAAATAGATTTTCCACTTCTTTTAGGATTCCAAAGCTTATGTATTTGGCTCGTTATAGCTCTACATCTTCCTCTACTCCATTTTGGGATCTTTCCTCACTTAACTCTTCCTTTAGTACCTTCATTATTCCTACATTTTATTATTCATCATCCATTGGATAATCCACCAATGATATTACATGTTCATATTCTTCCTCCTTGGCTTCCTCATCTAGGGATCCTCTTCGGGTAGCTATACCTAATTATGATCTTTCCTCTAGTTTCTATATTTTGAATGAGGCTGGGAGAATTCTAGATTTCCTTTGATAAGTAACTATGGTTTGAATGAGAGGTGAAGGATAAGATGAAACCAATGGAGGAGCCATAGTAGTAGGAACTACTACTATAGGTGATGATGAAGGGATGGGAAGTGAAACAATAATGGTGAAGGCAATAATAGATGTAGCGGAGATTAGTATAGTATGGAATGCTTGAGGAGATGTCCTCTCACTTATGGTGATGGATGGGGATGAACTCACTTGAAATATTTAGGGGAAGGAGGAGTAAATGGAAGAGATGAGAAATAAATTTCCAAAAAATCAAGAAAACTTACTTTTGTAACCAAATTAAGTGGATCTAGAGGTACCCAAGAAAATGTTCTTTTTCACTTATCTAGAGGAGGTGAAGTCATTATAATTGTAATGGTTGTGCCAAGAGTGGTGTTAATTATATGGATGGAAGTTGGATGGGGACCATAGAGGCATTTGATAATTTATTTCCTTATTTATAGGTTCTCCACCCTTTGACTACTAGGATCTCCCTTTATTAGATTAGTCTCTCTTTTTTTGGAGAAGGAGGTTGGTCTTATTCCTCTATTTTTTATAGTTGTTTCTAAGGCCACTTATGAATCCTAGCCATTTTTTCTTCCTTTACCATTTCATGTTCTTGGACCTTGGTATTTATGGGTCATATTAGATGGCCTAAATAACAATCATTGACATTTTTTTATCCTTATGCAAGTCCAAAATTTAGATTCATATAAATCATTAAAAAATATAGCATTGTGTTCATATTATTGGTGACCATATATAATGGTCACCCCTTTTCTCTCTTTAAGGAGTTGAATACAGTTCCTAACTTTTCCCATGGGGTCCCATTATTTGAATTGAGGCACCTTCAAATTTTATTCTAACCTTCCCCACCTAATTGAGGTGTGCCCTCACTATAAATTGAAGCAACCCAATGGTTGGGGGGGGTCTTGTGGTAATAGTCTTGGTGTTTTAAGCTGAGATCCTCATCTGTACTATTATATAATTGGTGTGTAATTTCTTGTTCTTCCACCTTATATAATACATGGCATGGTATAAATAAAGGGTTATTCATATTCCCTCAATTCTAGAGATGGTATAGTATGGTATTACCAAAAATCTCCCATTTTGGATATGTTCCTCAAATTCTTAAATATATTGGGCATCAGAGTGACATAAATGGCCTAGTAGACCCAAGGATAAACATCTTCACAAATTATAGTAATCTCATTTTAATCTAAAAAATAATAATAAAGAATAATCCTCACAAATTTTGTTATGTATGTACTCCGTAGATAACTCCCATAGTTCCCCATGAGATATATGGAGCATCCTAATGAATGTATCCAATAGATAGTACATAATTTTAAAATTACCATCAGTAAAGCTTTGTTCATGTATATACATTTATGTCTTCAATCTGACATTGATAATTTACCCTAGGGCCATAATTTTATCTGAAGTCAAGAGAATGTACAATAATGGGACCCATTCTATGTAAGTAATATTGGTAAAAAAATAAAACCTATTCATAAGGGCCATAGCTACCCTAATACCAAGTCTAAACTTGATTATGCTATTGGAGGAAATGTCACCCTTGGTATTCAACCTCTCTCCTTTCAAAAACCACTATTTCAATTTCCCTTATACAATATTATGCTCCAACCATACATTAGTTGAGACTTGATTATAAGAAACTTTAGGCCCTAGGAGCCAAATGTGCCTTTAAAATGCCCATCCCAAAAACATATGTAACTATATTATTTCCTTTCCTAAGATGCAAACAATCCCCAAATCAAGTGTTATTAAAGAACAAATCATGAAGCAAATCTATTTTGGGCATTACCTATAGATTTGTAGTCATGTTCTGTAGTCCCATGTTCTTAATTGCTATAAGATCATTTGTGTTTTAATTCTCTATCTAGGATAGGTGATATTGTGAGGAGTATGGTGATATGGACTCCACTTCATTCCAAATACTTGAGTAGTAGGGAAACTTGAAATCCAACACACTTTTGTCAAATACCATGTTTTTATACTTGATGCTCTTAGAAATGAAGTATGCAAAAGGGGCCTTGCTATGAGATGGTTTTAGAAAAGCCATGTTAGCAATACAAGAATGTGTATCTCCTTCACAAACTGTCTAAATGAATTTGTAGATTCATTGGAAAAAACTAAGGATTTTGGTTACTTGAGAGCTCAAAATTACAATGTTCAAATTATATATTAATGGTGAAGTAACTTGTCTTTTCTTGGATTTCGTATATATTTCCAAATATTGGGTCTTTAATGCATAGTTCATATGAAATCAATGTGAATAATGGATTTTGATTTTCTTTTTGTTTGGATTTAAATTTACCAATTAGCTTTGATAGGATATTCCTTGCCATATGGCAACTTTTCATTCATTTTATGTGCCTAGTCACCTTTTTAAGTCAAGTGATGATATCTGAATTACCATCCTTTGCTTAGAAATCAAACTCATTAATGTTTGTTTTGTCCATGCATATCCTTTATCATGACACTTGTCTTCATCCTATTTATCTAAGGTATTTTAACTTGTGATCTTGATTTATATGTTTTATAGGCTATGAGTTAATGGGATCGAGCCACATGGAGCAATCCTAGGGCACAAAACTCTCAAATAATTTTTAATTTATATAAATTATAAAAGGCAAAGGATGAATTTGATCCTACCACCTCTCTCCATTTCAAAGTTCTAAAAACTCAGGAAACATAATGATTTAGGGGCTTTATGAACGTAGATAATTTGTAAGTCTTTGGAATAGTCCTGCAAACATAAAAAAATCATAGAAACACTATGATGTAATTTTTTAGCTTCATTATTAAATAAAATTATAAATTCAACCTTGGGAGAATTTTTGAAAATACAAGGTTAAATTACATTACAATGAATGCTCGAACTTTGATTTTCATAATTTTGGAATTTTGTAACTTTGGACTTTGAGAGAAACCTTAGAATTATGCATATCAAAATAAATATCATAGATATCTAAGGATTATAGGATTTTGAATAAGGATATTCAAACAATAGTGGGTCCCTATTTGAATTCATAAAATTAGGCCATGTGTGTTATGGAATAAAAAAACTAACTATATCTTATCCTAGTTATTGTCAATGTCGATCTACTTGCATTAGTTCAATGCCTTGTTCCCTATAGGAAAATAAATTAAATTATTTTCTTTACCTTGCATGCTTAAGTAGTTTACTATATTTGATGTGATACATAACATCCTCCAAGCAATCAATAATAAAATAAATATATCACAACACAAATCTAAAGTTCTAAGCATAGTCAGACCTACCAAGTCCTCAAATCAAAATTTTAGAGAGGCCATAGAAAATAACAAAAAAAAATATGACTATTCAAAATTAATGAATATAATAGGTGTCATAATTCTAAAATCATTCAAATGATTTTATAGAATAGTGTTGAGTATAGTGGTGTTCAAATTCACAACTTCATTACCATCTAAAAGTCTCATGTGTGTATGGCTCATAATAAAATGTAACGGGGGTTCATAAACCTTAATGTGCCATGTTATGTTACATTCATATTTAAAGGCTGATTTTTCATTTCCCCATGCAAATACATTATTATAAATGAGAATAATTATAATAAAGTGGTCACGACATATACCCCTTTGCTCCCTCCATAAGACAAGGTCCAAATTTCCTCATTTAAGCATGTTTTTCATAGTATACAGTCACACTATGAGTTTATATAGAAACACCATAAAAGCTAAAAGGATTTTTATCCACTTTCTTAGGGGTAAGCAAATAATCACAACCTTTAAATTATTTTTATTGGTATACATATGTAAAGTATTGATATTATTTCAAAAAATGAGTGTGTGTACACACACACCCACACACATTTTTTAAAATAATGTATCAAGTATTGACATTCTTTCAAAAAATGTGTGTGTGCATGTGTGAATGCATGCACGTGTGCGTGTGTATCATTGGCTATATAATACCTTGAATCTTGTTTGTATGTATAATACCATTTACATCATGTATATCATTCTCATTTATGCTACATATAAATGAATTTTAACTCTATACCTTTGTAAATTATTTCTTTATACTATAAATTCTTTTTGAGAATGGTTGAAGAAATTTCAGAGAAAGGTGGAGAAAATAATAATAGTTATTTAATGTTTTTCCTTCATCTTTGTAAATAGGTATAATGTTACTTTTTTCTTTTATTTTTAAATATTTATCTTAAGTAATTGTTAAATGTAGTTTTCATATGAGGGATATGCCAAGTTTAGAAATTTCAGCTTTATAACTTTCAATGTATTTTCGTTTTCTTTTAAAGTCTCTTTGTTCCATATTTAATTTTACACATGAAAGATATACCAGTTTTAGAAATTTCATCTTTATAACTTTTAATGTATTTTTTCTATTTTTTCATGTTTCAGTATATGGTATTCCTATTTCATTAATAACTTCATTTGTGTTGATATAAAGGCTTGTGATCCTTCTATTCAACCATGGGTTCAATTTAATGAACTGGTCCTATCTGTTGATGCTGCATGAATTGCTGACTTTTGTGCATGTATATAAACCGGGTCATCTAAGGGAGAAACTTTCCATGGAGATGACAGATGAGGCTACGATAAATAAAACATTTTCTTTTGAATAGATCTATGATAAATTAGAAGCGTGTTGAAGAAGTATGAATTAGATCGAACGAAAAGGATATGTTATAAAGATTGAATTATATAATGAAGGAATGACTATAAAAATTGGAGATCCGCGAGTCTAAAATATCAGTATATTGAAATGGCTAACCTTTGAAAATTATTTTATTGCTCATATCGTGGTCATCATTATTGCAATAAACCTCCCCCGAGTACTTATCTTAATAAAGATAAGAGTGGTGAGAAGGATAAAGATAAGAGTGGTGAGAAGGATAAAGATAAGATCGGTTAGTAGGATTTATTCTTTGCTACAAATTTTGAATTTGGAGTTGCTTGCGTCGACTTTTGACGTCCTTGTATCGTTATTTTTAGATTTTTATTTTTTCCATTCGAATTAATAAATTATAAATAAAATGATAAATAGTTGTAGATAAATTTAAAATAAAACTTTAAAATTAAAAAAAAAAATTGCCTAAAAGCAGCTGGTTTATTAATAAAGTTTTTTGGTTCATAAAAAATTTATAAGGAATCAATTTTTGTTGAATGTAAATATTCAATATCATAAGGGATAAAATTGGATTCGATGAATTTGATAGAATGAAACTTTTCAATTCTTATGTTAAGTCAAAAAATTGGGTAATATATTTTATTTTTTTTTAAATAAAATTTAGAAACAATCGTTTTTAACATCTCATTAAACCAAATTTTGTTTAATTTGCTGAAATTGATATATACCGATAATTTTATTTTATTTTATTTTAAATTTAAAAACAATCATTCTTAACATCTCATTAAACCAAATTTTATTTAATTTGTTGAAACTGATATATACCTAGATTCAAAATAAAATCTCATATATATAAAACAAGGATACAATTTCAAATATCTGTATTAAATCATGTTTGATTATATAATGTATATGAGAAAATGAAGTGTGTATCATCTTCTATTTCTTCTATGTCATTAAATATGTAAAATTATTTTTGTCAAAAGTGTTTTTTTAAAGTCATGTCCATCTATTATTTTCAGTACATTTATTTTTAAAGATTATAACCTTATAAGGGTCAAAAGATAAAGGGATGCTAAAATTTAGGGTTAATATTTTATTTTTAGAATAGCATATATTTCTTCTATTTTTTTATATTTTCACATTTTCAAAGGTTTTTATAGATTATTTTTCACTCTTAAACCTTTATTTTTCTCGAAAACTATAGTATGATGGATTTCACAAAAATGTAGATGTTTGCCAAAGTTTTATTTGCAATTTGTTTTTAGATGTAAATGGGTTATGAATGATTATTGTGTAATGATAGAAAGTGTATAGCTTGATCAAACTTGGTGAACTTTTGTTTGTATAAAATATTCATTTTAAAAATTCACTTTCAATTGATAACATATCAATTTGGAATATAAAGAGGATAGGGTAACATGTATTTATTTTTATCTTGAAGTTATAAATAGTGAATTGTTTTTGTATTTTCTCAAGTTTACTTTAATTTTTTTCATAATTTATGTGCACAAAATTGAGGGTTCAATAAGTTGACATTTATTGTGTTTAACATGATTTCAACATTTTTATGTACATAGTTTTAAAAACTCTGTATGCAGTATTGGCTCATAGGCTTAGTGATTATCAAGCGTAAATTGTGTATATAGTTTTTAGACCTACATGTAGGATATTGTTATTATAAAAAAAAATGAATGTATTCTTTAATCTATACATTGCTTACACATTTAACCCTAAAAACTAAAACCTTCAACTCTATACTCTAAACCATAAACCATTTAGGTTCATAGGGCTCAATTTGGCCCAAATCACATGACTAATTGCCCCAATTGACTAATTATCTCAATCTATGATGACATTGGGACTAATTGATCCCAAAATCAAATTTTATAATCACAAATGGGTTCAACAAACTTAAATTAGCCCCAATTGTATTTACGATTGGATCTTATACCTTAAATGATAAACTCTAAGCCATAAACCATAAACCCAAAATCATAAACCCTAAAACAATTTATTTATCTCTAATTAACATCTTTTAGAGTAAAAATTGAGTGCACAAGGCTCAATTTAACCCAAATTACATCACTATCATCCTAATTGACTAATTATCTCAATTTATGATGACATTAGGGCTAATTGAGCCTAAAATCACATTTAAAAGTCATAAATAGGTTCAAAAAGCAAAAATTGGCCCTAAGTACCTTTGTGATTAGACCCTATACCATAAACCCTAAACTATAAACCCTAAACCCTAAATCATAAACTCTAAACTAAATTATTTATCCTAAATATCCTCAATTAACATTCTTTAGTGTAAGAATTAGTTTCATGTGGCTCAATTTGGACCAAATCACATAATTGATTGGCCCTATTAACTAATTATCTCAATTTGTGATGACATTGAGGTTAATTGAGCCCAAAATCACTTTATATAGTCAAATAGATTCAAAAGGCTCAAATTGGCCCAAATTACCTTCGTGTTTGGACCTATGTACCCTAGACCCTAAACCCTAAGCCTTAAGCCCTAAATCATAAACCCTAAACACTAAACTAAATAATTTAGCCCTAATAAACATATTTTAGAGTAAGAATAAGAATAACATGGCTCAATTTGGCAAAATTATATCACTAATTACCCCAATTGATTAATTAGCTTAATTTGTGATGTCATCAGGGTAAATTGAGCCTAAAATTATATTATATAGTTATAAATAGGTTCAACAAGATCAAATTGACCCTAATTACCTTTGTAATTGGACCCTAACCCTAAACTCTAAACCCTAAGCACTAAACCCTAAACCCTAAATCATAAACTCTAAAACTTAAACCAATAGATTTAACCCTAGTGAGGAAATTAACATCATTTAGAGTAATAATTAGGTTCATAGGGCTCAAGTTTATTCAAATCACATCATTGATTGACCTAATTGACTAATTGACTCAATCTATGATGATATTGGGGTTAATTGAGGCTAAAATTACATTATTAGTCACAAATAGGTTCAACAATCTTAAATGGCCCTAATTACTTTTACGATTGGACCATATACCTTAAACCCTAAACCTTAAATCATAAAACCTAAATTATAAACTATAAAGCAATCAATATAGCCTCAATTAACATATTTCAGACTAATAATTATGTTCACAAGGCTTAATTTGACCCAATCACATCACTTATAACCCCAATTGATTAATTACCTCAACTTGTGATGACATTGGGGTTAATTGAGCCTAAAATAAGATTTTGTAGTCATAAATAGGTTTAATGAGCTTGAATTTGCCTTAATTTCCTTCAATATTAAACCTTTTGTACCCTAAACCATAATCCCTAGTCCCTAATCCCTAAACTCTAAACCCCAAACCCTGAACCCTAAACATTAAATCATAACCCTAAACTAATCAATTTAACCCCAACTAACATCCTTTAGAGTATTAATTAGGTTCATGGGGCTCCATTTAGCTTAAATCAAATCAGTGAAGACCTTAATTAAATAATTGGCTCAATCTATGTTGATATTGGGGATAATTGAGCCCAAAATCATATTTTATAGTCACAAATAGGTTCAACAAACTCGAATTGACATCGATTACTTTTATGATTAAACCCTATACCCTAAACCTAAACCTTGAAACACTAAACCCTAAAACCTAAACCCTAAATCCTAAACTTAAAACCTGAACCCTAAATCCTAAAACCCTAAACCTTAAAACCATAAACTCCTAAAAATCTATTCAACTAGATAAATAACATCAAGATCACAATCAAAATTAGGTTTAATTTTATTTATTTAAAAAACTTAAATGTTAACCACTAACATCAACTAACAACATTCATGAACTTTTATAATTATAAATGAATGATAATAAAATCAATAAGATGGCCAATTGCATGTTGATGTAATAGTAAAATGTTCCATGTACATGATAATTTGGTGTACATGATTCTAATTTTTGACATTTCAAACACATGCCTTTGGGTTCTAGAATGGATTGAATTACAGAGCTAAGGCATGGACCTATAAACATACAACCAAATGCGTGTTTTTGACTAAAATAATAAAATGCAACTTCCGTCATACTGATCATTGTGAATTTTATCAAAAAAAATTTGAAAATATGAATAAAAATTTGAGCACTCTCTCCTCGTTCTAAACACACACACACACACTTTTTTATTATTTTAAGGGTTTTATCTATATTTATTTCTAAGTATGCCTTTTTATACTGCTCTATGCCTCAACAATACATATTGATATTTGTTTATGTATCTTTCATTTTTTATTCAAACTGGAAAAAATTATAGTGTTATAAACTATACTCAATTCTAATATCACATTTAAAAAAACTAATTTTTTTGAGGTATTTAGTAGGGCGCATGATCGGCTATGTATTATTGATTATATTTCAGCATTTATTGATTTGTGAAATTAGTTTAAAAAAAGTTCATTAAATTATATATGATGGGGTGAATGATAAACTATCTACTATAATTTTAATAAAAAATAATAATATCATTTCAAATTTTTGACTTTTAACTTATTTATATTTGACTATTTAAAAAATAATAGTAGTTTAGAAATTAGGCTCAAAATATTACAATTCATATTCTTGTAAAAACTTTAAATTTTAAGTATAAATATTTCAATAATCTATATAAATTAATATTTTTTATTTTCAGAAAAAACATATCCACTTAAAACCTTCTTTTACCCTCCAATTCTATGCACTTACAATTTATAATCATTAAAGATTAAAAGTGTTACAAAACTATTAAAAAAATACTTTCTTTTTAAGTTCTTATTGATAATGTTTAACATATTTGTAAGAGTTTTCTACCCTTTAATAAGCCTTCTTACTAGCAATTTGTTATATCAATACTAAATTTCCACAAATTTGTTTTATGATCTTCCTTTTGAATTGATGATCAATATCAATATTTACTTATATTTGAAATGGTCAACCATCTTTAGAGCTTAATTATTGAAAAATTAAATTATAGGGCAAGTTGAATGTTTAAAATTGATAATTATGTTTTAATTTTAAATTAATATTTATTATTAAATTATATTTGTTATAAAATGTTTTAAAAATATATATATGTTAATAAATATTTTTAAGGAAGATATTATAATTAAATTATAATCTTGTAATTGTTAATGATGGTACATATGCATTCAAACTTTTCCAATATTTTTTAAAAACATTACATATAAATTTTAAATTCTAAAATGAAAACTTTTAAACTTCGAAATGAAATAGTCAATTTAAATTCTGAAATCTAAATATTTTTTAATAATTTATATATTTCAAAAGGTGAAAATTTATATAACTCTATTTTTCCTATCATATTCCTCCGTCCAATTGTAATTTATTTTAAAATGACTCATTCACACAATTTATATACAAGTCTAACTCTATGCCTACCATACATTTTAGCAGTATCCCATAAGAACAATGTTGAAGGATTTTAGAGAATCAATAAAATACAAATATATATCTTCTTTATCATCACAATATTTTTTTTACACTTATCCTAAATGACAAAATAGGATAAATAATAAAATGTTTGGTTTTAAAAGTACCCTGTAAGTTTCTATCTTATTTTACTATCATCTAGCGAATTAATAAAGTTATTTTTAATAATGGTTCAACAAATATTAGAAAGAAAGGCGAAAATCATATTAGAACCTTTTTAATGTTTTTGTTTCCATCTTTGTAGATATGTATGATGTGAATTTTTAGTCCATTTTTGGAGAATATTTTTTTTAAATGTTGTTTTGTTTTTGTTTTGTTTTTTTTGATTTTTCGTTTTTTTCTTGTCATACTTGCAGATTCAAGTAATTTTTTTTTTAATTATTATTATTAAATATAGTTTTTATATGAAAGAGATGCATAGACTTATAAATTTTAAGATTTTTATTTTTATGTAATTTTTTTTTTAAGTTTTTTATTTTATATTTATTTATTTTTTCAAAAAATTGTTTATTTCAATATCTAATATTATTATTTCGTTAATAATTTTATTTATATTAATATTAAAAATATATAACTATTTATAATATCAATTTCAACAATTTAAAAATAATAAGTTAATATTAATTTTTTTAAGAAATATTTATTTCTAAAGTTATTTTATTTTCTTATTTTATAGAGATAAAAAAAATTCTTTTTCTCATTAATTTAAATAATTATTTTTTAATTTTATATATAATTATTTCTAACTTGTATTCCTTATATTCCCCTTATCATTTCAAGAAATTATAATGGTTTTTTCTGACATTTATTTATTTATAATTAAATTCACACTATATGTTTTACAATGATTGTGATTACATAATATTTCATAAGATCTTTGTTAATCTACAATAAATTATCTTGGAATTAGATAAACTGTATAAATCAATAATATAAGGAACATTTATTACGGGTTTGGAAATAATTTTGGAATCTCTTCTTAAAGAAAGGCTTACGATTCTTATGCTAAAAAAGTACCTTTATGTTTTGTTATTATACTTGAACTTGTTTTCACGAGTTATGTTTTTTAAATATTAAAAAGATAGATTTATAATTTTAAACAGGTTCATGGATAGTTATAATATTTATATTTTTAATTAAATAAAGCAGATGGCATAGTTGTAATGTTTCCATGAATGCAATTGAATTGGTAAGAATTGAGTCAACATTATAAATGATTATTTTTATTTAATTATTTTTTATCAATACTATTAGATAAATAATTTAAATGTAATTATTGAAATAATTTTTTTAAAAAAAGTTTATGTTTATATAGATATTAAGATATGATTTATATAGTATCTCAATTTTATATATTTGAAAAATATTATTAAAGTTTTATTTTTTAATTTTAAACTTCTTTATTGTCGAAAGGATTGTATTCGCCATCTCATTTAAATATTTAAATTATGTTCCGACCTTATTAATTTTTATGACATAGATTTCTTGTACTATACATAAATCCTAAAACAAATCTAAATTAACTCATTATTTATCTAGTAAATACCAAAAAATCAATTATTCAAACTCATTCAATTGATTTCTCAACTCAGTTATACTGCCCTACTCTTCCCTATTTTTATATCAATCATAGGAATAGTCATATTGTAGGTCTGAAACACTCAAAGAACAACCTATGAGCAATATTTGTCAAGTTACAAGTTAGATCACTGCATTCCCTTGCATATATCATATTGTGCACCATTGTCCACACACAAGCCAACACATAGGGGAGAACTACATATGTCTAAGGCCCTCTCTATTGTATTGGCTATATAGGAAATACTCATTGATAGAGATGTCCTTGAAGTCAAATTTACTTTATGAGTTTAAGTGGGCTTACTAACCATTTTTTTGAAAGGTAAAAAGACCTAAGCTGAAAAGCTATGGTTGTATCCATATACAATCATTTACAAAATATGTACACAAATAAAATATATCAACAGAAAGATGACAAAAAACCATAAAATATCTAGGTGTTCACTTTTCAATCCATTAAATATTCTATACTGAATAGATCTATTGACATCATGACACCTACATCAATGTAAGTATCCCATGGTTGATGTAAGTGTCCAAGCCTCTAGAAATAATATTGTAAGAACTTAATGACTAGATCATAATCTTGAACCTTCCTATTTCCACCTTTAAAATTCTCAGATCTGCCTACACATTTTTAGATAAATTAAGTAGTATCTCTTATTCGTGTTTATGCAATCAAATTATTATTTTTTATGTACTTTATATATATAACATAACTCAATATTTTAATTCATAATATTCATTTATTTGAGTTTTTAATTAATTGGCCTACTTTAGAATAGTTTTACTTATCCTTATATATAGTTTATTATACTATTTAACCCTCATCCAAATATCTTTAAAAAAGATTAAAATTTTGGTGAACCTGACCTCTGTGTCTTCTCATATAACTTTTAGATTTCTCTAGGGTTTCTTATTTTAGTAATTTATAAATCTAAAGTTCTCTATTTTCTATAGTATCTTTATTTGCATTTATCAAATATGAAAAATGTTAAGAAATATTGTTTCAAAATGGAAGTTAAATAAGGCTTAGTCAAACATATAAATAAAAATAATTAATTAATTAATGCATTCTTACATGTTAAATAAGAATAAATCAACAAACATGCTAAGGTAGTGTATCCACATCCAATAATGGTAAAACCTTAAATCAAATAGTTATTGATACATCCTCCATTGAAATAATTAATACTTCAACTCAATTACTAGTTTACATGCCTACATCAACATAAGTGGTGGTTTCATCCCCTTTAGTGGCTTCTCAAAGCTCAAATATAAATCAACTCATGCTCTTGATTTAAAATAATTATTATATAATCATGTAGCACCTAAAATATATTTACACCCTTTTCCAACTAGTTTTGTTTCACCTAAGTTTATATTTTATGATAGCAAAGGTGATCCTAAATAACATCTCTAATTTTTCTATGCAACATGCCTTGATTATGCTTCAAATGATCAAATATTGATCAAATTATTTCCAAGAATCTTAAGGAATTATGATTTAATATGGTTCTATACTTCATAAATCCACTCAGTGAAATCATTAAAACCTCTAGCAAATTAGGTTATATCATATTTGATACACCCTTAACCTATGGCATGTCTAGGGATACATTTGGCTAACTTGTGGCTTACATATCTTTGATATAATCTTATCACATTTATTTAGATTCTTAGTAAGGTTGACCTATGGGATAATCATGGACAATTAGAGTATATATAGGAGCTAGGTGTTAGTATTTGATCATCATATTACAAATTTTTCTCTCATTATATTGTTGTGGAGGTTCTCCCCTTGAAGTATCAAACATTTTGTTTTTATGTCAATTATTTTTGTGGATATACATATTATGCCTTATTTAAGAGATATAATATTATATTATGCTAACATATAAGTAATTTCACTATAAGTGGTATCAAATCTTTAATTTGAGTGATTTTCTATGGTATTATTTTTCTAGATCTGATGTTTTGGGTCTCTTGCAAGAGGAAGGATTGAAAAAATACAACTTGAAACCAGGGAAAAATTTAAATTTTCCATCACTTTAGTATTATTTGAAGTGTTATTTAGGAATAAATAGTAAAAACAAATCTATAAAAAGTTCACCCTTGTCCAAATTAGTGGTCATTAGATTTGTCTCAATGAGATGATCATAATGGTATAATCTACCAATACACATTTTGGGCTATAATTTTTTATCCTTGTGCACATTAGAAATTGTTAGATTCATCTTGGCAAGATGATCACAATGGTATAATCTATTGATATACTTTTTCCTAGGTTGAAACCCTCCATCCTAAAGTTTGTGCATGACTGGTCCTAACACTCGTGGATGTGAAAAAAGGGAAAAAACTCTAAAAAATTCTCACAAGGATGATACAGAGTCTAACACTTTTGATCCATTTATTTTTAAGGTAGTTCACCAACCTCAATCACATTTAAAAAGCATGGTGTAGAAATATAATATTGATGTGGTCAAAGGGGACATCATTAGGGTTAGAGGGGATATAAATATTTTAAATAATCAATTTAAACTTATAACTAGGTAAGTTCCCAATCTTACAACTTAACTTTCATTAAATGATCTTATGTAGATGCAGGATAATGGAGGACAAAAAGGGGGGCTTAAAGTGACATTTTTTTCTTAAAATAACAATTAAACTTGGAGAGAATGTAAGAGACACTTTGAAAAATAATTTGATAATGATATAAAAATATGAATTGTAAAACTTTGAACATAGTTTATAAATATAGAATTTTATTAAATACCCAGAGGATAAAAATGTATAACATAGATGAATTTATGACAATAAGTTTGTCATTTTTTATGAAAGATAAGGAGATTGCATGTGTATGAACACACTTTTTTTGAATAAATGAATGAATTTTTGTATGAAATTTCATATATGGATAGGTTAAATGTTAAATATTATTGAATATATATATATATATATATATAATAATTTTAAAATTTAAAATAGTTATAAAATTGAAACTACAAGTATACGAACACAACTTTTTGACCTTATCTTCATGAAAATTAAAACATAATTGACAATGTTTATATTTTTAAGATATAATTTTTATAAATATTTGAAATATTCAAAAATTTATATAAATTAAATGTATAAATTACATAGTTACAACAGTAAAGACCAATTTGAAGTTTGGAAAAATTAAAACAAATAAAAAATCATGGGATTGGAGACAAATCCATAAGTGACAAAGGATGTGCATGATTTTTAAAAGCACACACACCTTTTATGGTTTACAAATCAAATGGGAAAATGCATTTATTATGAGGAAGTAAGTTTTCAAAGGGCGTATGCTCTTTTTAGTTTTATAAAACTTTATTTTGACCTTTTTCCTCCAAATTTGGTTTTTTTTTAAGCATGAGGGGGATGAACCTACTCCAAATCCTGTCATGAACCAGCCCATTTGATTTTGTAAAAAAATATGTGTCTTTTCTATCTTTTGTGACCCATATAATCACTTAGATTTTATTATTTAAAAAAATTATATGGATTTGCAGAGGGTAAAATGTAGTTTTTAAATATATATTTTATTAATATTAAACTATTATTTATAATTATTAATTAATTTCTACACAATATACCTCATTATGGACTATATACATCTCATTACAAATTTTATTCTACAATTGACTTATTTCAGTAAAGATAAACAATGGGATCAGAAAGTAATCGTAAAATACCAATTAAAGAGTTCAAAAATGAGGAAATTGAAGATAAGAGAGAAAAATAAAGACAAAAACAAGCATATAGGAGAGCATCAGTAAGAGACTTTAGGTAAGGTTAAGGTACTTCATTCACACTAGGTAATATTTCAAAAAAAAATAACATGCCCAATTCCATGGAATTTAATTTATATATGTCTTTAAATGAGATAAGAGAATTTAATCAATCTTTGTTGAATGATGAAATTTAGAGTGTAGAACATGTAAGTAATAAATTTTGTAATGAGTGATTAAACATTCATCTGTAATGAATCTTTGATCATGATTATAATCAACTTCAAGTGATGACCCCAATTCATGTATCCCCTAATGAAGAGAAATTCACTTCACCTATAGGGTTTAATGTATCTAGCCAACCATTTAATATCCCTTGTATGGTTGAATGGTAACACAACACAATTTAATACAAAACATAGCTTTTAAACCCACACCTCCAAAGATAATGAGATGAACACCAAGTTATTTGGTTGAAATAGATATGAAAATAATAGAACCTATGGAAGGTAAATTTTCAAAAATTAAAGTTCAACGTCTTGCTCAATATGTATGGGACTATGCAATTGTGAAAATAATTCATACAAAATGATTTCAACTATTTTTCAATTAATGATGATAAAAATAATAAATCATATGATGCATAGTTTATGCTTAAGAACTAGCAATATGGATGGAAGAATTAATACAATAGTAAAGAATCTATTTTATGCATTTAATAAAAAAAGTAAAAAAAAAGATACTAATGTGGAAAGATGATTAAAAATTGAATCTATAATGAGTAATAAACATCTAAATCTCAAATTCTTAGTGAAATAAGTAAATCCTTGAATTTGAATTAAAAAATTTTGATAAATGTCATAAAAATAAGAAAAAGGCTTGATGACCCTTTATTCATAGATTATTAGGCATTTAGTGGTAGACTCCAATGAAAATATAAGGTATTAATTGAAGTAACAAGACATTTGATTGAATTTTTTTGGAATGAGAACACAAGAATCTCATCTAATGTAAAAGGTGTCATTAAAATAAGAAAAGATTCAAAAAATTGTAACCCACATGCAAAACATTTATTGGACATGAAGACCAACAAAAGTTTGAATGAAAATTCAACTTCTCCTTTGTTCCCAGCTTTGTTAACATACCTGTAGGGTTCTCATCCTTGCTATTCACCGTGACTGTAACAACCTTCTGTAACTCTAAAATCCAGCTAACCGTTGTACCACCAATAGTGAACACATGTCCTGTGGTGCTTCTCTTGTCATCCAAGTCACCTGCCATATCCAAATCTACATACCCATGTAGAGAAGCGCTTGACCCTGCATAGCATGTATACCTACTGCTGGTCCCCCTCAAATACCTGAGAATCCATTGAACTACTTTCCAGTGCTTCTTTCCTAGATTGGCCACAAACTTGCTGACAACACCCACTGCTTAGGTAATATCAGGTCTAGTACACATGTACTCAACCTCATCATGTGATTTGGGACACTATTCTATGAACTATCCATCCATAGGTGTGCTAACCAGTTCTGCATCCTACATCTTGAACCTCGCCACTACCTTATTCACACAATCATCCTGAGACAACATCAACCTGTGATCTTCCCTGTGTTTAGAAATACTCATGCCAAAGAATTTCACTGCTTCCAAATCCTTCATGACATACCTCTAAACTAACTTTACCTTTAGCTCAGCAACTCCCTGCATGTGTTACCCTGCAACAAGCATACACACAACATACAGTAACAGGATAATGTAGCTAATATTATCCAACCTGGTAAAAGAAACACAATGGTTACAGTGACATTGACTAAAGCCATGCTTTTTCATACACCTATCAAACCTTAAACACCATTGTCCTACAGCTTGCTCAAGACCATATAACCTGGCCTTATGTCTCACTTGTCCATTCTCTCCTTTCTTTAACCTGGGAATCCATTCATCTTGCAGTGCTTTCATTTTGGCTGGCAACTCTATCAAATCTCCCATTTGGTTCTCTTCCAAAGAATTCATGCCATGCTCCCACTATTTTCTAGATTCTACCTGTATTGCCTCTTTAAAACTTCCTGGTTCTTGACCATCAATGAGTAACAAGTAGTGTAAAGAAGGGAAATAATGAATTTGAGGCTTACTTACCCTTTCAATCCTCCATATGGGCATTTTAGACTCCTTGATAGCTTGTTGTCTGCCCAAAATCTGTTTCAGTGACCGATCTCAGTCACCCCTCAGTCTGCACCCGACCGATGTCAATTCCACGTGACTGAGCTGATTGCTGACATCGATTCACTGACTGACATCGATGTCCATATGATCACCGATGCTAGTTCTCTGACTGATGTCAATGTCCACCTGCCTAACACCATTGACTCTGGTCTGCACATGACCGCCATTAGTACCTATTTGTTTGACATCGATTCCACCGTATCGACGTCGGTAATTGTGTTTTCTTGTGAGTGATGACTTTTTACCTATGAGCTCACTTTGGATCAAAACATTGTCTAAATCAACCTTGCTCTGCTTAGAATTATTCAACCCCTTGAGCTGATCTCTATCCGTCATCTTCTCCTTGAAAACCAAGGCTTTCTTGTTCTTGTCAAAACATCATATTTCCTCTTTTTGCAATAAACTCGATCCTTTCTTGTAGCATCAGTATCAAGAAACCTCACTTTCTTCTATTGCTTACAGAAATCTTGATCCATGCTTTTTAAACCTGAAAACTTATCCTTTGACTCAAGAACATGCATCCCCTTCTTATTCATGTGACCAAGCCTACAGAGCCACATTTTTGAATCTATAATTGAAGTAGATAAACTAGAAGGAGAATTATTAATACAAGTAGATAGAAAAAGAGTACCTACTTTCTTACCTCTTCCTAAAATAAGTGCACCCTTGAAAATTTTCTAAGAGTCCATTGTGAGAGTTACTGTGCATCCCCCATCACCCAACTTTCCTACAGAAATCAAGTTCCGCTTCAGGACTGGGACATGCATGACATCCTTCAACACCCATGTGTTGCCCGTCTACAATTTTAACTACACTTTCCCTTTGCTAACCATTTGACAAGGCTTACCATCCCCTAAATAAATTTTTTCAAAGTCTCCCTGGACATAATCATGAAAAAATTCCCTATTTGGGGTTGCATGGAAAGAGGCACCAGAATCTAAAACCCAAGATTCTGCTTTATCTAAGGAACATACAAGAGCATCTTGTGCAACAATACCTATAACAACATCTGATTCTTCATTTCCTTCATGCTGATCTTCTTTCACTCAGCAATCTTTCTTTATGTGCCCTTTCTTTCCACAATTCCAATAGATTACACTGCCATTTCTGGATCTGGATCTCCTACCTATCTTTGACCTTGATCTCCCTTGCTCAATTTTCTCTCTTTTCTTTCCCCTGCTTTCAACACTTAAAGCATTCCCTGATGATTCCCCTGTGGTTTTTCTATGAATTTCTTCATTCAAGATTACACTAACAACATCATCCACTTTCAAGATATTTGAAGTAGACGCAGTATTACTTACTACCATTACCAAGCTATCCCAACTTTCAGGTAAAAAGCATAAGATTAAGAGAGCCTTAATTTCATCATCAAAAACAATATTGACTAAATTTAACTGGTTTACCAAACCATGGAAATCACTAAGTTGACTATGTACAGATCTACCTTCCAACATTTGCAAATTAAATAATTGCTTCATAAAAAATACCTTATTCAAAGCTAAGGGTTTTTCATATAAATTTGCCAAAGATTCCATTAACTCAACCATTGACTTTGCCAGTGAAAAGTTAGAAATCACAGACGATGCAAGGCTCAACCTTATAGATCCTAGAGCCTTTCGATCAAGAACCTTCCATTCTTCATCTTTCATATTTGTGGGCTTGCATGCAACCCCACCCAATGGTAAGTATAGATCTTTTTGATAAATATAATCTTCTACCTGTATCTTCCATAATTGATAATTCTTGCCATTGAATTTCTCCATTCTTAGCTTACTTTCTTCTGCCATTGATATACTCCCACTCAAACAGAAACCCCTGTGAGTGACTTGTAATCAATAAACACTTAACACACTCTAAAACCAAGGTGTTAGTGAACCTAACCAATGCTCTGATACCACTTGTTAGGATCTAACAGCACGTAAGAGCACAATTGATTACCTTTGTATAAGCAACTAAACAAGGAATTAAACTAGAATTAACAAGTAACTAAAATTCAGAAATAGCATAAAATATGAGAGACAATACAATCTTGTATTAATACTCATCCACAAGGAAATACAATGAAGATGCCACGCTCTTCCCACACCTCTAGGGCTCCCACACCTCTAGGGCATACAATAATTCTCCTTCAAGAGTTTACTCTCTCAATTACAGTCACAACAAACAACTCAAACATAGAGTTATTGTTTACCTCCACCAGTCAGTAACAATACTGCCAATCCACCAAGTACTCAAAGTACTCTAAGTAGATCTCCCTTAATCTTGCAACAACTTGCAAATCAACTGATCTTACTTACCATGTAGATCTCTTCTAATCTTGCACAACCTGCAGATCAACCTGGTCTTGCACACCTGTAAACCTTGATCTTACAATTGGAAGGATCTCTTCCTTGTCCTAAATTATAATACATGCCCATGGGTCTATTAAATAGATCCCATACAAATAATAATTAGAAACACAGACTCAAGACTTAAATTAGTCTTCACATGCAAACACTCAGACCTCCTATAATAGACCAAGTCTAATTCTGAAAATGCATGCAAACTCATGCACGCACACACAGGTGACCGACATTAGTTCCTATCTATTTGGGGATGACCAACATTGGCTAATCACTGATTGATGTCAGTTGCTCTACCACTCAACAACCTCCTCCATTATTTGCATCAGTGAAGCTTTTAGCTCCACAACTTAATAGATCGATATTGGTTATAGTAACTTGGCTTCATAGGTATTATAAGAAAAAATGTTAGTTGATGAATTTGAAACACACTGGGTGATACTTCATTATTCAAATCTAGTTATCTCTATAAATATTCAAATTATCAAATATCATGGAAACCCTAGCAACAAAAGTGTATGGAAAGTTCTTAAATTTGACCATGAAGTGATTCTTGAAACACTTAAAATTGGAGTTGGTCCTAAAGGTAATTTGGATTAAATTGGAAAGGTTAGTATGAATAATTCATCTTATAGTTCAAATTAATATAGTTAACATATTTGATTTATTGTATTTTAATTTTGAATTATTTTATCATTAAGTGTTTATTTTTGTTTAAATGTTTTACTAATAATTTAATGTAGGTTAGTGGAACCATATGAACTTATAACTTCATGTGGTTGGCTCTATGAGTAGAGAATATTATCTTATTGAAACAAAGGAAAGAAAAATAATAATACATTCCTCTTTATGAGCGATTCATTACTCATCTAATTCAAAAAAAAGACATTGGACAGACTTTTTGTATTCCTTTTGACGTTATCTAACTCAAGTAGTAGGTTTCACACTCTTATCTAAGGTTTTTTGTTTAAATAATAAATAAACACTACTTCTAACCTTAAATCATCCATCCAGATGTGTTTCAAACATGGTTCATCAATTGGGATAACAAGCCATAAGATATGACCCCACTGACAAGCTTTTAGCCCTTTAAGATATATTTGACTGCAAGAGAAAATTCATTAACGTGTCTCATCCATTTTTAGTGAGAGATAATCTTCTTATGTTTGCTTATAAAACTCATCTATGAAAGTGTGGGAATTGATGGTTTATTACTGTCCCTCATAGTTCTCCTCTAATGTGTGATGAAAGTTTCCTCAGTTTGCACACTTAGGGATAAGGAGATTCTCTTAAGTGAAATGTATTGTCAACTACAAATTTCACTCTTAGGGCTTGATTGATATTAGATAATGGTTTTTGTATCCTTAAAACATTTGTTTGGATGTGTTATAAAAGATGGTTCAATAATTAGGCTAATGATCTAGAAGATATGTCTCTCACTATTAATTTTTTATTCCTTTAAGAGACATTTAGATGTAAGATAAAACTCATTGTTGTGTCTCATCTATGTTGAGTTAGAGAGAATCTTCCTAATGTTTCTTAGATGAATCATCTATGAAAGTGTGGTAGATGATGATTAATCTCTAACCCTCATGTTTCTCTTGGTATGCATGACAAAAGTTCACTTAGTTTATGCACTTAGGGATGAGGAGATTATCTTAAGGGATGCATCCATCCAACTAAAAATTTTATTCATAGGGCTTGAAAAAGACTAGATAAAGGTCATTGTATCCTTAAAATGAACATCTAGATGTGTGTGCAAATATAGTTGATCAATTGGGATAACGATCCATAAGATATTCCCCTATTGATAAGCTTTTATCCCTTTAAGAGAGAATTGGATGTAAGAGGAAACTCATTATAGTATCTCACCCATGTCAAGTTAGATAGAATAATCCTAGGTTTTCTTAAAGGACTCATTCTTGCAAGTGTGAGATCTAACTATTTGTCTCTATCCCTCATGATTCTCTTGAAATGCACACTAAATTTTTTTTTAATTTGCATACTCAAGGATGAGGAGATTCTTGTAAGGGATGCATCTAGTCAACTACAATTTTAGCTCCTAGGGCTTGACAGATATTGTACAAGGGTCTTTATAGCCTCAAAATACTCATCTAGACATGTTTATGAAGAGGATCCATTTATTGGGATAACAATCTAGAAGATATACCCTCCATTGATAAGTTGTTGGCCCTTTAAGAGAGTTTTGGTTGCAAGAGAAAACTCATTGCCATGTCTCTCCTATGTTTACTTAGAGAGAATCCTCCTAGTGTTTCTTAGAATACTCATCTATGTAAGTGTGGGAGCTGGTGTTTCATCTTTTCCCCTCATGGTTCTCTTTCAATGTGTGATGGAATTTTACATAATTTTCACACTCAGGGATGAGGAGATTCTCTTAAGGAATGTGTCCTGTCAACTACAACTTTCATTTTTAGGGATGGATCAATATTGGAAAAGGGGTTTTTTAGCCCTAAAATTTCCATTTAGATGTGTTTGTGAGGATGATTCATCGATTGGGCTAACAAGCCAAAAGATATGCCCCCACTAACAAACTTTTGGCCCTTTAAAAGGGATTTGGCTGTGAGAGAAAACTCATTACTATATCTTTCTTATGTTTAGTTAGAGAGAATCCTCTTGGAATTTTTACAGGACTCATTCATGTAAGTGTGGGAGCTAATGGTTTGTATTTATCCATCATAATTTTTTTATAATGCATGATGGAAGTTTGCTTAGTTTAAACACTCAGGGATAATTAGATTATCGAAAGGGATGCATCTGATTAACTATAAATTTCACTCCTATGGATTTAATGAGATTAGTTAAGGGTCATTATATCCTTAAAATCCCCATCTAAATATGTCTATAAAGATTGTTCATCAATTAGGCTAATGATTTAGAAGATATGCCTCCACTGACAAAATTTAGCCCTTTAATAAAGATTTAGATGTGATAAAAAACTCATTATCATGTCTCACCCATGCCAATTTAGAGATAATACTCAGATTTTCTTAGAGAACTCATTTATGTAAGTTTGAGATCTAACAATTTGTCTCTAGCCCTCACGGTTCTCCTATATTATGTGACAGAAGTTTGTTTAGTTGTCACACTTAGGGATGAGAGATTATCTTAAGGGATGCATTTGGTCAGCTAAAACTTTCACTCTTATAGCTTTAAAAAGACCATACAAGGTTATTTATTTCCTTAAAACATCTATATGGACATGTCCATGAAGATGGTTCTTTTATTGGGCAAATGATCCAAAATATATGCCCCCACTTACAAGATTTTGGCCCTTTAAGAGAGATTTAGTTGTGAGAGAAAACTCATTGTCATATCTTAATCATATAGAGTGAGAAATAATCCTAGTTATTTTTCTTAGAGGACTCATTTATATAAGTTTGAGAGTTGATGATTCATCTATATCCCTCATGGTTCTCTTGAAATACATGATAGAATTTCACTCAGTTTACACACTCAAGAATGAGGAGATTCTCTTAAATGATGCATCTGGTCAACTAAAACTTTCACTCCTAGGGCCCAATCGAGACTTTAAAAGGGTTGTTCTAGACTTAAAACACCCTTATATGTGTGTTAGTATAGATGGTTCATCGATTAAACTAATGAATTAAAATATATTCCCTATTGACCAACTCTTAGCCCTTTAAGAGAGATTTTGCTACAAGAAAAAACTCATTATTGTGTCATGTTCATGTTGATTTATCATAAAATCCTCATAGGTTTGTTTATAGTACTTTTGTATGAAATTATGTGAGCTGATGGCTCATCTCTAGCCCTCATGGTTATCCTACACCATGTAATCAAAGTTGGCTCAGTTTTCATACTCAGGGATAAGGAGAATCTCTTGATGGATGCATCTGGTAAACTTCAACTTTCTCTCCCAAGGATTGAATGAGATTATATAAGGATCATTATATCCTTAAAACTCCCATCTATATGTGTCCATTAAGATAGTTCTTTAATTAGGCTAATGAGCTAAAAGATATGCCCCCACTAACAAGTTTTTAACCTTTTAAGAGAGATTTTACTATGAAAAAAAACTCATTTCCATGTCACACCCATGTCAAGTGAGAGATACTCCTCATGGGGTTGCTTAAATGACTCAGCTAATCAATTTTGGGAGATAATGATTTATTTTTATCCCTCACGGTTCTCCTATAACATGCAATAAAAGTTCACTCAATTTGCACACTGAGATATGAGGAGACTCTCTTAAGGAATACATTTGGTCAACTATAATATTCACTCCCAGGGCTTGACCAAGAATGGACAAGATTCATTCTAGCCTTAAAATTCCAATCTAGATGCATTCGTGTAGATGGTTCATCTATTGGGCTTGTTATGTTGTGGAGCCTATTTCCACATTACAATGTATTTCAAATATTATACATTAAAACGTATTGAACACTCTTAATGTTTTCTTGTTGGGGTTTAGGATCAGGCTAGGCCCCGAGCAGGGGTTTAGGGCTAGAAACCCCCAAAAATGGGGGTTCAGGGGTGGTATCCCCCAAAACATTTTTTGCACCCCCCATTTTTTAGGAGTATAGATACGTGGTTTATCTATAATTGTATATTTGTGGTGTTGTCACCCATGATTAATGGGGAATTATTATGGGTTGACTTGGCCCATGGTTTTGGTACCCATTATTTTGGAAAACTACTATGTCGATTACCTGTTGATGTAATTATTTATATATGGACATACTATAGGAAATGCATCAGAAGAACTAAGTTTGAGAAGGTGAATATAGTGTGTGAATTCAAGTGTGAATATGAGAGATTTTGTTGATTGCATCTCCAAACAATATTTGTGTAATATAATTGTGAGAAGATTGATCTGAGAGTGAATTGTACTCTTTTTGGCTTGTAATAAGATTTGAGTAAGTATTTCTTGGTAGATGTAGCCCACATCTGGTGAACCACTTTAAATCATGTCTTCTTTTTGTATTTTAATTTATGTTCTTTATGTATCTTTGTTCATAGCTCTTGTTATTGCAATTCTATAAAATTGTTCTACATTAATTTCTTATTAATTCCTAACCACTGGTATCATAGCTTCAGGGCATATTTACTTAAGTGTTAAATCATATGAAGGGTTATTAGTTTAAATGGGGAGATATGGTTGATGATATTAGATAAAAGAATGAAAAGTTCAATGGGAAAAACTTTGGTTAATGGAAGATGCAGATGGAGGATTACCTCTATCAGAAGGACCTCCATACTCCACTGGGAGCTGCTTGAAAGGAAAGTAACCAGTGGGTACATCAGATGAGGTTTGGGAGCTAATTGAAAAGAAGGCACTTGGGGTCATCTAGTTAGGACTTGCATCTTTATTCATGTTTAATATATCATAGGAGAAGACCATAGAAGGTCTCATGAATGTGTTAGGGAAGTTATATGAGAAACCCTCTACTTCTAATAAAATAGTTTTAATAGAAAATATATTTAATATGATGTCTAAAAATGGTTTAGTCACTAATCATTTGAATGAATTTAATATAGTTGTAAGTATGTTGAACTCTATAAAAATTGAATTTGATGATGAAGTCAGGGCTCTACTTATTTTGTGCTCCTTACTAGAGAGTTGGAACAACCTAGTAATGGCTATGAGCAACTCAATCTCTAACAATTCCAAGTTGAAGCTTGAATATGTCATAGGAGCAACCCTTAGTGAGGAAATGCAATGGAAAATATTAGGAAAAACTTCTACTTCAGGTGATGCTTTGGTGATGGAGAGTAGATGGAGATAAAAGTATAGAGGAAAAGGAAAGAATGGAAAGTCAAATGGTCAAGGAAGGTCAAAATCAAAGAGCAAGATGGCATGCTAGCACTATGGAAATATTGGGCATGTGAAGAAGGATTGTTGGGCTCTTCAAAACAAGAATAAAAATCAACAAAACACTGAGGTAAATGTGGCAGCAGGTAATGTTTTTTAGGATGCATCAATTCTCTCCATAGATAATATTATTGAGTCTTGGGTTTTAGACTCAAGGGCTTATTTTCATGCTACACCACATAAGAATTATTTCATTGATTATTCTCAAGGGCATTTTGGACATGTTTATCTTGTTGATGATGAGCCTTGAAATATAGTAATAAAATTATGTGTTTAGGTCAAGATGTAGAATGGGAACATTTGGCTACTAAAGGATGTTAGGCATGTGCCCAAGTTGAGATGAAATTTGGTATTTTTGGGGTAGCTAGGCAACAAAGATTGTATGGTGAATTTTATAGTATATTATTTGAAGGTAACCAAGAGTGCTCTTGTGGTAGCAAGAGGTAAGAAGGTTGGTACCTTGTATTTATCAAGTAGTGTTGACTGTTGTAATTTAGTTGCTATAGATGTAGATGCAACTTTATGGCACAATAGGCTCAATCACATAAGCCAAAAGGGAATGAAAATTTTTAAGGATAGGTTGCTCAAATTGAAAGGGTTTGATTTAGATTTATATGAAGACTGTGTGTACAAAAAATTAAAAAAGGTAAATTTTCTCAAGATTTAACCTATGAGGAAGGAGAATAAGTTAGAGCTGGTTTATTTAGATGTATGGGGGTCAGCGCAGGTATATTATACTAGTGGCTCATCTTATTATGTCACTTTTATTGATGATAAAACTAGGAAATTTTGGGTGTATGGTATTATGATAAAATATGATGTGTTTGATACATTTAAAAGATGGAAAGCCATTGCTAAGAATGAAACATATCTCAAGTTAAAATGTCTTAGGTCAGATAATGGTGGGGAATATTACAGCAATGAATTTTTTGATTACTATTATAGGAATGGAATTCATAGACAAAGGATAGTTCTAGGAACTCCATAGTAGAATAGAGAGTTATAAAGGATGAACAAGACTATCACGGAGTTTATTAGAAACATGAGGTTGCATGTAGGACTGTCCCTTCAATTTTAGGTAGAAGCAGTAAACATGGTTGTATATATGATCAATATAGTACCTTCATCTTCCTTATATGGGGGCATACCTGAGGAAGCATGGTTTGGTAAGATGGTTGATTATTCCTTTGTTATAGTATTTGGTTGTGCAGCTTTTGTTCATATTGATAAAGATGTTAGGACCAAATTAGTGGCTAAGTCTGAAAAATGCACCTTTATTGGTTGTGGTGAGGATCACTTTGGTTTTAGGATTTGGAGTCTTAAGAATAAGAAAATATTTTAGTCTAGGGATGTGGTCTTTAATGAAAAAGTCATGTATAAATAATAGTTATAGGATTAGAAAGAGGATTCCAAAAAATAGTACATATTGCTGGAGGACATTACAAATGGTAAAGTGTCCAAGTAGCTAGTTCAGCCACCTACTCCATAGAAATCCCATACTCTTGAGTTGAGAAGGTCTTCTAGGGTTAGAAGGGAACCTGAACATTTTTCTCTATTTCTTAATTATTTATTACTCACTAACAATAGAGATCAAGAGTGTTTTGAAAAAGTAATGCAGATAGATGTTAAGAAAAAGCGGGAATAAGTAATGGATGAGGATCATCAATCTCTCATGGAAAATTAGACTTGGGATTCGATAAACCCATCTGAAGATAAGAGAGTATTACAGAACAAGTGGGTGTACATAATTAAAGATGATGATGGAGGCAAGAAAAGGTATAAGGCTCAGTTGGTGGTAAAGGGGTTTATAAAAAATAAGGGAATTGACTTCGATGAGATTTTTTCTCCAATGGTGAATATGAATTCTATTAGGACTATTATTGGGATAGTTGAAATGGCAGAATTGCACTTAGAGTAAGTGGTTGTGAAGACTACATTCCTTCATGGTGATTTTGAGGAGGACTTATACATGAAGTAGCCAATGGGATATGAGGTCACATGGAAGAAGAACATGGTGTGTAAACTAAAGAAGAGCTCATATAGCCTGAAAGAAGCTCTACAATAGTGGTACAATAAATTTGACAATTTTATGATGGATCAAGAATACTCTAGGTTTCATTCAAACTATTGTGTATATATCAAAAAATTTGATGATGTTAGTTATATTATCTTGTATTTGTATGTGGATGATATGTTGGTTTTAGGTAAGAACATGCAATAAATAAAGGTACTCAAGGAATATCTTAGTAATTCCTTTTGTATGAAGGATTTGGGCACAACAAAACAAATCATTGGTATGAGAATAACTTGGGATATGAAGGAATGAAAGCTGAATTTATCTTAGGAAGAGTACATTACAAAGGTATTGGATAGGTTTAGTATGCAAAATGTTAAACTAATTATGATTCCTTTGGTAGGATTGTTTTTAGGATTGGAAACTAAAGACTTGAACTTAGAGTAGATGGATGTGGAGACTACATTCCTTCATGGTGATTTAGAGGAAGACCTATACAAGGAGAAACCATAGGGATATGAGGTCATAGGGAATAAGAATAAGGTGTGTAAACTGAATAAGAGCTTGTGTGGCCTAAAACAAGCTCCATAATAGTAGTACAAGAAATTTGAGAGTTTTATGATGGAGCAAGAATACTCCAAGTGTCATTCAGACCATTGCATATATATCAAAAAATTTGATGATGGTAGTTATATTATCTTGTATCTATATGTGGATGACATGTTAGTTATAGGTAAGAACATGCAAGAAATAAAGGTACTCAAGGAATAACTTAGTAATTCCTTTTCTATGAAGGATTTAGGGGCAACAAAACAAATCCTTTGTATGAGAATAACTTAGGATAGGAAATAATGAAATCTAAATTTATCTCGAGAATATTACATTAAAAAGGTCTTGGAGAGGTTTAGTATGTAGGATGTTAAACCAGTTGGGACTCCTTTGACAGGCCATTTCAAGATATCAAAGGAGTAGTGTCCTAAGATAGAGGAGAAGAGAATCTAAATGTTTTGTGTACCTTACTCATCAGTAGTTGGAAGCTTGATGTATTCCATGGTGTACACTAGGCCTGATATTGCCCATGTAGTGGGAGTAGTAAGTAGGTACATGAGTGATCTAGGTAGAGATCATTGATAGGCAGTGAATTTGATCTTTTAGTACTTGAGAGGGACCATGGGGATAGTTTTAAGTTATGATGGATTAGACACCACTTTGCATGGTTATGTAGATTTGGACATGGATATAAATTTAGATAGTAGGAGTACACTAGGATATGTATTTATTGTAGGTGGCACAGCAATGAGATATATTTCAAAACTATAGAAACTTGTGGCTTTTTCAACCACATACGCTGAGTATGTTGCTACCATAGAGGCAAATAAATAAATTATTTAGTTATAGTAGTTGCTTGAAGAGTTAGGGCATAATCAGGAGAAAGGGTAGTTGTATAGTGATATTCAGAGTGTTATACACCTAGCAAATAACTCTACCTTCCACTGTAGGACAAATCATATACATTTGAGGTACCATTTCATCAGGACAACTTTAGAGGAAGAGAATTTGAAGCTGGACAAAATTCATACTAGTTAGAATCTTGTAGACATGATGACTAAGGTGGTCATAAGGGAGAAATTAAAGCTATATTTAGCTTTGGTTCACCTTCAAAGATAATAATGAATGTTTGAGAATCCTGCTCAGATAAAATCAGTCTCTTTTTGAGAGATTGTTATGTTGTAGAGCCTATTTCCACATTATAATGTATTTAAAATATTGTACATTAAAATGTATTATACACTTTTAATGTATTCTTGTCAGGGTTCGGGGCTAGGTTGGGCCCTGAGTAGGGGTTTGAAGGTGACAACCCCCAAAAATGGAGGTTTAGGGGAAATACTCCCCAAAAAAAATTTAGACTCCCATTTTTCTTGGAGTATAGATATGTGGTTTATCTATACTTGTATTTTTAGAAAGGTCAAATTGCAATTAAATTTCACAAATCAGTAGAAATAATTAGAAATATTATTTACTAATTTTTCCTACTCATATTTATTTATTAAATAGGAATAAAACTCCATTATTCCCAAAAATAAGTAAACATGAGTGAATTACTCTTATATTTTTTATATAAATGTTGAATTTTTACTAAATTTATTTAATATAAAAACATGAATGTTTTCATATTTTATTTCCTAGAGTATAAAATGAAATAAAAATAACATATGGTCATATAAGAAACAAAATTAAAATTTATTCCAATAATGTTTTATGTGATTAATTAATGTATTTCTTGTATGTGTAAATGTTTATTTGAAATTAATATACATATTATTTTATTTGTGTTGAGTATCTCACTCATTATTTTTTACAAAATGAGATTAAGTTCTATATTTCATACTAACATATTTAGGGGGCATGAGGAGGTAGGGACACTAGATATTTATATAACTAACTTAGAATTTAAAATTAAAATTCTTCTTTACTTTTAGTAGTGGGTCTTGGATATTGATCCCATGTCGCCTCGCTTCCTATCAACCTCTATCAAGAACACAATCCATGCTTCATTATTATTATTATTTATTTTATTTATTTTTTTAAATTGAAAAATGAAGAAAAAATAATGAATCATGGTCATGTTCCTACTAGGGGATAATTTGAGGTAAAGTGACATGGGTTGAATACCTAATACCCACTACCAAGATCAAGGAATGCTTGTAGTTTAACAAAATGATTATACAATGTTTTAATGTGTTTTATTTATGTTTTATATTATTACATGATATGCAAAGCATTGTTATAACAAAGATGAAAATTATTATTACTTGAATATATTTCATAGAAAAAAATCTCATCTAGTAAAAATGTCTATGCCATACCAAAATTTCTACAATACATAAAAATTAACAAAAAAATAACTATAATTACATCTCAAACAACAAATAATGTCTATTCAAAGTTTAGTATAGTACCATAACATTTACTATCAAATTTTCAAATGAAATATTTGATTTGTTACTTTTTCATTGTAATTTAATATATTATAGTTGTAAACACACTAATTGACATTTATAATACAAAATATAACCGCACAAAAAAAAATAGTAAATCTATCATGGCATTCGATGTTATAAAAATTCAAATAATAAATTCCCTCAATTTCTTAATGAATTTTGAACTCAAGAGATCATTACAATATTAATTGATGTTTTGGTGAATAATCAATGTGTTGGTGTCCGGATTTGCACCATGTAATTTGTTAAATTTTCTAAGGAAAATGTTGTGAAATGATTGTATGCACCTAATGTAGCAAATAAATACACCAGCTTGATATTCACATCCATGCCACATAAGATTACCTATGTGGCACCAAAAGAGGTCCGATGCAATAGTAAACACAACCAAAACTATCCATGTGGAAGGTGAAAAGGGAAAACTAGTTTCCATCAAGTAAATTGTTTGTGTGCATACCATGGGCCCCAACTAGTCAAAGTAGGTGAACAAAAAGTCCACTCAAAGAGCTTCAGGGAGAATTGGAGGAGAAATGTAATTTTGCAATTTTTCAATTGTGTGAAATGCAAATTACACATGGGTCTCCCAAACCCCCCAGTCAACAGGTGGCCTTAATGCAAGGGGGAAATTCCACAACTAATTGCAAATTTATAATTATTCAAAATTGTAATTTGTAGTTAGAGTTCTAGATTTTATTTTAAAAAATTGATGGAAATGGGAACTCCAACTACAATTTGAAAATTTACAAAATAATAAATTATAGTTAGAGTTCTAGATTCTCTAAAAGGTGCTTTTGATGGATTCTATAACTCCAACTGTAATTTGCAATTTTGCAAATTTGCATATTGCAAATTACATTTGGAGTTCCCATTTCTCTAAATAAACTTTCTAGGGGAACTATAACTGAAAATTATAATTTTGCAATTTGCAAATTGTGAATTTACAAAAGGGTCCATAATTTAAATCTTGGTTACTCGTGTTATCAGAGACTCTTGTAGAGAGTTTTAAGTAATTTGTTTGAAAAAAATTTGCCTATATTTGCACTAATTTGACTATCTCTGGTTCATCAATGTCACCAGTCAACTAGTGCCATTATCAGGGATAATTATTATCACCCATGTTGTTGGGGACTCTTACAGATAGCTCTAAGTATTTATTATTGTAAAGTTATCTGGTGTCATTTTTGACATTCAGACTATCTTGGTCATCAATGCCACAACACTCCACTAGGGGCGTGCCAGGAATTGAGAGATTTGACAATTTGACTTCTGCTATATTTATTGCAAATAGCATTTAAAACTACATGTTGAAAGATGTTTTTTTTTTCCTTTTTAACATAATTCTAAATATTACAGTATCTTTGCCTTTTATCTCATCAATAATATTAAGTAAAGTATGTTTTCAACATGTATCACAATTAGTTTGTTAACTGTTATATTCTAGAATTTTTATTCTAATGGTGACTCTAGTTTTATCATCTAGTTTCAAGGAAGATTAATGCTTAGTTTAAATATCTTTGTTTAGTTTTAGCTTTGGGTATTTCCTCATTTGTAACTCTAGATGGATTGAGATCATCCCTTAAAGGTGACTTATCAAAACAAATTGTCTTGCCCTTAAGTATTCATCAAAGAAGAGGGAGATAGGTTTGGAGGCATATTAAAGGGTAAAATTCAGCTACTAAAGACTCTCTAGACTTCCAATATTCTAGTAATCTTTAAAAAAAAATTGAACTCCCCGCTATTGAGGATTTTTATAGCTCTCTTAGTCACTTTGAAACTTATATTCTTATTTATTATCCAGCTCCTTCTCAACCAATTGAATCCCCTCCTAATTTTGATCTACCAATTCCACCTCATTCACCCCCTCATATACCTTTGCCAGTTATTATTTAACCTCCAATTGAACCAATCATGAGGCATAGGGACAAAGATGAGAATGAACATCCTACATTCCCTATTCCCAGGTTTAGGCCTATCAATTTTGATGACATAGAAGGTTATCTTAATGATGTATCCAATGAAGTAAGGAACCGCCTTCAAAAATTTCAAGGGAATAATGTAGTGAGTGGTGATCAGCACTTTAGGGCTTTTCACAATATCATTAAAGACTATGAATTTGAGCATGAGGATGTGTCCATTATGTTGTTTATGTACACGCTAGAAGAAGACACATATGATTGGTTCAATTCACTTACCCCTAGATGCATTGATTCATGGGAAGAGATGAATAATGTTTTAAAAATTCAGTATGGTGATATAATTGATTTGAGATTTCTTTTGGATTAATTTGAAAACATCAAGAAGAATCCTAATGAGTGTTTGCAGGACTTCAATACATGGTTTGATAAAGCTATAATGTGATTGTCTGAAAACATTAAGCCTAATGATATAATGTGATTGATAAAATACTATGATGCCTTTGACAAGAAAGTTGTGTGCTACCTAAGGGACAAGGCTCCCACAAACCTATAATTAAGAATAAAATAAAGCGTGTGGGAAAGCCCTTGAATAGGTGACCCGATGTAAAACTAGTTAATCCAAAAAACTTTAGTCCACTAAAAATGATAACCTTGACGAGATGGTGAAAACTTTGGCCTCCGCTGTCAAACAAATGTCCTACAAGCTTTTTAAGGCTGATAAGGGGATCCATCATGGGTCTACCAGTTGAGATAGAGAGAGAGAGAGAGAGAGAGAGAGAGAGAGAGAGAGAGATACTAATCTGAATCAAGCACAAGGAAGGTTTGATTTTCATAATCAAGATACTGATAGAGGGAAGAGTTCTACACATGATGGAAAAATAGATAAAAACCATAATAGAGTGACTAGAAAAGAAGTACCTAATCCATTAAATACTAAAGTAAATGTAATAGGTTATGACATTGATATTGATTGGTGTGACAAGTGCTTCCTTCCACATCCCTCACATGATACTACTGACCCGATTGATGAAGATGCAGATGAACCTGAGTATGCATCATCTAATGATGAGATTTTGAAGTTTAATTATCTAATTCTCCAAGCAAGATGTCTACCTCCATGAAATTATTGAGGGCTACTACTATTGATTAGTTTTGGAGTATAGTAAAAAAGGTATGTATCCCAACTTATGAATTTACTTGTGATGTTAATATGGCACAAGCATATGAATTTCCCAATCATGATTTTGAGTTTTTAAGACCATTAATGATTAAAAAATATGTTCAAAGAATTTCATAAATTGAGGATAGGTAGCTATTAAATAATGCATTAGTTTCCCAAGAGAGTGATTACTTCTTGAGAAGTAGGCAACTAGGTGTTGTTCCTCAAGACACTACCCCTACAATTCCAAGGATAGGGATACTAGTAAGGAAGTACATAAAACTACAACAAACCTAAATGGTTCTAAACTAGTAATTGTTTCCCAAGTTACTAAGCCTAGAGTTACTTCCACTAAGAATAAAGTACCTTTACTATCTAGTATTTCTAAGGGTGTAAATGATGTTAAAAATAACCCACCCTTTAAGACTATTGTTAACATGCAAATATGTCCCAACCTACTCCACTTACAACATTAAGTGATTGTATCCCAGTTGAAGGTGTTGTCACCCTTCCACCAAATACACTTCTTCCTTAGTATAGCATGTGTGATATGGTATAGGTGTTGAGCCAACTAAAAATCACTATGCCACTTATTGAGTTATTATGAATACCTGAACATAGGAAGAGAGCATTCAATTACTTAGAATTTGGTGAGAAGTTAGCTTCAAATGAGATTGATTTACCCCATACACCCCCAAAAAGTGATAAAGAATCAGAAGAGGTTATTGAACCCACTCCAAAAGTCTATTTGGGGACTGTCTTGGTAGAAATTATCTGACTATGGATCCATTTTACACAACTCTCTTGATCAATGGCCTGATTGTTCATAACTATATGTTTTATTCTAATTCTTCTTGCAACGTGATGCCCTTGGGTGTCCTAAATGAGCTCAGAGTGAAGATTACATCAGCCTTTAGGAAGTGTTATACCATGGACTCATGATAAGTTCTAGTTGTTGGATAATTCAAGGGGTTGGTAGTATAGTTGGTAGTGCATCCATGTAAGTATTTGAATGTGGATGTGGTAGTTGTGCACTGCCCACCTAAGTAGGGGATGTTGCTGTTAAATAAATGCGATACCAGCATGTGTGGAAGTTTACAAATGGACCTTTCCTATGCCACCATTATATTCAAGGGTAAGATGGTCAAACTTTATAGAGTCAAAGATTTTGCATGTAATTGAATATCCAAAACGTGGTCTTAATGAATTATTGTACATAGATGTTGAGTTGGGAAACTTTTTTGGGAATAGTAATGTTGTTGAACATTATAATATTCTTGATGTTGAACCTGATAGTGAAGGTGCAAATTTGAAGATGTGTTTTGAAAGGAATTGATCCAATCTTGGAAATAGAGCTGAGGTTGCCTTATATGTCCTTAATGTTAAATGTTTTAAAATTTCTTTTCAACTATCCTTTAAGTGCATGAATAATACTATTGAGTATGAGGCACTCTTGCTTGGTTTACAAATTACCCATGAACATGGAATTAAAAGAATAATTATAAAGGGTGATTATGAGTTAGTGGTAAAGTAGATTTGTAGTGCTTAAACCACAAAAAAGAAAAGGTTGAAATAATAATAGAATGTTGTTTAGGATTTTCTTGAATTCATTGATGTATTCAACATTTTTTATCATGATAGAAGTTTCAATGAAGAGGATGACAAAATTGTAGGGTTAGGTGTTCAATTCTATATTAAAAACATTAGCCCTTATTGTCAATATCAAGTGGAGGTGCTTTTAAGGTCTTCAATCCTAGACAATGTTCATAATTGGTAGGAATTTGATGATGATGAATAGATTAGGAGGTTTATAAATTGTGAAGCTTAATTCAATAATCAACTCATAGACTTGGAATCTATGGTTCAATTTTGTGACAGGAAGGAAACCTTGTTTAGAAAGGACATTATTCAGCTAAAGAAAAACACACTCACAAAGGGATTAATAAGTTTAAAGGCATGTTTTGATGGAGTGAATAGAATCAAAACTCAAGACTCATTTATCTCAAAAGACATGACTGAGCGTAATTTGGGTTCTCACAAGAATCCAAGGAAGGTTTGGCTGGGTACTCAACTTATTACATATGAGAAACAAATATAGATGCAACTACTAAGAAAGTACCAAGATTGTTTAGCATGGTCTTGTTCTAAGTTGAAAACATATAGGAAAGACTTATTTTAGCATGTCATCCCATTAAAACCTAATATCAAGCCTTTAAAGCATAATCAAAGTCCTATTAACCCCATCTTGGCTATCAAGATGTGGGATGAATGAAAGAAGCTAAGGGATGGTGGAATTATTTAGCCCTTTAGGTATTCATCATGGGTTTCCAATTTAGTCCCTGTGAGAAAGAAGAACTGTGACATTTGCTTGTGTATAGATTTCTTAAATTTGAATAAAGCTTATTTAAAAGATAATTATACCTTGTCCACTATGGATAACCTATTTAAAGGTGTTATTGGATCAGAGATGTTGTCCACATTAGATGGTTTCTTAGGTTATAACCAGGTTATGGTGAAGGAATCTAAGAAACCCAATACCACATTTACCATGCCTTGGGACATGTGTGTATATGTGAGGATGTATTTTAGGTTAATGAATTCTAGTGTAATGTTTCAATAAGCTATGGATGTTGATTTTGTAAATCTCTTTAGAAGAAATTATGGTCCCCAATCTGATAGTTAATGGAATAGGGACCCATCCAAAAGGCATCGAACATACCATGCTTATCTTTCTCCTCATGCCTACTATCCCAAAGTAGAACCAAATCACCTAATTGTAAAGTTATTGGAGTGATCTTTTTATCCAATATTTTCTTCAACTTCTCCTTGAACTTGATGTGTCTTTCATGAGGTTATCGTTGAACTTCATCAAGCTCAATAATCTAGTTAACCCTACTTTCATAATGGTTGATTTGTTTATTGTCTTCTAGTTGTTGCATAAGATGTTAAGTGGGAAACTAAAAATTCATAGGTAGAACTTATTGAGCTCCATAGACAAGCTCAAAATGGCTTCTACATGTATCTCTCTTAGGCATAATCCTATCAACCCATAAGGAAAATTTCAACTATTCACCCCACCTCCTCTTATTTGCTTCCAAAGTTCATCTAATAATCTTGAGCAATTCCTTATTACTTGATTCTACTTACTCATTCCCTTGAGGATTGTAGTTAAAAGCATAAGTTAGTTCAATCCCATAGTCTTTGCATAATTCCACCAAAGGTTTGGATTTCAAGCTCATGGCATTATCAACAATTATCTTAACAAGCACACCAAATCTACAAATAATCTAATTTACTAAGAAATCCATGACTATCTAGTGTGTTTCTCTCTTTATAGGGATAAATTCAACCCATTTGATGAATTGATCAGTTTCAACTAGTATCCACCTATGCCCAGTGCTTGATGAATCAATGATTTCTCTAATAAAATCCATTCCCCATTATCTGAATGGGCCCTCAACTGTCACAGGATTCAAGGGAAGAAATATTGAAGCTTTCATCCTCCTAGAAAAGTGCTAACATTTCTCACACCTTCTGACTGTCTAAGCAACATCCTTAAACAATGATGGCCACCAATAACTATCTCATAGAATTTTATGAGCTGTAACTTTAGGTGCAAAATGGAAAAGTGTAGATTTCCATGTCCAATTATATAACTTTATTTAAAAACTCATACATAACTTGAATGTATGAAAATGTGTACATATATAATATTACTTGACCCAAAATATAATACATATATGCCAATGAATTTGGAACTACAATTCCTAACTTAATTTAGAACATAAAAATACATACATATAATTAAGGTGGTGTTAATGTGTCACAATTAGAAGAGGGAAACAGTTGCATGACAATTCTATAAATAGAAGTAGATATAGTATCTCCTTGAGGAATCAAAATTGGCCATATTGGATTATACATCACTATATATCCAAAAAAATGGGGGCATTGTGATGACATGGAAATAATTGTAGTTGATTATGTGCTTGGTGCTCACCTTGAAGCTTTCTCTATGGTTTTAAGTTTCTCAAATAATGTGTACTTTAGGTTCAAACTCCTTATAGATAATGTCAATATTGCGAATGGAATCCTTAAATAATTTAATGGATTCAATCATTAACCTTGTATGCTCTACTTTTGAGGCCTTAAATCTAGCTCTGAGGGTTTCATCCTTAGTCACTCTATCCTTGGAAAGATTTATTAGGTGCAAAATTTCATCATTGGTTTTGTAAATGGTTCCTTCAATTTCCTTCTTAAATCTATTTGTAGTAGCCTTCATAAGTGTTTCAAAATAATCCCTATTTACTTGTTTACCAGTAGAGGTTATCACATCTATGAGACTCATATATTTTAATATCTCCAAGGCCTCATTATCTTGGCTTGAAAAATGCCCTATCAAAACTTTCATTTGTTTGTCCCAATTAAAGGCACCATCCCTTTTTGAAATTACATAATTTAAATCCCATGTAGCATCCTAGGTAGACATTAAGATTAGGTGATTGTATGCACTATTTCTTACACGTTGAAATAGGAAGTTAAGTCTCTTTTTATAATCTTTTAATTGGTGCTAGAGTTTTAACACCTTCACCCTCTTATGTTGGCTCTTACCCCTATACTTGAATAGTATTCAAAATGTTATATATCCTTGTGTCTTTACTCTATACATTGTCCATAATCTCCTAGGGAGAATGAATAATTTATCTCTGTAGTAACTTTTTGTGTGTTTCTTCTTGGCTCTTATACATTTCTTTTATGGCCTCCCTAATTAAATCCATGAAAAATAAAAAATCCTTTGTATATTCTATAAGATCACTTTGATTTCTTTCGGGCTTTTTGTCCAAGGGAAATGTTTTTTCCTTTTGTTCCATTACTCTCTCCTTCTATGTGCTTGTGTTAACTCATTTTCTCTTTCTCACCCTCTAAATTTTTTCACTTTGTTTATCAAAATGAGTGGAGATTTTAGGTATCTTTGTAAGGACCAAATAATGTATATCATCCCTCTATCCTTGTAAATATTTAACCCATAAGGGCTCAATGAGTTACACTTTTTCTTCAACTTGGATGGGGTCTTTAGAGGTAGAAGGTGGAGTAATTATTGGAGGTGGATTAGATATAGCATTGTGTTCATATTATTGGTGACCATATATAATGGTCACCCCTTTTCTCTCTTTAAGGAGTTGAATACAGTTCCTAACTTTTCCCATGGGGTCCCATTATTTGAATTGAGGCACCTTCAAATTTTATTCTAACCTTCCCCACCTAATTGAGGTGTACCCTCACTATAAATTGAAGCAACCCAATGGTTGGGGGGATCTTGCTATAATAGTCTTGGTGTTTTAAGCTGAGATCCTCATATATACTATTATATAATTGGTGTGTAATTTCTTGTTCTTCCACCTTATATAATACATGACATGGTATAAATAAGGGTTTTTTCATATTCCCTCAATTCTACTGATGGTATAGTATGCTATTACCAAAAATCTCCCATTTTGGGTATGTTCCTCAAATTCTTAAATATATTGGGCATCTGAGTGACATAAATGGCCTAGTAGACCCAAGGATAAACATCTTCACAAATTCTAGTAATCTCATTTTAATCTAAAAAATAATAATTAAAAATAATCTTCACAAATTTTGTTATGTATGTACTCGGTAGTAACTCCCATTGTTCCCCATGAGATATATAGAGCATCCTAATGAATGTATCCAATAGATAGTACATAATTTAAAAATTACCATCAATAAAGCTTTGTTCATGTATATACATTTATGTCTTCAACTTGACATTGATAATTTACCCTAGGGCCATAATTTTATCTGAATTCAAGAGAATGTACAATAATGGGACCCATTCTATGTAAGTAATATTGGTAAAAAAATAAAACCTATTCATAAGGGCCATAGCTACCCTAATACCAAGGCTAAACTTGATTATTCTCTTGGAGGAAATGTCACCCTTGGTATTCAACCTCTCTCCTTTCAAAAACCACTATTTCAATTTCCCTTATACAATATTATACTCCAACCATACATTAGTTGAGACTTAATTATAAGAAACTTTGGGCCCTAAGAGCCAAATGTGCCTTTAAAATGCCCATCCCAAAAACATATGTAACTATATTATTTCCTTTCCTAAGATGCAAACAATCCCCAAATTAAGTGTTATTAAAGAACAAATCATGAAGCAAATATATTTTGGGCATTACCTATAGATTTGTAGTCATGTTGTGTAGTCCCATGTTCTTAACTTCTATAAGATAATTTGTGTTCTAATTCTCTTTCTAAGATAGTTGATATTGTGAGGAGTATGGTGATATGGACTCCACTTCATTCCAAATACTTGAGTAGTAGGGAAACTTGAAATCCAACACACTTTTGTCAAATACCATGTTTTTATACTTGATGCTCTTAGAAATGAAGTATGCAAAAGGGGCCTTGATATGAGATGGTTTTAGAAAAGCCATGTTAGCAATCCAAGAATGTGTATCTCCTTCACAAACTGTCTAAATGAATTTGTAGATTCATTGGAAAAAACTAAGGATTTTGGTTACTTGAGAGCTCAAAATTACAATGTTCAAATTATATATTAATGGTGAAGTAACTTGTCTTTTCTTGGATTTCGTATATATTTCCAAATATTGGGTCTTTAACGCATAGTTCATATGAAATCAATGTGAATAATGTATTTTGATTTTCTTTTTGTTTGGATTTAAATTTACCAATTAGCTTTGATAGGATATTCCTTGCCATATGGCAACTTTTCACTCATTTTATGTGCCTAGTCACCTTTTTAAGTTAGGTGATGATATCTCAGTTACCATCCTTTGCTTAGAAATCAAAATCATTAATGTTTATTTTGTCCATGCATATCCTTTATCATGACACTTGTCTTCATCCTATTTATCTAAGGTATTTTAACTTGTGATCTTGATTTATATGTTCTATAGGCTATGAGTTAATGGGATCGAGCCACATGGAGCAATCCTAGGGCACAAAAATCTCAAATAATTTTTAATTTATATAAAGTCTAAAGGGAAAATGATGAATTTGATCCTACCACCTCTCTCCATTTTAAAGTTTTAAAAGCTCAGGAAACATAATGATTTAGGGGCTTTAGGAACCTAGATAATGTGTAAGTCTTTGGAATAGTCCTGCATACATAAAAAAATCATAGAAACACTACGATGTAATTAATTAGCTTCATTATTAAATAAAATTATAAATTCAACCTTGGGAGAATTTGTGAAAATCCAAGGTTAAATTAAATTACAATGAATGCTCAAACTTTGATTTTCATAATTTTGGAATTTTGTAACTTTGGACTTTGAGAGAAACCTTAGAATTATGCATATCAAAATAAATATCATAGTTATCTAAGGATTATAGGATTTTGAATAAGGATATTCAAACAATAGTGGGTCCCTATTTGAATTCATAAAATTAGGGCATGTGTGTTAGGGAATAAAAAAACTAACTATATCTTATCCTAGCTATTGTCAATGTCGATCTACTTGCATTAGTTCAATGCCTTTTTCCCTATAGGAAAATGAATTAAATTATTTTCTTTACCTTGCATGCTGAAGTAGTTTACTATATTTGATGTGATACATAACATCCTCCAAGAAATCAATAATAACATAAACATATCACAACACAAATCTAAAGTTCTAAGCATAGTCAGACCTACAAAGTCCTCAAATCAAAATTTTAGAGAGGCCTTAGAAAATAACAAACAAAAATATGACTATTCAAAATTAATGAATATAATAGGGATCATAATTCTAAAATCATTCAAATGATTTTATAGCATAGTGCTGAGTATAGTGGTGTTTAAATTCACAACTTCATTACCATCTAAAAGTGTCATGTGTGTATGGCTCATAATAAAATGTAACGGGGATTCATAAACCTTAATGTGCCATGTTATGTTACATTCATATTTAAAGGCTGATTTTTCATTTCCCCATGAAAATGCATTATTATAAATGAGAATAATTATAATAAAGTGGTCATGACATATACCCCTTTGCTCCCTCCATAAGACAAGGTCCAAATTTCCTCATTTAACCATTTTTTTCATAGTATACAGTGACACTATGAGTTTATATAGAAACACCATAAAAGCTACAAGGATTTTTATCCACTTTCTTAGGGGTAAGCAAATAATCACAACCTTTAAATTATTTTTATTGGTATACATATGTAAAGTATTGATATTATTTCAAAAAATGAGTGTGTGTGTACATACACACACACACACTCATTTTTTAAAATAATGTATCAAGTATTGACATTCTTTCAAAAAATGTGTGTGTGTGTGCATGTGCGCATGCATGCATGTGTGCGTGTGTATCATTGGCTATATAATACCCTAAATCTTATTTGTGTGTATAATACCATTTACATCATGTATATCATTCTCATTTATGCTACATATAAATGAATTTTAACTCTATACCTTTGTAAATTATATCTTTATACTATAAAGAAATTTTAATTTTTGGAATTTTGACTTGTCATCTATTCACATCATTGTCCATCTTGCTACATAAAGGAAATGAACCAATGAACCATCAGTTTATATAATGGTCTAATATTGTTAATTATCTATATTAAATATTATTTTAAAATGCCCAAAAAATATATAATAAACATGATATGAACTTAATATCACATAATCAATTAAAATACTTGAGCATGCAAGGTGAAAAAAATCATTTAAAGTATTTTCCTATAGGGAACATGGTATTAAACTCATGCAATTAGATCAACATTGACCACAGCTAGGATAAGGTACAGTGGTACCCCCACAAATATATTTTTATGTAGATGTATAGGGGTCATTATGCCAACAAGGCATTGAACTCGTGCAATATAAATCAAATTACAACTTTAATCTCTTATAAATATAAATTACAAATAGATGTATCCCATTATCATACAAAGACAAGAAAAGGGTGTTATATAGTATACCATTATATATAATGTATTTATTGTAAAGGGTATTGTATAGATAATTAAGATGTAGGGCATTATACAGACTATAATAAGATATAAAATGGTAGGACAATATATACACTAATGGTTCATTGGTTCCTTTCCTTTATGTATCAAGATGGAAAATAGTAGACCATTATATAGAATGTAAATGGTATTATACATATAAGCATCAAGATGGAGTGCCTTAACTAGCCTGTGCATTCATATTTCCAACTAACATGTCCATGTGGGTCCACCAAATAAGTCAACATTTAACCATCATGACTAGGATAATGCACATTAACATCACATTAAGGTAAAAAATAATAGTTTCATTGGTTCTTTTCCTTTATGTAGCAAGATGGACAATAGTAGACCATTATACAAAATGTAAATGGTATTATACATACAATAAAGATGTAGGTCACTATACAGACTATAATAATATGGACAAAAATGTATTATTATATAGATCAATCATTCACAATAAAAAATATTCAAGACATATATGTTGTTCATAATTGTATGCAAAAAATATATATTTGGCAAACATAAACATCTTCAAGATTCATATAATCATCTTATGTTAATGAAAAGAATTTGGCACACACTAACCTCAATACTTTGAAAATGTTATCCTTAAATAATGCAAGAAGATAAAAAATGATAATGTGTATCTTTACCATAAATTTCATTAATATATTTCATGTAAGGTGATGAAAACACAAACTAGCTAAGCAAAATATCAATAGGCATAAACTTAGAAATTGCATGAAAATAAATTTCTATGTTGATTCTCATTGAATGAATCAAATATTACATAAGATTATTTAAATGAAACTCAACTTAGAATTAGATTAGAAATGCATAATTAAAAAAATATAAATAAATAAAAATATACATAAAGCTAACTAACCCATACAATTTTCATAAAATTGTTATTTTTGGTAACTTTCATCTTCTAGCATATTTTCAACTGTTATTCTTAGAAGTTTTGCATACAAGCTCGAATTGGCCTAAGAATATTCACATATATTTTTAAACACTAAAATTAACCTAATGGATTAATTTTAACTAAATTTCATGTCTGGACACAAAAATATGTTATTTCTAAAAATGGAAAAATCCCCCAAAAATATTAAAATGTATTTTTGGACCCATAGATGGTCATGCATGTCATCCTAAAAGTTTTTAAAACATGCCTAACTATATAATATGGATTATGATTGAATTATATTTTTTGAGACAATCATTTTAGCTAAATGAGAGCTCAAATGGAGTTATGGATCAAACATTATGGAATTTATAAGTTTGATCTCCGCATCCTAAGATTACTAATGAAAACCTTCAAATACCATATAATACTAGGGTACTCAAGAATTTTCTCCTTTAATTCTTATCTTTACTATATTCATAAAATGAAATAAATAATTTGAGTGATAGCAATCCAACAAAGTGTACCATCAAATACCTCACATCTCATGCATCTTACTTATTATAGGTAAACACTATTCACACAAAACTTTAACTATGTGCCCAAAAAATTAATTCCTTAAAGTAGTCATGAATACAATAAATGGGCATCCATGATCCTTATATTATTAAATTGATAGATTTATCAAAAAAAATGAACATAATACGTGTTTGGTAAGGTCATAAGAAACACTAATACTAAGTACTAAGTTAAGAGAAACATGACATTGAGAGAAACATATTACTAAGTTATCCACCACCTAGGTGACTCTTTCCATTAGTAACAAGAAATTAAATATTATAAACATCCATTTATATCACCATTTAAGGGAATAGTTATAACCACCCTCATCATGAGCTAAGTCATAAAAGAGAGATGCAGGCTAAACACATAAAAAAAATCCTAAAATCATTCTAAAATAAGCATACCATCAGGTTCATGAAGTTAACAATACAGTCAATGGGTTTCCATGATCCTTATATTATTAACTTGATTGAGTTATCAACAAAAATGAGCACAATAAGTATCTTTCAAGCCCACCAAAAATGATTATACAATCCCATCCTTCACATTACCATAATTATCAGTAAACAACAAAGGATAACTTTCACATGCCAATCACTTCATCTTAACTTAACTATGTTATCAAGAGAGAACTAAAATGCAAAGTATTTACACACCAAATACAAGGGAACTGTGTATAAAAATAAAATTTTATTTCAATGCTTTAAATGCATTAGCATAATGAATATAGTGAATGTGGAATAAAAATTATACTTTCCAATTACCCTACAAAAAACCATGTCAATTACTACTTGAAATAGAATTCACACTCTTATACTCCACCTCCTAGAATAGAGAATTAGTACATAGGGATTATAATATTGCAATCAAGTATAAAATTAATAGGTCATAAGTAATTATTATGTTGACTATTTAAAAGAGTTAATGATTAGTTAGGGCATAGTTTTCTTATGTTGACAGTATTATTGACTGCTATAAGGAATTAATGTTTAGTTAGGGCATAATCATTCATATACTATATATTTTATTGAATAGTTTATGTAATTATAATATGTTACATAGAATTAATTAAATACATAATTCATTCAATGTCAATTACTACTTGAAACAGAACTCACACTCCTATAGTCTGACTCTATAAGTTAGTTGCGTGTTTTTCTCCTATTCAAAGAGTATGACAGTTCTTATTTGCCATTACAGTGTTCTTTTTCTACCTATGCAGGTTCACGTTCACCATCACCCAATTCTACAAGTGTGGATCATAAGAGCATCCTTAGGGAGGCATTGAAACAAAACTCACATCCTATAGTCTTCCTCCTACAATAGTGCATTAATTGTATTGTTAACTGCTTTAACCCTTGATGGTATGCTTATTTGGGAATGATTTTAGGTTCGTATAACACACATGAAAACATTTTAGGACTATATTGTTGATTGAATTGGAATTCTTTCACATTTTGGGCACATTCTATAATTTATTGAAGATAAATATATAGATGCAATCCCCTATTGGTAAAAATTCATCAAACATCACATCCACTAAATGTCCCAAGGGAAAAATTCCAAACATTCAAATTCCTTTATACTATAAAGCTATAATACAAATGTACAAAGTTCAAATTCTCTTATATTTAGCCAAATGCTAGGGGTTAAACTAAACACTAGATGAAAAATAGATGTTAATAGGCTTCATTATTTAGGGTTTATCAATATGGGTTGAGCATCTTAGAAGGGCATAGGGGAGACACAACCTTTAAGCAACATCGATTAGGGAAAACAATAGTAGTTTTATTAAACCCTATTGTGGAAAATTAAATATGTGTCATTACCTGGATACAACCCTACACACCTTGAATATTAAGTTCTTAGATAGGGGACCTGGCATGTGGGTATTTAAAAACTAACCTAGTTAAAATGAACACAAACCAATTCCAATGAAAACCTATTTTTGTAGCTTACCAATTCAGTTATGACAATGAACAAGTCCTCAAAACACAATCTGTGAATCCACTAATGGAAATGATCGTGAATAGAGGACATTTTGGAGAGCTTGTGAAGGGGTAATAGATTTGAAAATGATAAAAATGATATGAGGCTTGGCTAAATGATTCCCCATTATTACACCTATGGGGCCATTGTAAGAAACCCAATTAAGACAAAAATTTGTGATTAATGAGAACAGTAATAGTTAAGGCAAATGTACTAGGGCAAAGTAACAAAGAAGTGGGAGACTTGCCAGAGGTCAACGTCCAACATGGTGGTCCACACCAAACACATCCATTTTTATGCTCAACAATAATAATGTGCTTGATTCTAAAGTTAACTTGTAATTTCTTTTTTCTTTTATTATCATCGAGCTAATTGCTAAAATTCTTTTTGAGAATGGTTGAAGAAATTTCAGAGAAAGGTGGAGAAAATAATAATAGTTATTTAATGTTTCTCCTTCATCTTTGTAAATAGGTATAATGTTACTTTTTTCTCTTTTTTTTAAATACTCTCAATGTGTGTACTCTCACTATAAAATTCCTCTAAAATACAAGTCTGTGGAGGCTCTAGAAGAGCAAAAATCTACATAGAAATGATTGTAGAATCTACAATAAGATAACTAAGGTTTGGTAGAATCTCATCCTGTAGTAGGGGCTCGACAAAAAGAAGAAAACTATCCACTATGGATGTATCATCACAAGAAATAAAAGAATGAGGAGAGATTACAATAGTCTCAAAAGAGACAATAGGAAGTAAAGGAGGTGTGACACAAATCTTAGTAGGATCACCAAAAATCCTCTATAGTATGCTTCAAATAGTGCATAAACAATCTGTATAATCCACATGGCAATGAATATCAATAGAAACATGTAGTAACAGAGTGGAAAAAACCTTGTCATAAGTATTAGCTCACTTCTCAAACTAAATAGGATTAGTGGGTGTAGGAATCTGCCCATATGAGAAAGGAATATGATTTTTGTGTGTTAGTAAGTGTTTCATGTAAACACACCATGAAGCATAATTATCCTTCCCAAGAATGATCGCTAGAGATGAAATAACTCTCTTCATGTAGAGTCTCTCAAATGGGGTCAACATGATTGAGAAAAGACACTAGATAAGTGCACAACTTCATAAAATACTCTACAATGAACCCCTAATGCTTATGAATGAGACGTCGGGAACAACTAAAAATACATCCAAGTGAGCAATTAGTGTTGGAGTAAGGGAAAACAATGGTGCACATTCTAAAGATGGAATTTGGACTAGTCCAAAAATGAGTCCATACAGATGAGAGTAATCATTGCATGATGTATGTTGCATAAAATAGTAAGGCCCATAACATAGGTAACCATAAAAAAATGGCACTTAATTACTTTAGTCTATTTTACAAAAAAATGAATATCAATTTTTAGTAAATTTAAAAACATAAACTTTTGTAAAATATGACACTCAATTTCTAGCTACCGATCAAATGTTATAACATAACACATTTCCCATAAAATAACTAAAACCCAGCAAGTGATCTTCATCACCTACACTAAAACACCAACACTAAACATTAATATAGATCTTTATTAACAAAATAATTTTCTACAATAATCCTAAATGACACAATAATATCAACAATAAAGTGTTTGCTTCTAAATATAGCTTGTAAATTTTATCTTATTTTATTATCATCTAGCTTTCCGAGAATGGTTCAAGAAAGTTTAGAAAGTAAGGAGAGAATAATATTCTATAAGTATTTTAATGATTTTCTCTCTATATTTTTTGATATGTATAATGTGATTTTAGTCCAATTTTAAGAATATTTTGAGATCACCAAATTCACGAAGCTTGTAAGGGTTGAATTTTGATGTTACGAGAGACTAGTGTGTAATCTTCTGGACATGTCTCATGTTTTTATTGTAAATAGTATTATGATTGTATTTTCTTATCAATAGAGAGGAAAAATAGAAATTACAGTAATATCCATGAATGATAACAATAAGATTTAATCTCAAATAGTTAAACCTTAAACATATCAATATTTTGCATCAATATTTTCACTGCTTTTGTTTTCTTGAAAGTCTTGTTAATAATTTGCAACATGACACAAAATGATATTCAAAATAAGAGTTTTACTGCATTATCTTATGTACCTGACTTGTCGAGGGAGACTTCAAATTGTAACTACAACACTACAATAAATATAGGAAAAAATTCGGAGAAAGGTGGAGAAAATAGTAATAGTTATTTAATGTTTTTCCTTCATCTTTGTAAATAGGTATGATGTTACTTTTATCTTTTTCTTTAATATTTATTTTATGTAATTGTTAAATGTAGTTTTCATATGAGGGATATGCCAAGTTTAGAAATTTTAGCTTTATAACTTTCAATGTATTTTTCTTTTCTTTTCAAGTTTTTTTATTCCATATTTAATTTTACATATGAAAGATATACCAGTTTTAGAAATTTCATCTTTATAACTTTTAATGTATTTTTTCTTTTTTTTCATGTTTCAGTATATGGTATTCCTATTTCATTAATAACTTCATTTGTGTTGATATAAAGGCTTGTGATCCTTCTATTCAACCATGGGTTCAATTTAATGAACTGGTCCTATCTGTTGATGCTGCATGAATTGCTGACTTTTGTGCATGTATATAAACCGGGTCATCTAAGGGAGAAACTTTCCATGGAGATGACAGATGAGGCTACGATAAATAAAACATTTTCTTTTGAATAGATCTATGATAAATTAGAAGCGTGTTGAAGAAGTATGAATTAGATCGAACGAAAAGGATATGTTATAAAGATTGAATTATATAATGAAGGAATGACTATAAAAATTGGAGATCCGCGAGTCTAAAATATCAGTATATTGAAATGGCTAACCTTTGAAAATTATTTTATTGCTCATATCGTGGTCATCATTATTGCAATAAACCTCCCCCGAGTACTTATCTTAATAAAGATAAGAGTGGTGAGAAGGATAAAGATAAGAGTGGTGAGAAGGATAAAGATAAGATCGGTTAGTAGGATTTATTCTTTGCTACAAATTTTGAATTTGGAGTTGCTTGCGTCGACTTTTGACGTCCTTTTATCGTTATTTTTAGAATTGTTTTTTTCCACTCGAAATAATAAATTATAAATAAAATAATAAATAGTTGTAGATAAATTTAAAATAAAATTAAAAAATTAAAAAAAATTGCTTAAAAGTAGTTGGTTTATTAATGAAGTTTTTTGGTTCATAAAAAAATTATAGGAAATCAATTTTTGTTGAATGTAAATACTCAATATTATAAGAGATAAAATTGGATTCGATGAATTTGATAGAATGGAATTTTTCAATTCTTAAGTTAAGTCAAAGATTTGGGTAATTTTTATTTTTTTTTCAAGATAAAATTTAGAAACAATCATTCTTAACATCCCATTAAACCAAAATTTGTTTAATTTATTGAAATTGATATATACCTAAATTCAAAATAAAATCTCATATTATATTTATATATATATATATATATATATATATATATATATATAACAAGGATACAATTTCAAATATCTATATTAAATCATGTTTAATATCATTATATAATGTATATGATAAAATGAAGTGTGTATCATCTTCTATTTCTTCTATATCATTAAATATGTAAAATTATTTTTGTTAGAAGTGTTATTTTTGAAGTCATGTCCATCTATTATTTTCAGTACATTTATTTTTAAAGATTATCACCTTATAAGGGTCAAAAGATAAGGGATGTTAAAATTTAGGGTTAATATTTTATTTTTAGAATAACATATATTTCTTCTATTTTTTTCAATATTTTCACATTTTCAAAGGTTTTTATAGACTATTTTTCACTCTTAAACTTTCATTTTTCTCATTTTCTCAAAAACTATAGTATAATGGATTTCACAAAATTTTAAATGTTTATCAAAGTTTTATTTGTAATTTTTTTTAAGACGTAAATGGGTAATGAATGATTATTGTGTAATGATAGAAAGTATATAGCTTGATCAAACTTAGTGAATTTTTGTTTGTATAAAATATTCATTTATAAAATTCACTCTCAATTGATAACAAATCAATTTGGAATATAAAGAGGATAAGGTAACATGTATTTATTTTTATCTTGAAGTTATAAATAGTGAATTGTTTTTATATTTTCTCAATTTTACTTTTATTTTTTCCATAATTTATGTGCACAAAATTGAGGGTTCAATAAGTGGACATTTATTGTGTTTAACATGATTTCAACTTTTTTATGTACATAGCTTCTAAAACTATGTATGCAATCTTGGCTCATAGGCTCAGTGATTATCAAGCTTAAATTGCGTACATAGTTTTTAGACCTACTTATGCGATATTATTATTATAAAAAAAACATTACGATATTGTTATTATAAAAAAAACATGTGCATGTTCTTTAATCTATACATTGCTTACACATTTCACCCTAAAAACTAAAACCTTGAACTCTATACTCTAAACCATAAACCATTTAGTACATAGGGCTCAATTTGGCCCAAATCACATCACTAATTACCCTAATTGACTAATTATCTCAATCTATGATGACATTGGGACTAATTGATCCCAAAATTAGATTTTGTAGTCACAAATGGGTTCAACAAACTTAAATTATCCCCAATTGTATTTATGATTAGATCTTATACCCTAAGACATAAATCCTAAATCATAAACCCTAAAACAATTTATTTATCTCTAATTAACATATTTTAGAGTAAGAATTAAGTGCACAAGACTCAATTTAACCCAAATTACATCACTAGTCATCCTAATTGACTAATTATCTCAATTTATGATGACATTAGGGCTAATTGAGCCTAAAATCACATTTAACAGTCATAAATAGGTTCAACAAGCTAAAATTGAGTACCTTTGTGATTAGACCCTATACCATAAACCCTAAACTATAAACCCTAAGCCACAAATCCTAAAACCTAAACTAAATTATTTATCCTCAATTAACATCATTTAGTGTAAGAATTAGGTTCACATGGCTTAATTTGGACCAAGTCACATAATTGATTACCCCTATTAACAAATTATCTCAATTTATGATGATATTGGGGTTAATTGAGCTCAAAATCACTTTGTATAGTCAAAAATAGATTCAAAAGGCTCAAATTGGCCCAAATTACATTCGTGTTTGGACCTATGTGCCCTACACCCTAAACCCTAAGCCTTAATCCCTAAATCATAAACCCTATACACTAAACTAAATGATTTAGTGATCCAGGTGGATCCATGTACCGTTCCATTTTTTAAAGTCTTCAAATTCTATTTGAATCATTTTCACATCATATAATTCATCGAGAGCTTTCTAGCGCTTCTTCTAGAACAAAAAATAGAGTCTGGATGCTCAAGATATAGCTAGTTGAAGAAATGAGGTGTCAAAAGTGATGTGGCATTGTTTAAATATCCAAGTCGACCAATAGCCATTTGACACGTGAAAAAATAATTAGGTGCAAAAAAAATGTTGGTTTGGTGTTTTTATTCACATGTTATTTGAGAAATTTTCAAACATTTATCACTTTGAAACAAGGTGCCAAAGGCCAACTTGCACAAGCTGCCACATCACCCCACCAATCATGCAATGACCAAATCTAAACGGTGGCCAAAGTTAGCACCTAAGTCTTAGGCATTTGAAAAGGGGATCAACTTGTCCATTTTAAGCATTAAAAACCATCATACCCAACACGTGGGACAAAGAAAAGTCAAAGGCACCCAAGGAGGAAGACCGGCAGTTCCAAAGCACTTAGAAAGGAGGCCAGCGATTTTGAACCCTACACCTTTTGGTTCAAAAGGATAAGGCTTTGACCACTTCAGCTACAGAGGTCGAAGTGTTATAAAAGGGATGAAATTCTACTTGAATACACACAAGAAGCTGACTGTGTAAAGAGATTTAAGAAGGTTAGAGTCTTATTATTGCTTTGTACGGCCTTGGGCCATTATTTTTAGGTCTGAAAGATATAATTATAGGCAAGTAGAGATCATAGAAGGTGATTTGAAGACTTGTATTGATTTTGGAAGCCATTTGTTGTACAAAATTAATGAGAATGGCCCTCACTTCGAATAGACCTGGAGACATAGGCTATTGAAGCTGAACTCCGTTATCAATTTGTTGGTGAATTCTTTTAATTTTATCTGATTATTATCTAATTCTGATCTTCATTTAAATTTTGGTTTTAATTTCTTTATACAAAATTAAACAAAAAAAGTGAGAAATTGAAGGATCTCTTAAACATGAAAAAGTGTTTTTTAGATGTACTACACTTGTATCTTCAGTTTACAAATCAAATTTTTGGTATCAGAGCGGTTATTATTTAACAGTGATTACCAGTGTATGTTGACAAGGTCTAAATCTCAAAAGGATGAAGGAAAACTCATTTAGTATAATCTAGATATTGGTTCAAGGCATGCTTCAAGGATGGTCGAAGAAGAGATGGAATCTGAACAAGCTTTCCACCAAGCTTTCATGGACATGAGAATAATGATTGAGGAACTATACCATGACAAAGGAAATCTAAGAATGAAAAAGAAGGTGATTCACGTGAATCAAAAGGTAAAGAAACTAAAAAACCTTCTTCATCAGATGACAGTAAAAAAACTATGGAATCTCTCCCTTCACTAAAATTGGATATTAAGTTTGAATTACCAATGTTTAATGGCAAAGTTAATGCCAAAAAGTTGGATAATTGGGTCAAATAGATTGAAGTTTATTGCAAGGTCCAAAATATTGTAGGGGATGAGTCAAAAATTCATTTATCTACTCTTCGTATGGGAGGCACAACTCTCATCTGGTGGGAGAGTAAGTTGAAGGAAGCCGAGATTCAAAAAGGTAACTCAATTTCTACTTGGAATGAATTTATTAAAGAACTCAAAGAAATTCTATCCTTTAGGCTATTTGCAACAAGCCATGATAGATTGACAAAGTTTCAGACAAGAAAAAGGCCAAAATGTTTAAGATTATACACAAGAATTTAGGAAAAAAGCTTTACTTTTGAATGTTCCTCTATACACATAAGAAACACTGCTAAAATATATAGGTGGGCTACATAGTTACTTAATACATATGATTCTTATGTTAAATCCCACTAATTTAGATGCATTATGTGTTCAAGCCACTCATTTAGAGGCTAGAGGAAAACAATCAAAAGAATCTTTTCCTAAAGTAAAAAGTAAGCAATCTAATGTTAAGTAATCCAAAGGGGAAAGTTCATCAGGAAAGGGTAAACAGAAATCACTTATAATGTTAAAAAAGAAGAAGAAGGAAAACCATTTTGTAATCATTGCAAGAAAAATCATGATGAGTCTAAGTGTTGGAAACTACATCCTAAGTTAAGGCCTAAGAGGTTTCAAAAGAAAGAAAAGAAGGCTAATGTTATGGTTCAGGACTTAGGTTCAGATTCAGGTGATGAAACTAAGATCACAGCTATGAGATTACATAATGATTTTTCTCTTTCAATTTCTAGCACTAAGTCATCAAATGATGCATCTTCTTCTAAATAGAATTATGTGCATGTTGATAAGAAAAGAAATGAATTGTTCCACATTATAGTTGTTTCAAAACATACTAAGATTGACACTCTATTTGATAGTGGTTCACAAGCAAATTTAATTTTGGAAGAGGTTGTTAAAAAGCTAGGCTTAAAAACCAATCCCCATCCGAAGCCTTATCCACTAGGTTGGGTGTGTGACAATGTGAAGCTACAAGTCTCACAAACTTGTAGACTAAGGTTTGCCATCACATCCAAGTTCATAGATGAGGTTGAGTTGGATGTTGTTCCATTGGGCATATGTGGGATTGTTTTGGGAAGCCCATACGTTTATGATAGAAAAGAAATCTTTTATAGAGAGGAGAATAAGTACTTGCTTGTTAAGGATGACATTGAATAAATAGTTTGAGCACATCACATTAGAACAAGTCTTTCCTTGGTTACAGCATGGCAAATGAAAAGACTAGTTAATTCAAGCAAGACTTTTTGTCTCATGTTGATTAAGTCTAAGGAAAAATAATATTCTCAGGATTTAGAAAAGTGTGATCCTAGACACAAGAATGAATTGGTTGAAATCATTTCTACTTAAAATGATCTATTTTAGGATCCTAAGGACTTACCCCCTAAAATGGGAGTTCAACATGAAATTCAGCTATTGCAAGATTCTCCTCTCCCTAACATTGGCATGTATAGGTTGTTAGTGGTGAAAAATGAGGAAATCAAAAAATAGGTAATAGATCTATTGGATAGAGGTGTTATTCGTCCAAGTTCATCTCATGTTGGTTCACCAATTATTTTGGTGCCAAAGAAAGATGGCACTTGGTGAATGTGTGTTGATTTTCATGCTTTAAACAAAATTACTATTAAGAATCGTTACCCTCTTCCTCATATTGATGATTTTTTGGATCAATTAAAACATGTTATTTATTTCACTAAGTTGGATTTGAGAAGTGGATATCATCAAGTAAGAATTAATGAAGGTGATGTGTGGAAAACTGCATTCAAAACAAAATAGGGATTGTTTGAATGGCTTGTTATGCCTTTCAGGTTGTGTAATGCCCTGACTACATTCATGAGATTAATGAATGATGTTTTTAGACAGTTCCTTGATGATTTTCTTATAGTTTACTTAGATGATATATTGATTTTTAGAAAATCTTGGGAAGAGCATGTGATCCACATTAATAAAGTCATGGATGCATTACGAAGGGAAAAACTTTATCTAAAAATGTCAAAATGTGAATTTGGCAAGACCTCTTTGATATACTTGGGTTACATTGTAGGACATGGTAAATTGAAAATTAATCCTACAAAAGTGGTAGTCATTGTTAATTGGCCTACACCCACTAACACAACTGAGGTTAGAAGTTTTCTTGGTGCAGTACAACTTTGGCAAAATTTTATTGCTCAATTTTCATATATTGCATCACCTTTGCATTCTTTGACAAGTGTGAAATAGGTCTTTCAGTGGGGAGGCAAACATCAAAAAGCCTTTGACACTTTGAAAGAAAAGATAAGTACTGCTCCAGTCTTGGCACTTCCTGATATACAACAACCATTTGAGATTGAGACAAATGCGAGTATGCTATGGGAGCTATTTTAATGCAAGGTAAGAAACTAGTTTGTTATCATTCTGAAACCTTTACAAGTGCAGTAAGAAAATATCCAGCTTATGATAAGGAATTGTATGCATTGGTTTAAAGTGTTAAAAAATGGAAACATTACTTAATGGGAAAAGAAATAATAATACATACAGATCAGCAATGCTTACAGTATCTCCAATCACAAACCAAACTACAACAGTCTAGACATTTTCATTGGATGGGTTTCTTACAACAATTTCATCTTGTGATCAAGTATAAAAAAGGAATTCAGAATAAGGTTGCAAATATGCTATTTAGGCCTCCTATGGTTGTTACATCTATTCTTTTACAACATGGTTCTTTGTCTCATGAAAGTTATAAATAACAATATGTTAATGATCTTGATTTTTAGGATGTTTATAAAGACTTGATTAGTAGTAGACAAGTAGAAGAATTAGACTATCATATACATAATGATCTTTTGTATCATTTGAGTAAACCATGTATTCCTCAAAAAGAGAGGGTGCACATGATTAGAGAAGCACATACTTCTCATATTTATAGTCATTTTGGAGTTGCTAAAACGTTTGCACATTTGAAAATGTATTGTTACTGGCCTCATATGCAGGAAAATGTTGCTAAATATATAAAGGGATGTACCCTTTATTCCACAAGTAAACCTAGTAATAGGAAACTAAGACTTTATACTCCTCTACCTGTTCCTACTCACCCCTAGGAAAGTATCTCCATGGATTTTGTGGGGGGGTTACCTATGACACAAAGAAAACATGACTATTTATATGTGGTTGTGGATAGATTTAGCAAAATGTGTGTTTTGATTCCTTGCACTAAGCAAATTACTGGCAAAGGCACTGCACATTTGTTCTTTAAACATGTATGGGTTCATTTTGGTTGCCTACTTCAATTATTTCTTATCGGGATTCTCAATTTATTGGGGAGTTTTGGTCAACTTTGTGGGGACTAATGGACACTAGATTAAAAAAGAGCACTGCATTTCATCCACAAATCGATGGACATACAGAATTTGTGAACTGCACTATGGTACATTTTCTTAGGGGCTATAGCAATAAAAATCCAAATTTATGGGATGAACAATTATGTTACATACAGCATGCATATAATTAGGAACTTCATTCTTCTACTATGAAATCTCCATTTGAAGTTTGTTATGGATACTTGCCTAAATCTCCTCTAGATATTTGTTATGGATAGGATACAGCTGTTGGTGAATGAAAAGAAGCCATTCGAGCCAAGAAGTTCATTGAACAAATACAGCTCATACATCAGACTGTTCATACTCAATTGGAGAAAATTCAAGCCAAGTACAAAGCTAGGCATGACAAACATCGTATTGATCACCAATTTTTTGTAGGTGATATGGTATGGCTTCACATGAGTAAGGAAAGATTGATAGGTGAAGGTAAAAATTTGAAACCATTCCGATACGGTCATTTTTAAATAATGGAAAAAATTAGCACAAATGCTTTCTGATTAGATTTACCATCTTACATGTAGATTTATTCAGTTGTAAATGTGGAAAATTTGAAATTGTATGAGCCTCTAATGATAATTGATCATGATGAAAGTGTATCCATTCCTTCCGTTGATGATTTTTCTCCTGAATATCTAACAAAATTGCAAGAAGATACTATACTTGACAGGAATATGCAGACTTCACAAAGAGGTAATGTTGAATATCTTCATGTTGGTCTCAAAGGGATGCACCCAAGCAAGGCCAGATGGATGAAAGTCAAAAAGGTGAGGGAAAAATATTCTCACCTCATTACCAATTAATTTCAACTTTCAGAGGTCCAAAAGTTCCCAGTGGGGAAGAATGATCTAGGTGGATCCATGTACCATTCCATTTTTCAAAGTCTTCAAATTCTATTTGAATCATTTTCACATCGTATAATTCATCGAGAGCTTTCTATCGCTTCTTTTGGAATGAAAAATGGAGTTCGGATGCTCAAGATATAGCTAGTTGAAGAAATCGGGTGTCAAAAGTGACGTGGCATTATTTAAATATGCCAAATGGACCAATAGCCATTTGACACGTGGAAAAATAATTAGATGCAAAAAAAATTTTGGTTTGGTGTTTTTATTTAGATGTTATTTGAGAAATTTTCAAACATTTATCACTTTGAAACAAAGCACCAAAGGCCAACTTGCACAAGCTGCCATGTCACCTGCCATGTCACCCCACCAATCATGTAATGACCAAGTCTAAACAGTGGCCAAAGTTAGCACCTAAGTCTTAGGCATTTGAAAAGGGAATCAACTTATCTATTTTAAGCATTGAAAACTATCATACCCAACACATGTGGGACAAAGAAAAGTCAAAGGCACCCAAGGAGGAAGACCAGCGGTTCTAAAGCACCTAGAAAGGAGGCCAGTGGTTTTGAACCTTGCACCTTTTGGTGCAAAAGGATAAGTTTTTTACCACTTCAATTATGGAGGTCGAAGTGTTATAAAAGGGATGAAATTCTACTTGAATACACATAAGAAGCCGACTGTGTAAAGAGATTTAAGAAAGTTAGAGTCTTATTATTGCTTTGTACGGCCTTCGGCCATTATTTTCAAGTCTAAGAGATACAATTATAGGCAAGTAGAGATCAGCGAAGGTGATTTGAAGACTTGTATTGATTTTGGAAGCCATTTTTTGCACAAAATTAATGAGAACAATCCTCACTTTGAATGGACCTGGAGATGTAGGCTATTGAAGCCAAACTCCATTATCAATTTGCTAGTGAATTCTTTTAATTTTCTCTGATTATTATCTAATTCTAATCTTCATTTAAATTCTGGTTTTAATTTCTTTATACAAAATTAAACAAAAAAAGTGAGAAATTGAAGGATCTCTTAAACATGAAAAAGTGTTTTTTGGATGTACTACACTTGTATTTTCAATTTACAGATCATTTAGCCCCAATAAACATCTTTTAGAGTAAGAATTATATTAACATGACTCAATTAGGCTAAAATTATATCACTAATTGCCCTAATTGATTAATTAGCTCAATTTGTGATGTCATCAGGGTAAATTGAGCCTAAAATCACATTATATAGTTATAAATAGGTTCAATAAGATAAAATTGACCCTAATTGTCTTTGTGATTGGAACTTATACCCTAAAATTTAAATCATATACCTTAAACCCTAAGCACTAAACCCTAGATCATAAACTTTAAAACATAAACCAATAGATTTAATCCTAATGGGGAAATTAACATCATTTAGAGTAATAATTAGGTTCATAGGGCTCAAGTTTGTTCAAATCATATCACAGATTGCCCTAATTGACTAATTGACTCAATCTATGATGATATTGGGGTTAATTGAGGCCAAAATTACATTATTAGTCACAAATAGGTTCAATGATCTTAAATTGCCCCAATTACTTTTATGATTAGACCCTATACCTTAAACTCTAAACCTTAAATCATAAAACTTAAATTATAAACCATAAGCCAATCAATTTAGCCTAAATTAACATCTTTTAGACTAATAATTATGTTCACAAGGCTTAATTTGACCCAAATCATATCACTTATAACTCTAATTGATTAATTACCTCAACTTGTGATGACATTGGGGTTAATTGAGCCTAAAATCAGATTTTTTAGTGATAAATAGGTTTAATAAGCTTGAATTTGCCCTAATTTCCTTCAATATTAAACCTTTTGTACCCTAAACCCTAAACCATAATCCCTAGTCCCTAATCCCTAAACTTTAAACCCTAAACCCTAAACATTAAATCGTAACCCTAAACCAATCAATTCAACCCCAACTAACATCCTTTAGAGTGTCAATTAGGTTCATGGGGATCCATGTGGCCCAAATCACATCATTGAAGATCCTAATTGAATAATTGGCTCAATCTATGATGATATTAGGAATAATTGAACCCAAAATCATATTTTGTAGTCACAAATAGGTTCAAAAAACTTGAATTAGCCTCGATTACTTTTATGATTGGACCTTATACCCTAAACCTAAAACCTAAACCCTAAAACACTAAACCCTAAATCCTAAAACCCTAAACTTAAAACCTAAACCCTAAATCTTAAAACCCTAAACTTAAAACCTAAACCATAAACTCCTAAAAATCTATTTAACTGGATAAATAACATCAAGATTACAGTCAAAATTCGGTTTATTTTTTTATTTAAAAAACTTAAATGTTAACAACTAACATCAACTAAAGCCATTCATGAACTTTTATAATTATAAACAAATGATAATAAAATCAATAAGATGGTCAATTGCATGTTGATGTAATAGTAAAATGTTCCATGTATGTGGTAATTTGGTGTACATGATTCTAATTTTTTATATTTCAAACACATGCCTTTGGGTTCTGAAATGGATTGGATTACAGAGCAAGGGTATGAAATTGTAAACATACAACCAAATGCATGTTTTTGACTAAAAATAATAAAATACAACTTCCATCATACTAATCATTGTGAATGTTATTGAAAATATGAATAAAAATTTCATCACTCTCTCCTCGTTCAAAACACACACACACACACACACACACACACACACACACACACACACACACACACACACACACACACACACACACACACACACATTTTTATTATTTTAAGGTTTTTATCTATATTTATTTCCAAGTATGTATTTTTATACTTCTTTATGCCTCAGCAATACATATTGATATTTGTTTATATATATTTCATTTTTTATTCAAACTGGAAAAAATTATAGTGTTACAAACTATACTTAATTCTAGTATCACATTTTAAAAAAACTAAATTTTTTGAGGTATTTAGTAGGGCACATGATCTGTTATGTATTATTTATTATATTTGAGCATGTATTGATTATGAAATTAGTTATAAAATATTCATTTATATATATATATATATATATATATATATATATATATATATATATATATATATATATATATATATAATATGTGTGTGTGTGTGTGTGTGTGTGTGTGTGTGTGTGTGTGTGTGTGTGTTCTTATTTAACTTTTCACTAAAGAGTTTAAAAATATATAAACGATGATAAAAAATGATGGGGTGAATGATAAACTATCTACTATGATCTTAATAAAAAATAATAATACCATTTCGAATTTTTGACTTTTAACCTATTTATATTTGACTATTTAAAAAATAGTAGTAGTTTAGAAATTAGGTTCAAAATACTATAATTCATATTCTTGTAAAAACTTCAAATTTTAAGTATAAATGTCTCAATAATTTGTATAAATTAATATTTTTTATTTTCAAAAAAAACATATCCACTTAAAACCTTCTTTTGACCCTCCAATTCTATGCACTTACAATTCATAATCATTGAAGATTAAAAGTGTTACAAAACTATTTAAAAAATGCTTTTTTTTTTAAGTTCTTATTAACAATGTTTAACATATTTGTAAGAGATTTCTACCCTTTAGTAAGCCTTCTTACTACCAATTTGTTATATCAATACTAAATTTCCACAAATTTGTTTTATGATCTTCCTTTTGAGTTGATGATCAATATCAATATTTCTTTATATTTGAAATGGTCAACCATCTTTAGAGCTTAATTATTGAAAAATTAAATTATAGGACAAGTTGAATGTTTAGAATTGATAATTATGTTTTAAGTTTAAATTAATATTTATTATTACATTATATTTGTTATAAAAAGTTTTTTAAAAAATTCTATTTTAATAGATGTTTTAAGGAGAATATCATAATTAAATTATAATATTGTAATTGTTAACGATGGTATATATGCACCCAACCTCTTCCAATATTTTTTTCAAATATTACATATAAATTCTAAATTCTAAAATGAAAACTTTTAAACTTCAAAGTGAAATAATCAATTTAAATTATGAAATCTAAGTACTTTTTAAATAATTTATATATTTCAAAAGGTGAAAATTTATATAACTCTATTTTTCTTATTATATTCCTCCATCCAATTGTAATTTATTTTAAAATGACTCATCCACACAATTTATATACAAGTCTAACTCTATGCCTACCATACATTTTAGCAATATCCCATTAGAATTATTGGGTGAATATTTTGTCAAGCAGCTAACTAGTGTTCAAAATAGTTCCTATCACCACAGCATAGAAAGATTGGTCATCCAAGTGTGCAGCTTTACTGCATCACAAGGGGACAAATCCCTCCTCTCATCAAGGGGAGGCTCCCTATTAAATATGTGGAGGCTATATACAATATATATAAGCAGAAAGTAAGACACATGGGTGGGATAAACCATCCATCTCTCTTTTTTCAGAGACGATGCTAACAAACAGAGGAGAAATCTTGGGTTATTGGTGAAGATACTTCTCTTCTTTTAGAAGTAACATTTAGCCAAGAGCCAAATCCCTTCCTGGATAGTAGAAATCTTGATGAAATGATAGAAGGCACTTCTCTTCTTTCAAAAGTGCTTGTTCTTGCAAACAACAGGAATCTTTCTAGTAAGTAATTCGTAACCAAAGGTGCAGAGTAACCAGCAGCCTGAAATGTAGTGCAAAGTCTCCACCTCGATTGCCCAAGAGTGAAATACGAAGAATAATAGGGGTACAAAGTCATCCCAAGGCTCTTTACATAGGAAAGGAAAATGCAAACACACTGAAGCTACTTATGGGGGCACCACATCATCCCACAATTGGCCTTCAAGACACCTTCCCGATCATCTCCACTAGTTCTACTTGTTAAATTAAATAAACAAGAATGCTTTTAGAAGATAGACATATGAACAATCTCCTAAGATAGCACAAGCTATAACAGCACAAAGTCTACAAGTAACTTATTTTCTCATTCAAATAAAATAATATGAATTACAATCTGAGCTCAAAGTCTCAGTAATGCCTTTCAATTTCGATAGAGTTTTGCTTCTGATAATCAAAAAGGTCTCCCCCAAATGGTACAAGAGATTACATTATATAGAGGCTTGAGGTAGGCTTGGCACTTTGTCCCATAGAGTGACCCATTCAATGCATTCAATGCCTTAGATGCATTCTTGGTCTTCTCAGGAAGGGCCACACTGGAGCAGGGTGGCTACCTTAATTATGAGGCATCGATTCATCTCTAGCTCCTCCTCTCAAGTTTGAATCTCTCATTCCATCACCTACCTAGCTGCTCAACTGTCTATTCTACCTTTATCTTAATGGGGACAAACAGGCTATGCTTTCAATGTTGGCAGGCCCCAAGTATCTACCCAGTGAACTATTTCACCCAATGGAAATAACTCCTAATGAGTTTCCCTCTTTGTCTCTTCCTCCTCTTGGGTCTGGCCTTAGGCTCTTTGAATGCATTCGGGTCTGTGCCTTGAGTCTGCTAGAATCAATAGACACTTAAATGCAGCTGATTTGACATTCACATGTCTTTCCTCTATTAAAGGTTAATGGCTAGCCAATCACTCCAAGTTTGATGCCCATGGGCCTATTGGTCCTTTATTTCCTTCAGATAAAACATTTAAAGGAATTCTTTCAGATAATTTGTCTGAAGGAAATCCTTTCCTTGGCTTCAAGCGTGCCTTTGCATTGCGAGGTTTTCCATCCTTTGACATGTGGCACCTTTTTCCACTTCAAACAAGTGATATGTGGCATCTTTCATTGAATCTTACCAGGGACACATGGCATCATCCACCTTCTCGGGCCTTTACGAGATCGCAAAAATGTTTGCGGCTCAGTCAGGCTCTTGTAGACAATGACACTTGTCGGCCTCTGTCACTCTCTACATGGGAAACATGGCACAGTGTACTGCTCTTAGGAAAATAAAGTAAAACCTTCCATGGTTGTCACTTGTCACCCTCTATGGAGTTTTGGCAGAAGTTTTGTTGAAAGAGACCCTGTAATAGTCACACAAATGCAGACACGTGGCAGCCTCAGCTTCATTTACTCACTCACCCCCAGGCCCACCATGGTCTTTACTCAATACAATGGAATGAAAGGAAGGAAATGTAGATGTTGACACGTGGTGGCTTCTGCTACTTCTTAAGAACAAGGCATAATGGCTCGACTGGTGACACTTGGCAATATCTACTTGACTCTTTCTATTGCGCACATTTCTCTTCATAACTGAGGCCATCTTTGAACCTTTAAACCCAGTGCATTAAACTAATTGAACATTGAACCCATTGAATCAATGAACCAAAATGGTTCAAGGTTCAACAGTTTAACAGTTCAAGATTTTGAGACTCATTAAATGCTCGGGGCCGTGAAACCTTTGGAATGGTTAAACTTTGAACTTTGTCAAATGCACCTAGCTCCTATTGAAGATGTTAAACCTTTGAACCTGCTAATCCCTTTGCTAAAAAAGCTTTGAAAAAATGAGGAATTTGAAAGCCCTCGAATAAATTTTGAGAAGGGGAAGAGAGGAATTTTAGTCCTGCAGGTCCAAGAATAGCTCATATGTTATTCCAAAAATGACTGACACTTTTGGGGACCAACAACTGGCTCCAGTTGGGGAACTTCCTTCAGATGAAAACTTGGAACAGCTAAGGGGAGTAGAAACTAGAATCTCTGATGCCTTGAGGTGTGCCATTGGGCTACGGAGTCATGCTACCCAAAAAAAAAGGTGACAAAAAAGAAGATGAAAGGCACAAAATAGAACTAAAGACTATACAAATATACATATATATAAATGAACTTATCTGATGCCTCAAGATTTGAAGCACTTCAGATGCCACCCATTGTGAGACAATGATAATGGCATCCCATCTTAACAAACTAATAGGAAACCATTTTGTCCCTAGAATCAGTGACGAGCGAATGGAACTCTCCACCAAGAAACCACATTTATGTTTTTCCCCTTAGTTTTCTTTTCTTCTTACCCCAAAGCAAGACTTGACTTTTGGTCCAAAAACCATGAATCTTTGCTCTCCTAGCAAAGAGTTCCTTTTCTTGATTTTGATGGGTAGTAGCACAGCCTAGTACCATAATTTGTTGTTCTGATAGCTTAGCCCAACACATGTCTTGATTGTCCCCCTCAGATATCTCATATTCTTCTTCAGTTGGAGGAGAGGGTTCTTCTACACTTATGTTGCACTCCACCAATTCTTCTACTATTTCATCCCTACCTGAAGACTCAAACAAAATTTGGGCTACAGGGGCTGCTATTTGGGTCTTAACACATTTGACATGATCAATTATGTCAAATGGCTGGATTGGACTAGGCACAGGGGATGGGGGTTCTTCCTTTTGGTTTATGGGAGGCTTATGGGAGGACTGATCTGTGAAGTTGAAGTAGAAGTAGAAGGTGCAGAGATGTTTGATGTACTAACCTTCTTGGCAATCACGGGGTCCTTTGATTGGAAAGGCAGAGTGGTTCCCTGCTTAGCAATTGGAATTACAGGCTGAGTTCATTCCTCTGTTCTTTATTTATCAGCTTGTTGGGCTGATTGATTCTTAGACTAGGTGAATACTGTGTATGATTCTTCGACTGCTTCACCTTCACTTCTAGTTTCATCTTGGTAATTTAGGAAACCAATGTGGGAGTCACCAGCTAATTCTTCTTGATCTTCCATGAAGAGACCAGCATCATTTTCTTGCTCAAACTCAGGTTAGAAATAGGAAATATGTTCTATTTCCAGATATCCAACTACTAATTTGGTTGGAGGTGCTTCAAGGACAAGGTTCCTCTGTGGGGGAGGAAGGCGATTTGGTTGCCCTTGACTTCTGGTAGCATTGCCTTGATATGGCTAATTGGGGAATGTCCTCCTTGGTATATCTTTATATAGAGGAGAAGAAGACATATCTTGTGCCATTTGCCTTTTCAAGGCTAGCAATTCATTTGCCAGCTTTTGTACCATTGGGTCAATGGTGGCTGTGGGTGAGTATTCAGAAGATGAAGAGGTTTTACCTCTATTATGATCTCTCCTTATCTTTCTTACCAAGATAAGGTCATCTTCTAGCTCAGTAGCCAAGTCTTGAGCAGCCTCAAGGTCTATGTGTCTAGCCTGTCTCAACAAAAAAATCACTTTAGGTAGCTGTGATTTGATGAAGAAACACATGAGATTTTGAGGTGTCAGCTGGGTGATCATGGGAATCTTGTGCCTCAGCTTGTTAAACCTGGCAATAAAATCCCTCATAGGCTCATGAGGTTCCTTTTTCATCTGAGTGAGCTGGGCTAGTAAAGCATGTGCATCCTCTACAAGCTTGAACCTAGCTTCAAACTTAGCTTTGAATGTATCTCAGTTGGTCACTGATCCAGCTTGCAGATGGTAGAACTAGTCTGCAGCAGCACCTTGTAGTGTCTCCACAAAAAGCTTGACTACCACGTCTTCAAATTCCACCCCAATAAAACCATAGGCTATGTTGAAAGATACAATGTGTTCATCAAGATGAACCTTCCCATCACCAAAGAATTTGGGGAAATTCTTCCTTGAATTGCGTGGAAGTTCATGCAGAGGTGGAGTCAAGTTGAGTGGGCCAAAAGAGTTACCCCATGGGCCTCAAACTGCCATGATTTAATTATGACAAATAAGGATAACAAATTTGGGTGGAGTGGCTAGATTGCAGAACAAAAAATGGAAAAGAACTGGCCCTGCTTCAGCTTGAGGCTTGAGGCTTCAAACTGTGCACTCTTTTCCAGTAGCTTTGGTTTTGCATACTAGATAAAATAATGGAAGTGGAGGAAGATGGTAAGGCTTTAATGACAATGGGTAAGACATGGAATAGAGTCACTAGAGTCTATAATGGATAAGGGTTATAATGATAATGGGTAAGACACAGGTGATGTTTCAATCTGAAACTTGAGATTTCAAATTGCACAAAATTACTATGTCCCCAGCGGAGTCACCAAAAACTATTGGGTGAATATTTTGTCAACCAGCTAACTGGCATTCAAAATAGTTCCTATCACCACAGCATAGAAAGATTGGTCATCCAGGTGTGCAGCTTTACTACATCACAAGGGGACAAATCCCTCCTCTCATCAAGGGGAGGTTCCATATTAAATATGCAGAGGCTATATACAATATATATAAGCAAAAAGTAAGACACAAGGGTGGGATAAACCATCCATCTCTCTTTTTTCAGAGATGATGCTAACAAATAGAGGAGAAATCTTGGGTTATTGGTGAAGATACTTCTCTTCTTTTAGAAGTAACATTCAACCAAGAGCCAGATCCCTTCCTGGATAGTAGAAATCTTGATGAAATGATAGAAGGTACTTCTCTTCTTTCAAAAGTGCTTGTTCTTGAAAACAACAAGAATCTTTTTGGTGAGTAACTGGTAACTAAAGGTGCAAAGTAACCAGCAGCCTAAAATGTAGCACAAAGTCTCCACCTTGACTACCCAAGAGTGAAATATGAAGAACAATGGGGGTACAAAGTCATCCCAAGGCTCTTTACACAGGAAAGGAAAATGCAAACACATTGAAGGTACTTATGGGGGCACCACATCATCCCACAGTTGGCCTTCAGGACACCTTCTTGATCATCTCCACTAGTTCTACTTGTTAAATTAAATAAACAAGAATGCTTTCAAAAGACGGACATACGAACAATCTCCTAAGATAGCATAAGCTATAATAGCATAAAGTATGCAAGTAACTTGTTTTCTCATTTAGATAAAATAATATGAGTTACAATCTGAGCTCGAAGTCTTAGTAATACCTTTCAATTTGGGTAGAGTTTTGCTTTTGATAATCAAAAAGGTCTCCCCCAAATGGTATAAGAGATTACATTATATAGAGGCTTGAGGCAGGCTTGGCACTTTGTCGCATAGAGTGACCCATTCAGCATATTCAATGCCTTGGGCGCATTCTTAGTCTTGTCAGGAAGGGCCACGCTGGAGCAGGGTGACTGCCTTAATTATGATGCATCGATTCATCTCTAATGCCTCCACCCGAGTCTGAATCTCTCATTTCATCACCTACCTAGCTACGCAACTGTCTATTCTACCTTTATCTTAAAGGGGACAAATAGGCTACGCTTTCAATGTTGGCAGGCCCCAAATATATACTTGGTGAACTATTTCACCCAATAGAAATAACTCTTGCTGAGTTTCCCTCTTTGTCTCTTCCTCCTCTTGGGTCTGGCCTTAGGCTCTTTGAATGCATTCAGGTCCGCGCCTTGAGTTTGCTAGAATCAATAGACACTTAAACATAGCCAATTTGGTGTTCACGTGTCTTTCCTCTATTGAAGGTTAATAGCTAGCCAATCGCTCCAAGTTTGATGCTCGTGGGCCTATTGCTCCTTTATTTCCTTCAAACAAAACGTCTAAAGGAAATCCTTTCCTTGGCTTCATGCGTGCCTTTGTATTGCGAGGTGCTTCATCCTTTGACATGTGGCACCTTCTGCCACTTCAAACAAGTGATATGTGGCATCTTTCATTGAATCTTAATAGGGACACATGACATCATCTGCCTTCTCAGGCCTTTATAACATCACAGAAACATTTGGGGCTCAATCGAGCTCTCGCAGACAATGACACTTGTCAGCCTCTGCCGCTCTTTGCATGGGACACGTGGCATGATTCACTGCTCTTAGGAAAACAAAGTAAAATCTTCCACGATTGTCACTTATCACCCTCCACAAAGTTTTGGCAGAAGCTTTGTTGAAAGAGACCCTGTAACAGTCGCGTGGATGCAGACACGTGGCAGCCTCAACTTCATTTATTCACTCGCCCCTGGGCCCACCATGGTCTTTACTCAATACAGTGGAATGGAAGGAAAGAAATGTGGATGTTGACACGTGGCAGCTTCTGCTACTTCTTATGAACAAAGCATAATGGCTCAGTCGGTGACACTTGGTAGTATTCGCTTGACTCTCTTTGTTGCGTGCATTTCTCTTCATAACTGAGGCCTTTTTTGAACCTTTGAACCTGGCACATTGAACCGATTAAACATTGAACCCGTTGAACCGATGAACCAAAATGGTTCAAGGTTCAAGGTTCAATGGTTCAAGCTTTTGAGACTCGTTAAATGTTCAGGGCCGTGAAACCTTTGGAATGGTTGAACTTTGAACTTTGTCAAATGCGCCTAGCTCCTGTTGAAGACGTTGAACCTTTGAACCTACTAATCCCTTTGCTGAAAAAGCTTTGAAAAAATGAGGAATTTTAAAGCCGCCGAATAAATTTTGAGAAGGGGAAGAGAGGAATTTTGGCCCTGCAGGTCCAAGAATAACTCATATGTTGTTCCAAAAATGACTAACACTTTTGGGGACCAACAAAAACAATGTTGAAGGATTTTATAGAATCAATAAAATACAAATATATATCTTCTTTATCATCACAATATTTTTTTTACACTTATCCTAAATGACAAAATAAGGTAAATAATAAAATGTTTGCTTTTAAAAGTAGCCTGTAAGTTTCTATCTTATTTTACTATCATCTAGCGAATTAATAAAGTTATTTTTAATAATGGTTCAACAAATTTTAGAAAGGAAGGAGAAATCATATTAGAACCTTTTTAATGTTTTTGTTTCCATCTTTGTAGATATGCATGATGTGAATTTTAGTCCATTTTTGGAGAATAGTTTTTTTTAATGGTGTTTTGTTTTTGTTTTTATTTTAGTTTTTTATTCTCATCTTTGTAGATTTAAGTAATTTTTTTTTTTAATTATTATTATTGAATATAATTTTTATATGAAAGATATGCATGAACTTATAAATTTTAAGATTTTTATTTTTATGTAATTTTTTTTAAGTTTTTTATTTTATATTTAATTTTTTTTTCAAAAAATTGTTTATTTCAATGTCTAATATTATTATTTTGTTAATAATTTTATTTATATTAATATTAAAAATATATAATTATTTATAATATCAATTCTAACAATTTAAAAATAATAAGTAAATTAATATTAATTTTTAAAAAAAATATTTATTTTTAAAATTATTTTATTTTCTCATTTTATAGAAATACCAAAAAAAATATTTTTCTCATTAATTTAAATAATTATTTTTTTATTTAATATATAATTATTTCTAACTTGTATTCCTTATATTCCCCTTATCATTTCAAGAAATTATAATAGTTTTTTCTAACATTTATTTATTTAGAATTAGATTCATGTTATATGTTTTACAACGATTGTGATTACATAATATTTCATAAGATCTTTGTTAATCTACAATAAATTATCTTGGAATTAGATAAATTGTATAAATCAATAATATAAGGAACGTTTATTACGGGTGTGGAAATAATTTTGGAATCTCTCCTTAAAGAAAGGGTTATGATTCTTATGCTAAAAAAAAAAGTACCTTTGTGTTTTGTTATTATACTTGAACTTGTTTTCACGAGTTATGTTTTTTAAATATTAAAAAGTTAGATTTATAATTTTAATCAGGTTCATGGATAGTTATAATATTTTTATTTTTAATTAAGTAAAGTAAATAAATAAAGGAGATGGCATAGTTGTAATGTTTTCATGAATGCAATTGAATTGGTAAGAATTGAGTCAATATTATAAATTATTATAAATGATAATTTTTATTTAATTATTTTTTATCAATATTATTAGATAAGTGTAATTATTGAACTATTTTTTTAAAAATAAAGTTTACGTTTGTATAGATATTAAGATATGATTTATATAGTATTTTAATTTTATATATTTGAAAAATATTATTAGGGTTCTATTTTTTAATTTTAAACCTTTTTATTGTCGAAAGAATTGTATTCGCCATTTCACTATCCTTAAATATTTATATTATGTTCCGACCTTATTAATTTTTATGGCATAGATCTCTTATACTATACATAAATCCTAAAACAAATCTAAATTAACTCATTATTTATTTAGCAAATGCCAAGAAATCACCTATTCAAACTCATTCAATTGATTTCTCAACTCAGTTATACTTCCCTACTCTTCCCTATTTTCATATCAATCATAGGAATAGTCATATTGCAGGTCTAAAACACTCAAAGAACAACCTATGAGTAATATTTGTCAAGTTACAAGTTAGATCATTGCATGCTCTTGCATATATCATATTGTGCACCATTGTGCACACACAAGCCAACACATAGGGGAGAACTACATATGTCTAAGGCCCTTTCTAGAGTATTGGCTATATAGGCAATACTCATTGACAGAGAGGTCCTTGAAGTCAACTTTACTTTATGAGTTTAAGTGGGCTTACTAACCATTTTTTTGAAATGTAAAAAGACCTACGGTGAAGAGCTATGGATTTATCCATATACAATCATTTACAACATGTGTACATGAATAAAATATATCAACAAAAAGATGACAAAAAACCCAAAAATATCTAGGTGTTCACTTTTCAATACATTAAATATTCTATACCGGATAGATCTATTAACATCATGACACCAACATCAATGTAAATATCCCATGGTTATTGTAAGTGTTCAAGCCTCTAGAAATAATATTTGAAGAACCTAATGACTAGATCATAATCTTGAACCTTCATGTTTCCACGTTCAAAATTCTCAGATCTACCTACACATTTTTAGATAAATTAAGTAGTATCTCTTATTTGTGTTTATGCAATCAAATTATTATTTTTTATGTACTTTATATATATAACATAACTCCATATTTTAATTCATAATATTTATTTGTCTAAGTTTTTAATTAATTGGCCTACTTTAGAATAGTTTTATTTATCCTTGTGTATAGTTTATTATACCATTTAACCCTCATCCAAATATATTTTAAAAAGGTTAAAATTTTGGTGAATCTGACCTTTGTATCTTCTCATATAACTTCTATCTTTCTCTAGGGTTTCTTATTTTAGTAATTTGTAGATCTAAAGTTCTCCAATTTCTATGGTACCTTTATTTGCATTTATCAAATATGAAAAATGTTAAGAAATATCATTTAAAAATGGAAGTTAAATAAGGTTTACTCAAGCATATAAATAAAAATAAAGAATTGATTAATGCATTTTTACATGTTAAATAAGAATAAATCAACAAACATGTTAAGTTAGTGCATCCACATCCAATAATGGTATACCCTTAAATCAAATAGTTATTGATACATCCTCCATGGAAACAATTAATACTTCAACTCAATTACTAGTTTACATGCCTACATCAACATAAGTAGTGGTTTCATCCCCTTTAGTGGCTTCTCAAAGCTCAAATATAAATCAACTCATGCTCTTGATTCAAAATATTTATTATATAATCATATAGCACCTAAAATATCTTTACACCCTTTTCCAACTAGTTTTGTTTCACCTAAGTTTATATTTTATGATATCAAAGGTGATCCTAAATAACATCTCCAATTTTTCTATGCAACATGCCTTGATTATGCTTCAAATGATAAAATTTTGATCAAACTATTTGCAATAATCCTAAAGGATTATGATTTAATATTGTTCTATAATTCACAAATCCACTCAGTGAAAGCATTCAAACCTCTATCAAATTAGGTTATAGGACATTTGATACACCCTTAACCTATGGCATGTCTAGGGATACATTTGGCTGACTTGTGGCTTACATATCTCTGATATTATCTTATCACATCTCTTTAGGTTATTAGTAAGGTTGACGTATGGAATAACCATGGATAATTAGAGTATATATAGAAGGTAGGTGTTAGTATTTGATCATCATATTAAAAAGTTTTCTCTCATTACATTGTTGTGGAGGTTATCCCCTTGAAGTATTAAACATTCTACTTTTGTGTCAATTATTTTTATGGATATACCTATTATGCCTTATTTATGTGATATAATATTATATTATGTCAACATATAAGTAATTTCATTATAAGTGGTATCAAATCTTTAATTTGGGTGATTTTCTATGCTATTATTTTTCTAGATCTAGTGTTTTGGGTCTCTTGCAAGAGGAAGGATTGAAAAAATATAACTTAAAACCAGGGAAGAACTTAATTCTTCCATCACTATAGTACTATTTGAAGTGTTATTTTAGAATAAATAGTAAAAATAAATATTTAAAAAATTCACCCTTGCGTAAATTAGTAGTCATTAGATTTGTCTTAATGAGATGATCATAATGGTATAATCTACCAGTACACATTTTAGGATATAATTTTTCATCAATGTACACATTAGTAATTGTCAAATTCATCTTGGCAAGATAATCACAATGGTATAATATATTGATATATTTTTTCTTGGGTTGAAACCCTCCATCCTAAGATTTGTGCCTAGCTGGTCCTAACACTTATGGATGTGGAAAAGGGCAAGAAACTCTAAAAAATACTCATAAGGATGACACAAAGTCTGACACTTTTGATCCATTAATTTTTAAGGTAGTTCACCAACTTCAATCACATTTACAAATCATGGTGTAGAAATATAATATCGATGTGGTCAAAGGGGACATCATTAGGGTAAGAGGGGATGTAAATGTTTTAAATAATCAATTTAAACTTATAACTAGGTAAGTTCCCAATCTTACAGCTTAACCTTCATAAAATGATCCTATGTAGATGCAAGATAATGGAGGACAAAAATGGGGGTTAAAGCGACACTTTTTTTCTTAAAATAATAATAGTTGAATTTGGAGAGAATGTAAGAGACACTTTGAAAAATAATTTGACAATGATATAAAAACATGAATTGTAAAATTTTGACGTAGTTTATAAATATATAATTTTATTCAATACCTAGAGGATAAAAGTGTATAAAATAGATTCATTTATGATAATAAGTTTGTCATTTTTTTGTGAAAGATATGTAGATTGTATGTGTATGAACACACTTTTTTCAAATAAATGAATGAATTTTTGTATGAAACTTCATATATGGATAGGTGAAATGTTAAATATTGTTGAAAATATTTTTTATTAATATATATATATAATAATTTTTTAATTCAAAATAGTTAGAAAATTGAAACTACAAGTATACGAACACAACTTTTTGACCTTGTCTTCATGAAAATTAAAACATAATTGACAATAATTATATTTTTTAGATATAATTTTTATAAATATTTTATTAATATTCAAAAATTTATACAAATTGAATGTATAAATTACATAGTTACAACAATAAAAACCAATTTGAAGTTTGCAAAAATCAAAACAAATAAAAAATGATGGCAATGGAGACAAATCCATGAATGACAAAGGATGTGCATGATTTTGAAAAGAACACACACCCTTTATGGTTTACAAATCAAATGGGAAAATGCATTTATTATGAGGAGGTAAGTTTTCAAATGTGTAAGCCCTTTTTAGTTTTACAAAACTTTCTTTTGACCTTTTTCCCCCAAATTTGGTTCATTTATGAACCTACTCCAAACCCTGTCATGAACCAGCCCATTTGATTTTGTAAAAAAATATGTGTCTTTTCTATCTTTCATGACCCATATAATGACTTAGATTTTATTATTTAAAAAAAAATTATATGGATTTGCAGAGGGTACAACGTAGTTTTTAAATATATATTTTACTAATGTTAAATTATTATTTATAATTATTAATTAATTTCTACACAATATACCTCATTATGGACTATATACATCTCATTAAAAATTTTATTCTACAATTGACTTATTTCAGAAAAGATAAACAATGGGATCAGGAAGTCATCATAAAATACCAATTAAAGAGTTCGAAAATGAGGAAATTAAAGATAAGAGAGAAAAATAAAGAAAAAGACAAGTAGATAGGAGAGAATAAGTAAGAGACTTTAGGTACAGTTAAGGTACTTCATTCACACTAGGTAATATTTCAAAATAAAATAACATGCCCAATTCCATGGAATTTAATTTATATATGTCTTCACATGAGATAAGAAAACTTAATCAATCTTTGTTGAATGATGAAATTTAGAATGTAGAACATATAAGTAATGAATTTATTAATGAGTGATTAAACATTCATTTGTAATGAATCTTTGAGCATGATTATAATCAACATCAAGTGATGACCCCAATTCATGTATCCCCTAATGAAGAGCAATTCACTTCACTTGTAGGGTTTAATGTATCTATCTAACCATGTAATATCCCTTGTATGGTTGAATGGTAACACCACACAATTTAATACAAAACATAGCTCCTAAACCCACACCTCCAAGGATAATGTGATGAACACCAAGGTATTTGGCTAAAATAGATGCAAAAATAATAGAACCTATAGAAGGTAAAATTTCAAAAATAAAAGTTCAACGTCATGCTCAATGTGTATGGGACTATGCAAATGAGAAAAAAAGTCATACAAAATGATGTCAACTGTTTGTTCAATTAATGATGATATAAAAAATAAATCATGTGATGCATAATTTACGCTTAAAAACTAGCAATATATATGGAAGAATTAATAAAATAGTAAAGAATATATTTTATGCATGTAATAAAATTAGTAAAAAAAGATACTAATGTAGAAAGATGATTAATAATTGAATCTATAATGAGTAATAAAACATATAAATCTTAAATTATTAGTGAAATAATTAGATCCTTGAATTTGAATAGAAAAACTTTGATAAATATCACAAAAATAAGAACAAGTCTTGATGACCCTTTATTCATAGATTATTAGGCATTTAGAGGTAGACTCCAATGAAAAAATAAGGTATTAATTGAAGTAACAAGACATTTGATTGAAAAATTTTGGAATGAGAACACAAGAATCTCATCTAATGTAAAAGGTGTCATTAAAAGAAGAAAAGTTTCAAAAAAAATTTAAGCCACATGAAAAACATTTATTGGACATGACATAAACAAAATTTTATAAAAATAGTATTGAAAAATTCAATGGCTAATTGTTAATTAGCTAAAGGTCATTTTAAATGTGTAATCCTTTCTATGTTAAAATCAACCAAACCTACACCATATGTTTTTGTAGCATACATGTTGAATTTTCTATACATTTTGATTTTTTTTTATAAATATTGTATTTTACATATTGAAGATATTATGTAGGAATGTATAATGGATTCCCCACCTAAAACATCAAGATAATTAATATAAAGTTTTTTTTGTGAGAGACCTGAGGGGTAGTTTTTTTTACCAAACAATATTTAAATGGAACATGTAACAGTTTTGGTGGTTTATCAAATTTGATTAGTTGTATACATGAAGAAATTTCACATAAATTTGGAAAGTAACTAGTTGATTGTAAAAAGTACAGATCTATAAATTATCTATTAAAAGATGGAAAATAATCATTAATATGTGAGTTGGTTATGACCAAAGTTTACATATCTAATTTTATGTTTGAATTCAAGAAGAATATTATCTACCAATACGAAAGACACACACACAAATCAAAATGGTTAGATAATCAATTCAAGTTATGCAAGGATAACTTCCTAGTTGACGATATTATTTTAGTTGTAAACTTTATTGATAACTACACACTACAACCACAAAATGAGGTTCAATTCCAATACACAATTCAATTTAAATTGAAATTTTTGTGTATATTATATTCTGATGTGCACATAATAACATAGATGACAATATAAAGATTTTGATAGAGTACTACTTTTATATGAGAGATGATAGATAACATTCTCTAGAGTTTATCCAAGGTTTTTTTGAGATATTTTATAATAATATGAATGTAAGATAGATTATTTTTGAGACACACTACATTTGATCAGACAATTATGTAGAACAGTGTAAGAATTCTTGAATGTTTTACTAGTTAAGCATAATGTATATGAAAAATGGGGTTAAATATCTATAAATATCCTTTAAGGATAGGCATAAATAAGGGGAACATGATCGTGCATATGCATGTGTAAAAATAGCCCATACAAAAGAGTAGGAATAACATAAGAATGGTGCTAATTTGATTGATGTTACAAGTATTATGACTTGGTGTAATGAAAAAAATTATCATGAATCAGATAAATATTCTCATGTGTGAAGATTATTTTGGTTAATGGGTAAAAAATTCAAGGAAATGTATGAATATTATAGTACAATACCTAGTTCCAATGTTTTCCACTCCATTCAAAGCTCAAATTCTAGTTCATAAACTATTTATACTAGGGATATAACATGTTTTTATTTGGATTGTATGGAATTTAACTGCCATGAATGTGAGTCAAAATAATATGTTTACTAATGGTATTATAGACCTATAAATTTTTTATAGAGTAGACATTCGATCTAACAATTGATGGATCATGAAATGGCATCATCGATTGACTTTAACCACATCTCAAATCTTTTACAACTAGGTACAGTTTATTTTTAATCTAAATGTAGCCTTAGCTTTATTATTGATATATTTATTTTTTCCTATATGTGCTTCTAATTTGATTATAATTTAAATGTAGGGCATGTTTTGGCATTCCTTGGTCCTGAGAATAATAATGAGAGAACAAACTACTACTTGCATCATTTTGTAGAGGCAAAAAAAATAACCATAAATGGTATGGATGGAAAGACCTAGTTTATCACACTAGATCCATATTGGTTATAGGAACTTGGCTTCATAGGTACTATAAAAAAATTGTTATTTGATTAATTTAAAACACACAAGATGATACTTCATTATTCAAATCTGGTTATCGCTATAAATATTCAAATTATCAAATATCATGGAAATCCTAGCAACAAAAGTGTATGTAAAGTTCTTGAATCTGAGCATGAAGTGATCCTTGAAATGCTTAAAAATAGAGCTGATCTTGAAGGTAGTTTGGATTGAATTGGAAAGGTTAGTATGAATAATTCAACTTATATTTCAAATTAATATATTTAACATATTTGATTTATTTTATTTTAATTTTGAATTAGTTTATCATTAATTATTTATTTTTGTTTAAATGTTTTACTAATATTTTAATGTAGGTTAGTGGAACCATATGAACTTCTACCTTCACGTGGTTAGTTCCATAAGTAGAGAATATTATCTTACTGAAATAAAGGAAAGCAAAAAAATAATACATTCCTCTTTGTGAGAGATTCATTACTCATCTAATTCAAAAAAAACATTGGACAGACTTTTTGTATTCCTTTTGAGGTTATCTAACTCATGTAGTAGGTTTCACACTCTTATCTAAGGTTTTTTTTTAAAATACATAAACACTAATTCTAACCATAAATCATCCATCAAGATGTGTTGCAAACATGGTTCATTAATTGGGATAACGAGGCAGAAGATATGACCCCACTGACAAACTTTTGGCCCTTTAAGATATATTTGACTACAAGAGAAAACTCATTGACGTGTCTCATCCATTTTCAGTAAGAGAGAATCCTCTTGGGTTTGCTTATAAAAATCATCCATGAAATTGTGGGAGTTGATGGTTTGTTACTATCCCTCATAGTTCTCCTCCAATGCGTGATGAAAGTTTCCTCAGTTTGCACAATTAGGGACAAGGCGATTCTCTTAAGGGAAATGTATTTTTAGCTAGAACTTTCACTCTTAGGGATTAACTGATATTAGATAATGGTTGTTGTATCATTAAAACATCTATTTGGATGTGTTAGCAATGATGGTTTAATAATTGGGCTAACGAGCTAGAAGATATGTCCCTCACTAATAATTTTTTATTCCTTTAAGAGACATTTGGATGCAAGATAAAACTCATTATTGTGTCTTATCTATGTTGATTTAGAGAGAATATTCCTATGGTTTCTTAGATGAATCATCTATGTAAGTGTGGTAGTTGATGATTCATCTCTAACCCTCATGTTTCTCTTGAAATGCATGACAAAATTTCACTTAGTTTTTACACTTAGGGATGAGGAGATTATCTTAAGGGATGCATCCATCCAACTATAAATTTTTACTCATAGGGCTTGAATAATACTAGAAAAATGTCATTCTATCCTTAAAATGAACATCTATATGTGTGTGAAAATATATTCCATCAATTGGGATAACAATCCATAAGATATACCCCCATTAATAAGCTTTTGTCCCTTTAAGAGAGAATTGGATGCAAGAAGAAACTCATTGTAGTATCTCACCCATGTCAAGTTAGATATAATAATCCAAGTTTTTCTTAAAGGACTCATTCGTGCAAGTGTGAGATCTAATGATTTGTCTCTATCCCTCATGCTTCTCTTGAAATGCACCCTAAAATTTTTTTCAATTTGCATACTCAAGGATGAGGAGATTCTTATAAGGGATGCATCTAGTCAACTATAATTTTCACTTCTAGGGCTTGATGGATACCATATAAGGGTCTTTATAGCCTCAAAATTCTCATCTAGACATGTTTATGAAGAGGATCCATTGATTAGGATAATGATCCAGAAGATATACCCCCCATTGATAAGTTGTTGGCCCTTTAAGAGAGTTTTGGTTGCAAGAGAAAACTTGTTGCCATGTCTCTCCTATGTTGAGTTAGAGATAATCCTCCTAGTATTTCTTATAATACTCATCTATGTAAGTGTGGGAGCTGGTGTTTCATCTTTTACTTTCATGGTTCTCTTTCAAGGTGTGATGGAATTTTACATAGTCTTCACACTTAGGGATAAGGAGATTCTCTTAAGGGATGTGTCATGTCAACTACAAATTTTATTCTTAGGGATGGATTGAGATTGGACAAGGGTTTTTTAGCCCTAAAATTTCCATTTAGATGTGTTTGTGAAGATGATTCATCGATTGGGATAATAATCCAACAGATATGCCCCCACTAACAAACTTTTGGCCCTTTAAAAAGGATTTGGCTATGAGAGAAAAGTCATTACTATATCTTTCTTACATTTAGTTAGAGAGAATCCTCTTGGAATTTTTAGAGGACTCATTCATCTAAGTGTGGGAGCTGATGGTTTGTATTTATCCATAACAAATTTTTTATAATGCATGATGGAAGTTTGCTTAGTTTTAACACTTAGGGATGATTATATTATTGAAAGGGATGCATCTAGTCAATTGTAAATTTCACTCCTATGGGTTTAATGATATTAGATAAGGGTCATTATATCCTTAAAATCCACATCTAAATATGTCTACAAAGGCTATTCATCAATTGGGATAATTATTCGAAAGATATGCCTCCACTAACAAACTTTTAGACCTTTAATAAAGATTTAGATGTGAGATAAATCTCATTATCATGTCTCACCCTTGCCAATTTAGAGATAATACTCATGGATTTTCTTAGAGGACTCATTCTGTAAGTTTGAGAGCTAACAATTTTTTTGTATCCCTCACAATTCTCCTGTAATATGTGATAGAAGTTTTCTTAGTTGTCACACTCAAGGATGAGGAGATTCTCTTAAGGGATGCATCCAATCAAATAAAACTTTCACTCTTAGGGATATAATAATACCATACAAGGTTATTTATTGCCTTAAAACATCCATATGGACATGTCCATAATGATGGTTATTCGATTGGGCTAATAATCCAAAAGGTATGCCCCCCACTTACAAGATTTTGGCCCTTTAAAAGAGATTTAGTTGTGAGATAAAACTCATTATCATGTCTTAATCGTATAGAGCAAGAAGTAATCCTATCTATTTTTCTTAGAGGACTCATCAATACAAGTGTGAGAGTTGACAGTTCATCTATATATCTCATGGTTCTCTTGAAATACGTGATGGAAGTTCACTCAGTTTGCACACTCAAGAATGAGGAGATTCTCTTAAAGGATGCATCTGGTCAACTAAAACTTTCACTCCTAGGGCCTGATAGAGACTGTAAAAGGGTTTTTCTAGACTTAAAACACCCTTCTATATGTGTTGGTATAGATGTTTCATTGATTAAACTAATGAATTAAAATATATTCCCGATTGGCCAACTTTTAGATATTTAAGAAAGATTTGGCTACGAGAGAAAACTCATTATTGTGTCATGTTCATGTTGAGTTATCATAGCATCCTAATAGGTTTGTTTATAGTACTTGTCTATGAAATTATGTGAACTGATGGCTCATTTATATCCCTCATGGTTATCCTACACCATGCAATCAAAGTTAGCTCAGTTTTCATACTCAGGGATAAGGAGAATCTCTTAATGGATGCATCTGGTAAAATTTAACTTTCTCTCCCAAGGCTTGAATGAGATTACATAAGGGTCATTATATCCTTAAAACTCCTATGTATATGTGTCCATGAAGATAGTTCTTTAATTGGGCTGATGAGCTAAAAGATATGCCCCCGCTAACAAGTTTTTGGCCTTTTAAGAGAGATTTAAGTATGAGAAAAAACCCATTGTCATGTCTCACCCATGTCAAGTGAGAGATAATCCCCATGGGGTTTCTTAAATGACTCATCTAATCAAGTGTAGGATATAATGATTCATCTTTATTCATCATGGTTCTCGTATAACATGCGATAAAAGTTCACTCAATTTGCACACTCAAATATGAGGAGACTCTCTTAAGGAATACATCTAGTCAACTATAATTTTCACTCCCTGGGCTTGACCAAGAATAGACAAGATTTGTTCTAGCCTTAAAATTCCCATCTAGATGCATTGGTATAGACAATTCATTGATTAGGATTGTTATGTTGTGGAGCCTATTTCCACATTATAATGTATTTCAAATATTGTACATTAAAATGTATTATACAAATTTAATGTTTTCTTGTTGGGGTTCGGAGTCAGGCTAGGCCCCGAGTAGGGTTTGGGGCTAGAAACCCCCAAAAATGTGGGTTTAGGGGTGGTATCCCCCAAAAAAAAATTTGAACCCCTCTTTTTATAGGAATATAGATACATGGTTTATCTATACTTGTATATGTGTAGTGTCATCACCCATGATTAATGGGCAATTGTTATGGGTCGACTTAGCCCATGGTTTTGGTACCCATTGTTTTGTAAAACTACTATTTTGGTAACTTGTTGATGTAGTTATTTATATATGGACATACTATAGGTAATACATCAGAAGAACTGAGTTAGAGAAGGTGAATAGAGTGTGTGAATTCAAGTGTGAATACTGGAGAGTTTATTGAGTGCATCTCCAAACAATATTTGTGTAATATAATTGTGAGAAGATTGATCTGAGAGTGGATTGTGCTCTTGTTGGCTTATAATAAGATTTGAGGAAGTATTTCTTGGTAAATGTATCCCACATTGGGTGAACCACTTTAAATCATGTCTTCTTTTATGCATTTTAATTTATGTTCTTTATGTATCGTTGTTCATAGCTCTTGTTATTTCAATTCTGTGAGATTATTCTGCATTAGTTTCTTATTAATTCCTAACAATTGGTATCATAGCTTCAGGTCATATTTACTGAAGTGTTGAATCATAGGAAGGGTTATTAGTTTGAGTGGGAGATATGGTTGATGATATTAGATGAAAGAATGAAAAGTTCAAAGGGAAAAACTTTGGTTAATGTAAGATGCAGATGGAGAGTTACCTCTATCAAAAGGACCTCCATACTCCATTGAGAGGAAAAGTAAAGTAACCAGTGGGTACATCAAATGAGGTTTGAGAGCTTCTTGAAACTAAAGAACTTGGGGCCATCTAGTTATGACTTGTATCTTTGGTCATGTTTAATATATCATAGGAGGAGACCATGGAAGGTCTCATAAACGTGTTAGGTAAGTTATATGAGAAACCCTCTACTTCTAATAAAATAATTTTATGAAAACTTTATTTAATATGATGTCTAAAAATGGTTTAGTTGCTAATCATTTGAATGAATTTAATATAGTTGTGAGTATGTTGAACTCTATAAAAATTGAATTTGATGACAAAGTCAGGGCTCTACTTATTTTTTGTTCCTTACTAGAGAGTTGGAACAACCTGGTAATGGCTATGAGCAACTCGGTTTCTAACAATTCCAAGTTGAAGTTTGAAGATGTCATAGGAGCAATCCTTAGTGAGGAAATGTAATGGAAAAGATAAAGAAAAACTTCTACTTCAAGTGATGCTTTGGTGATGGAGAGTAGATGGAGATAAAAGTATAGAGGAAAAGGAAAGAATGGAAAGTCAAGTGGTCAAGGAAGGTCAAAATCAAAGAGCAGGATGGCATGTTAGCACTATGGAAAGATTGGGCATGTGAAGAAGGATTGTTGGGCTCTTTAGAAAAAGATTAAAAATCAACAAAACACTGAGGTGAATGTGGTGGTAGGTAATATTTTTTAGGATGCATTAATTCTCTCCATAAATAATATTATTGAGTCTTGGGTTTTAGACTCAAGGGTTTATTTTCATGCTACACCACATAGGAATTATTTTTTTGATTATTCTCAAGGGGATTTTGGACATGTTTATCTCAGTGATGATGAGCCTTGAAATATAGTAGTAAAATGATGTGTTCAGGTCAAGATGTATAATGGGAACATTTGGCTACTAAAATATGTTAGGCATGTGCCCAAGTTTAGATGAAATTTGGTATATGTGGGGTAGCTAGGAAATGAAGGTTGTATGGTGAATTTTATAGTAGATTCTTGGAAGGTGACCAAGGGTGCTCTTGTGGTATCAAGAGGTAAGAAGGTAGGTACCTTGTATTTATCAAGTAGTGTTGAATATTGTAATTTAGTTGTTATAGATGTAGATGCAACTTTATGCCACAATAGGCTCAATCACATAAGCCAAAAGGGCATGAAAATTTTAAAGTATAAGTTTCTCAAATTGAAAGGGTTTGATTTAGATTTATATGAAGACTATGTGTATGAAAAATAAAAAAAGGTAAAGTTTCTTAATATTGGACCTATGAGGAAGGAGAATAAGTTAGAGCTGTTCATTTAGATGTGTGGGGGTCAGCTTAGGTATCTTCTATTGGTGGCTCATCTTATTATGTCACTTTTATTTATGATACAACTAGGAAAGTTTGGGTGTATGGTATTACTATAAAATCTAATGTTTTTGATACATTTAAAAGATGGAAAGCCTTGGTTGAGAATGAAATAGGTCTCAAGTTAAAATGTCTCAAGTCAAATAATGGTCGAAAATATTATAGTAATGAATTTTTTTATTACTATTCTAGGAATGGAATTCATAGATAAAGGATAGTTCCAAGAACTCCACAGTAGAATAGAGCATTAGAAAGGATGAACAAGACTATCATGGATTTTGTTAGGAACATGAGGTTTCATGCAAGAATGTCCCTTCAATTTTGGGTAAAAGCAACAAACATGGTTGTATATATGATCAATAGAGTACCTTCATCTCCCTTGGATGCAGGCATACCTGAGGAAGCTTAGTCTAGTAATATGGTTAATTATTCTTTTATTAGATTATTTGGTTGTGAAGCTTTTATTCATATTGATAAAGATGTTAGGACCAAATTAGAGGCTAAGTCTAAAAAATACACCTTTATCAGTTATGGTGAGGATGACTTTATTTTTTGGATTTGGAGTCTTAAGAACAAGAAAATATTTCAATCTAAGGATGTGGTCTTTAATGAAAAATTCATGTATAAATAATAGTTACAGGATCAGAAAGAGGATTCCAAAAAATAATGCACAGTGTTGGAGGATATTGTAAATGGTAAAGTGTCCAAGTAGCTATTTCAGTTACCTACTCCATATAAATCCCACAATCCTGAGTTGAGAAGGTATTTTAGGGTTAGAAGGGAACTTGAACATTTTTCTCTATTTCTTAATTATTTATGACTCACTAACAGTAGAGATCCAAATTGATTTGAAGAAGTAATGCAGATAGATGTCAGGAAAAAGTAGGAATAAGTAATGGATGAGGATCATCAATCTCTCATGGAAAATTAGACTTGGGATTAGATAAACCCATCTGAAGGTAAGAGAGCATTGTAGAAAAAGTGGGTGTATAGAACTAAATATGATGATGGAGGCAAGAAAAGGTACAAGGATCAGTTGGTGGTAAAGGGGTTTGCACAAAAGAAGGGAATTGACTTCAATGAGATTTTCTCTCCAATGGTAAGATGACTTCTATTAGGACTATTCTTGGGATAGTGTCAATGGAAGAATTACACTTAGAGTAAGTGGTTGTGAAGACTACATTCCTTCATGGTGATTTCAAGGACTTATACATGAATCAGCCATAGGGATATGATGTCACATGGAAGAAAAACATAGTGTGTAAAATAAAGAAGAGCTTGTATAGCCTGAAAGAAGCTCCACAATAGTGGTAAAATATATTTAATAGTTTTATGATGGATCAAGAATACTCTAGGTGTCATTCAGACTATTGTGTATATATCAAAAAGTTTGATGATGTTAGTTATATTATCATGTGTCTTTATGTGGATGATATGTTAGTTGTAGGTAAGAACATGAAATAAATAAAGGTACTCAAGAAATATCTTAGTAATTAATTTTTTATTAAGGATTTGGGGATAGAAAAACAAATCCTTGGTATAAGAATAACTTGGGATAGGAAGGAATGAAAGCTGAATTTATCTCAGGAAGAGTACATTACAAAGGTATTGGATAGGTTTAGTATGCAAAATGTTAAACCAATTGGGACTCCTTTGATAGGCAATTTCAAGTTATCAAAGGAGCAGTGTCCCAAGATAAAGGAGGAGAGAATCTATATGTCTTGTGTACCTTACTCATCAATAGTTGGAAGCTTTATGTATGCCATGGTGTGCACTAGGCCTGATATTGCCCATGTAGTGGGCACAATAAGTAGGTACATGAGTAATTTAGGTAGAGATCACTAGTAGGTAGTGAATTGGATCTTTTAGTACTTGAGAGGGACCATGGGGGTAGTTTTAAGCTATGATGGATTAGACACCACTTTGTTTGGTTATGTATATTTGGACATGGTTGTAAATTTAGATAGTAGGAGTACAATAGGATATGTATTTATTGTAGGTGACACAAAAATGAGCTATATTTCAAAACTATAGAAACTTATGGCTTTGTCAACCACATAGGCTAAGTATGTTGCTACCATAGAGGTAAATAAATAAATTATTTAGTTATATTAGTTTCTTGAAGAGTTAGGGCATAATCAGGAGGAAGGGTAGTTATATAGTGATATTCAGAGTGTTATACACCTAGAAAATAAATCTACCTTCCACTATAGGATAAATCATATACATTTGAGGTACCATTTCATCAGGACAACTTTAGAGGAAGAGAATTTGAAGCTAGACAAAATTAATACTAGTTAGAATCTTGTAGACATGATGATAAGGTGGTCACAAGGGAGAATTTGAAACTATATTCAGCTTTGGTTGACCTTCAAACATAAAAATGAAGGTTTGAGAATCCTTCTTAGATAAAATCAGTCTCTAATTAAGAGAGTGCTATGTTGTAGAGCCTATTTCCACATTACAATGTATTTAAAATATTATACATTAAAATGTATTGTACACTCTTAATGTATTCTCATCGAGGCTAGGTCAAGCCCTGAGTAGGGGTTCAGAGGTCACAACCCCCAAAAATGGAGGTTTAGAGGCAATAGCCCCCAAAAACATTTCTAGACCCCCATTTTTCTTGGAGTATAGATATGTGGTTTATCTATACTTGTATATATATGGTGTCATCACCCATGTTTAATGGGGAACAATTATGGGTTGAATTGGCCCATGGTTTTGGTACCCAATGTTTTGTAAAACCACTATATTGGTGACCTATTAATGTAATTATCTATAGATGGAATTACTATACGTAATACATCAAAAGAACTAAGTTTGTGAAGGTGAACAGAGTGTGTGAATTCATGTGTGAATTTGGGAGAGTTTGTTGAGCATAGCTCCAAACAATATTTGTGTATTGTAATTATGAGAAGACTGATTCGAGAGTAGATTTTACTGTTGTTGGCTTGTAATAAGATTTGATCAAGTGTTTCTTGGTAGATATGGTCCACATTAGGTGAACCACATTAAACCATGTCTTACTATTGTGCATTTTAATTTATATTCTTTGTGTATCTACTTATTTTGTGTTCCTTAATAGAGAGTTGGAACAACCTAGTAATGGTTTTGAGTAACTCAGTCTCTAAGAATGCCAAGTTGAAGTTTGAGGATGTCATAGGAATAATCCTTAGCAAGGAAATGTGATGGAAAGGCTCCAGGGAAACTTCTATTTCTAGTGATGCTTTGGTGGTGGAGAGTAGAGGGAGACAAAAGTATAAAGGAAAAGGACATCTTGAAAAGTCAAATGATCAAGGAAGGTCAAAATCAAAGATCATGATGGCATGTTAACACTATGGAAAGATTGGGCATGTGAAGAAGGATTTTTGGGTTCTTCAGAATAAGAATCAAGAAGACACCAAGGAGGTTAATGTGGTAGTAGATAATGTTTGTCAGGATGCATTAATTCTCTCCATAGGTAATTTTGTTGAGTCTTTGGTTTTAGATTCAGGGACTTCTTTTCATGCTACACTACATAGGCATCATTTTATTGATTATGTTCAAGGGGATTTTGGACACATATATCTTTGTGATGATGAGTATTTTAGTATCACAGTAAAAGTATGTGTTTAAGTCAAGATGCAGAATGGGAACACTTGGCTACTAAAGGATGTCAGGGATGTGCCCAAGTTGAGATGAAATTTGGTATATGTGGGGTAGATAAGTAGTGAAGGTTATATGGTGACTTTTATAGTAAATTATTGGAAGGTGACCAAGGGTGATCTTGTGGTAGCAAGAGGTAAGAAGTTTGGTACCTTGTATTTATCAAGTAGTGCTAACTATTGTAATTTAGTTCCTAAAGATATAGATGCAACTTTGTGGCATAATAGGCTCAGTCACATGAGCCAAAAGGACATGCAAATTTTGAAGGATAGGTTGCCTAGATTGAAAGGGTTTGATTTAGATTTTTATAAAAAATGTGTGTACAAAAAATAGAAAAGGGTAAATTTTTTCAAGGTTGGACCTATGAGGAAGTAAAATAAGTTGTATCTAGTTCATTCAAATGTATGGGGGATGGCTTAGGTATCTTCTATTGGTGGCTCAACTTATTATGTCACTTTCATTGATGATGCAACTAGGAAAGTTTGGGTGTAGGGTATTAGGAAAAAATATGATGTGTTTTATACATTTAAAATATGGAAAGCCTTGGTTGAGAATGAAACAGGTCTCAAGTTAAAATATCTCAGGTCAGATAATGGTGGGGAATTTTACAGAAATGAATTTTTTTATTATTGTTCTAGGAATGGAATTACAGATAGAGGATAGTTCTAAGAACTCCATAGTAGAATGGAGTGTCAAAAAAGATGAACAAAACTATCATGAAGCATGATAGGATCATGAGGTTGCATGTAGGACTGCCCCTTCAGTTTTGGGTAGTAGTAAACATGATTGTATATCTAATCAATAGAGGACCTTCATATTCCTTGGATGGAGGCATACCTAAGGAATCTTGGTTTGGTAAGAAGGTTGATTATTTGTTTCTTAGAGTATTTGGTTGTGAATCTTTTATTCGTATTGATAAAGATGTTAGGACCAAATTAGAGGCTAAGTCTAAAAATTTCACCTTTATTGGTTATGGTGAGGATGAATTTAGTTTCTATATTTAGAGTCTTAAGGATAAGAAAATATTTCAATCTAGGGATGTTTTCTTTAGTGAAAAATTCATGTATAAACAATAATTGTAGGATCAAATAGAGGATTCAAGAAAATAGTACATAGTGTTGGAGGACATTGTAGATGGTAAAGTGTCCAAGCAACTAGTTCATGTGCCTACTCCACAGGAATCCCAAACTCCTAGGGTGAGAAGGTCTTCTAGGGTAAGAAGGGAACCTAAATGTTTTTATCCATCTTTTAATTATTTATTACTCACTAACAATGGAGAGATAAAGTGATTTCAAAAATCAATGTAGGTAGATGTTAGGAAGAAGTGGGAAAAAGCAATGGATGAGGAGCATCAGTCTCTTATAGAAAATTAGACATCTAATTTGGTAAACCCACCTAAAGGTAAGAGAGCATTGCAGAACAAGTGGTTATATAGAATTAAAGAGGATGATGGAGGAAAGAAAAGGTATAAGGCCCAGTTGGTGGTAAAGGGGTTTATAGAGAAGAAGGGAATTGACTTTGATGACATTTTTTCTCCAATGGTGAATATGAATTCTATTAAGAATTTTCTTGGGATTGGAAACAAAAGACTTGAACTTAGAGTAGATGGATGTGAAGACTACGTTCCTTCGTGGTGATTTAGAGGAAGACTTATACAAGGAGAATACATAGGGATATGAGGTCATAGGGAATAAGAATAAGGTGTGTAAACTAAATAAGAGATTGGGTGGCCTAAAACAAGCTCCACAATAGTAGTACAAGAAATTTGATAGTTTTATAATGGAGCAGGAATACTCTAGGTGTCATTTAGACCATTACATATATATCAAAAAGTTTGATGATGGTAGTTACATTATCTTGTGTCTGTATGTGGATGACATCTTGGTTGTAGGTAAGAACATGCAAGAAATAAAGGTACTCAAGGAACAACTTAGTAATTCATTTGCTATGAAGGATTTGGGGGAAGCAAAACAAATCCTTTATATGAGAATAAATCAAGATAGGAAATAATGAAATTTAAATTTATCTCAAGAAGAGTACATTAAAAAGGTCTTGGAGAGGTTTAGTATGTAGGATGTTAAACTAGTTAGGACTCCTTTGGCAGGGTATTTCAAGTTATCAAAGGAGTAATGTCCCAAGATAGAGGAAGAGAGAATCTAGATTCCTATGTACCTTGCTCATCAATAATTGGGATCTTAATGTATACCATGGTGTGCACTAGGCCTGATATTTCCCATGTAGTACGAGCATTAAGTGGATACATGAGTGATCTAGGTAGAGAGCATTGGCAGGTAGTGAAGTGGATCCTTAGATACTTGAAAGGGACCATGGGGACAATTGTAAGCTATGGTGGATTGGACACAACTTTACGTGGTTATGTATATTCATACATGTGTGGAGATTTGGAAAATAGAAGGAGCATGATAGGATATGTATTTAATAGAAGTGACATAATGGTGAGCTAGATTTCATGACTACAAAAACTTATGGCTTTGTCAACCACAGAGGTTGAGTATGTTGCTACCATAGAGGCAAGTAAAGAGATGATTTGGTTATAGAAAATTTTTAAAGAGTTAGGGTAGAAGAAAGAGGAAGGGAAGTTGTATAGTGACATTCAGAGTGTTATACACATAGCAAATAACTTTGCCTTCCACTCTAGGACAAAGCATATATAGTTGAGGTACCATTTCATCAGGACAACTTTAGAGGAAGAGAAGTTAAAGTTGGAATATATTCATACCAGTCATAATCCTACATACATGATGACCAAGGTGGTCATAAGGGAGAAACTAAAGCTATGTTTAACTTTGGTCAGACTTCATAGATGACAATGAAGGGTTGAGAAGCCTGCTTAGAGGAAATCAATATTCAAGTGGGAGATTGTTATGTTGTGGATCCTATTTCCACTTTACAATGTATTTCAAATATTTTACATTAAAATATATTATACACTCTTAATGTATTATCATTGGGGTTCAAGGTAGGGATAGGCCCTGAGTAGGGGTTCAGGGGTGGTAGCCCCCAAAAATAGGGGTGGTACCCCTCAAAAACATTTATGGACCCGCATTTTTCTAGGAGTATAGATACGTGGTTTATCTATACTTGTATGTGTGTGGTGTCATCACCCATGATTAATGGGGAACTATTATGGGTTGACTTAGCCCATGGTTTTAGTACCCATTATTTTATAAAACTACTATGTCAATTACCTATTGATGTAATTATCTATATATGGACATATTGTAGGTAATAGATTATAAGAACTAAGTTTGATAAGGTGTCTAGAGTGTGTGAATTAAAGTGTGAATTTGAGAGAGTTTGTTGAGCATAGATCCAAACAATAATTGTGCATTGTAAATATGAGAAGATTGATCTGAAACTGGATTGTACTCTTGTTGGCTTGTAATAAGATCTGAGCAAGTGTTTCTTGGTGGATGCAGCCCACATTGGGTAAACCACATTAAATCATGTCTTATTTTTGTGCATTTTAATTTATGGTCTTTATGTATCTCTATTCATATCTCTTGTGAAATTGTTCCACATTAATTTCTAATTTATTCCTAGCAGGGCTAACAAGTCAAAAGATACGCCCTCCACTGGGTAATTTTTGGTCCTTTAAGAGAGATTTAGCTATTAGAGAAAACTCATTTTTATGTCTTGTTTATGTTGAGTTATAAATAATAATATTAGGGTTACTTATATGACTCATTTTTACAAGTCTGAGAGCAAATGGTTCAGCTCTATCCCTCACAATTCTCTTGCACCATGTGAATGAAGTTAGCTTAATTTGCACACTCAAGGATGAGGAGAATCTCTTAAGGGATGTGTCTATTCAATTATAGATTTCACTCCTAGGGATTGACTAAAACCAAAAAATAACTATTCTAGCCTTAAAATTCCCATCTAGACTATCTGTGAATATGGTTCATTGATTGGGATAATGAGCTAGAAGATATGCCCCCCACTGACAAGTTTTTGGCCCTTTAAGAGATATTCATCTATGATATAAAACTCATTTCCATGTCTTTCATATGTTGATTGAGAGATAATCCTTATAGGTTTTCTTAGAGGACTCATCCATGGAAGTGTAGAAGTTAATGGTTTATCTCTATCCCTCACGATTCTCCTGTAATACACAAATGAAGTTCACTCAATTTGCACACTCAGGGATGAGCAGATACTCTTAAGGGATACATCTAGTCAATTTTAAATTTCACTTCTAAGGGTTGACCAAGACCAGATAAGGGCCATTATATCCTTAAAATTCCCATCTATATGTGTTGATGTAGACAATTCATTGATTATGCTAATGAGTCAAAATATACGCCCCCATTAGCCAAATTGTGTCCCTTTAAGATAGATTTGGATAGAAGATAAAAATTCTTTTCCATGTATTTTTCATGTTGATTTATATATAATCCTCATGGGGTTTATTAGATTACTTTTTTGTGCAATTATAGGGACTGATAACTCATCTCTATCTTTCATGGTTCTTTTGTGTCACATAATCAAAGTTGGTTTAGTTTTCGCATTTAGGAATGAGGAGAATCTCTTAAAGGATGCATCTAGTCAACTAAAACTTTCAATCCTAGGGGGCTTAACTGAGACTAGACAATGGCTATCATAGCCTTAAAATATACATTTATATATTTCCACAAAGATGGTTCATCAACTAGTCTAACCAGACAGAAGATATTCCCCCACTTACAAGTTTTTGGCCTTTTAAGAGATATTTATATGCAAGAGAAAATTTGTTTCCTTCTCTTTATTGTGTCAAGTGAGATAGAATTCTTTAGGGGTTTATTATATGACTCATCCATGCAAGTGTTAGAGCTCATAATTCATCTCTAGCCCTCATGGTTATTCTGTAACATGTGATAGAAGTTTACACAATTTTCACACTCAAATATTAGGATATTCTCTTAAGGTATGCATCTAATCAACTACAAATTTCACCCATGGGATATGAACAAGACCAATAAAAATCCTTTCTATCCATAAAACATATATTTGGATGTGTTATAATAGATAGTTCATCAATTGGGATAACGAGTCAAAATATGCACCACACTGGCCAACTTTTGGCCCTTTAATAGATATTTGGCTATGAGAAAATCTTGGTGTCATGTCTCATTCATATTTAGTTATAGAGAATCATCTTGGAGTTGCTTATAGGACTTGTCCATATAAGTGTGGGAGCTAATGTCTCATATCTAGCCATCATAATTCTCTTATATTATGTGATTGAAGTTAGATTAGTTTATAAACTCAAGGATGAGGATAATCTCTTAAGGGATTTACCTAGCCAACTACAACTTTCACTCTTAGGGATGAGATTGGACAAGGGTGGATCTAGCCTTAAAATTTCCATCTGGATATGTCTGTGAAAATATTTCATCGATTGGGCTAATGATATAGAATATATTCCTCCCACTGATGATTTATTGGCCCTTTAAGAGATATTTATCTATGAGAAAAAACTCATTATCATGTCTCTCTTATGTTAAGTGGGAGAGAATTCTATTGGGGTTTCTTAGAGGACTCATCCATGCAAGTGTGAGAGCTTATGGTTTGTCTATAACCCTTAAGGTTCTCCTATAATTCATGACATAAATTCACTTAGTTTTTAGACTCAAGGATGAGGAGATTCTCGTAAGGGATGCATCTGGTCAATTACAACTTTCACTCTTAGGGCCTGAACAAGACTATGTAATGGTCATTTTAGCCCTAAAATGCCCATTCATATGTATCAGTATATATGGTTTGTGTACTTGGATAATGAGCTATAATATACACTCCCACTAACCAAATTTTGGTCCTTTAAGAGAGATTTGGTTGTGAGAGAAAACTCATTGAAGTATCTCATTCATGTTGAGTTACAAAGAATCCTCCTATGGTTGGCTATAGGACTTGTCCATGTAAGTCTGGGATCTAATGGATCATCTTTATACCTAATGGTTATTCTATAATGGGTGACCAAATTTATCTTAGTTTTCACACTTATGGATGAGGATAATCTCTTAAGGGACACATCTATTCAACTACAACTTTCACTCTCAAGGCTTGACCAAAATCAGACAATGGTTATTTTAGCCTTAAAACTCCCAGTTGGATGTGTCAGTGTAGATTATTCATCAATTTAGCTAATGATCCAAAATATATATCCCCCCATTGACCAACTTTTTGTCCATTATGAGAGTTTTGGATATGAGAGAAAACTTGTTTCTATGGATCACCCATGTCAAGTTACAAAGAAGCATCATGGGGTTGCTTAGAGGACTTATCTATGAAATTGTGGAAGCTGATATCTCATCTCTATCCCTTAGGTTCTTCTATAACATGCAAACAAATTTGGCTCAATTTTCACACTCAAGGATGAGGAGAATCTCTTAAGGTATGTGTCTAGTCAACTACAACTTTTGCTCTTAAGGCCTGACCAAGACTAGACAAGGGTCATTCTAGCCTTAAATCACCCATATGTATATGTTGATGTATATACTTTATCGATTAGGCTAGTGGTCTAAAATAAATTCTGCCCATTGGCTAACTTTTGACCCTTTAAGAGATATTTGGTTGTGAGAGAAAACTCATTATCATGTCTCATTCATGTCAAGTTATAGAGAATCCTCCTAGAGTTGCTTATATGACTCATCTATCCAAGTGTGGGTATTGATAGCTAATTGCTATCCCTCATGATTTTCCTACAATGTGTGACTAAATTTGGCTCATTTTTCACACTTAGGGACTAGGAGAATCTCTTAAGAGATGCATCTATTCAACTACAACTTTCACTCTTGAAACTTGACCAAGACTAGATAATGGTCATTCTAGCCTTAAAATTTCCATCTAGATGTGTCTATATATATTTCATTAATTAGGATAATGCACCATAAGATATTCCCCTCACTAACCAAATTTTGGTTTGTTCTAAGAGATTTGGTTGAGAGAGAAAACTTATTGTCGTGTCTCACCCATGTCGAGTTATAGATAATCCTATTGGAGTTGATTAGAGGAATCATTTGTGCAAGTTTGGGAGTTAATATCTCATCTCTATCCATCATGATTATCTTGTAACATGTGACAAAATTTGGCTCAATTTGCACACTCTGGAACTATGTTCTTTTGTGTTTTAGGTTTTTAAACTTGGATAACTCCCATTATAGACAAGATAGCATCTTGAAACTCACCATACATCTATAAAATGGTTTCCTCTATATTTCATCCATGTTTCATCATATTACACTTGTTATTTTCCATTTTTTAATCTTTTTTAGGACTCTTGACAAGCTTTGAAATGTGTGTCCAGGCCTAAGATATATAAATCAAAATATATCCCTCTATATTCACTCAATCATCCTAAAAAAATTCACACACCTATTAGATGGTGGCCCCTATATCCCCTCCAAATTTCATGAATTTTAGATAGATAAATCAAAATGTATCAGGCATCAAGGCTTGAGAAATCCATCTATCATTTCTTAGAGCTAGGAAAGCTCTTGACTCATAGGCTTTAGTATGCTCTTAGAGAGATAGTCTTAGTAAATATATCTCAAGTATGGATTCCCTCCAAAACTGATACTTTGAATTTTCAAATGGTTATTTTTTAAATATATGAATAAATTTAAATGTATAAGGATTGTAATGAGTTTTAAAGAGTGTGTCAGTGGTCTAGAATATAACTAAGGGTCTTCTAGATTTTATTAAATGTCATATTCATCTTTAAAAGTTAAAATAAAGCAAATGTAACAAAACACTATTCATGATAAGTCATTTGCTTTCTTTGGTTTTAGTGGTTGGATGGGTATTTTAACCAAAATTTGGCACTCTAAGCTTGGTATAGATTTCAACTATTTGATATGCATCTAATTCATTAAGAGGGAGACATTGAATACCTTCAACAAGCATAAAAAGATAGAATTCTCATCATTAGAGGGACTAATGAAGGGTCTACAGTCCAAAATATAGGTATGTATACTATTACAATGAAATATTCTTGTAATTAAATATATATTTTTATATAAATCATGTGTTTCCATGTTATTCTTATATGCATGAAAGATATTAAATTCAACCTATAGTGATTTTGTCCTTAATTTGAAGTCCTTGTGCTTGAAACCACTCTATACCATATTTTTTATGTGTTGATAGTCCTTGCAGTCAATCGTAGTATGTGTGAATCTTTGCATGAGTTTAGTTTAAGTTTTGGATAAGTTGAGGAAGGTCCTTAAGATAATGGGATGGGTATTAGAAGGATCAAATAACTTTTAGGTTTTATTAATAATCCCTAACTATATCTAGGGTCTTTATAAGCTTGTGAAACCCTAGAACATGTTTTTTTCACAAAAATGTCCATAACTTTAGATTCAACAAGTGAAACATTCTAAAAGTTTGCATTAGGTTGATAGAGGGTGTTTTTCCAACTAATACATGTGTTTCCAAGTTAAATTAAGCCTTTTGGGAGACAAATCAGTGATTGTGTTTTGTGTTCATGTAGGTGCACACTGAGAGAGATTGAAAAGTAAAGATTTGATTATTTACCCTATTATTTGGATACAAAACTTATATTCAAGATTTATCATTGTTGTGAGGTCACTCTAAATTCATCGAGTAGGTGATCTAATCAATTTTTTATTTTAATTGAGACAAATCTTTTTTATGAAGTTAAATTAGGCATAGAAGAGGATTAAGACCAAAAAAGAGAGATTTGGATTACTTTTTGTTGGATGTTTGTCAATTATGTCTCCAAGGTGACCAAGGATGTTGATGAGGTGTTATGTGTGCTATAATGGCAATGACAAAGTGTGCTTCAATGAGCTTCAGTGTTCCTATAAGGTTCTTCAGTGTTTGACTTAGTGACTTAATTTATGGATGATATTTATGGTATGGACATGTTTTATATACCATATGGGATGTTATGATTGATTATATTTCTTATTTAAGTGAAAAAAATTCATCAGAATAGTCATATGAATGTCTAAGCTCAAGTAGTCATCTTGACAGATAAGGTTGAGTGAGAAGATTGATGACATCATATTTCACACCTATAAAGTTTTAGGAGTAGTTTCATACATGTATGGATTCTCATATAAAATGTGATCATGTGGTTCAAATTTTAGGTCTAGACATTGAGCGTAGAAAAAGTTTTGGCCTCTCAAATAAATTTCACTAAGTTTCTGTACTTCACCAAATTTGCATTATCAAAGATCTATGATGAGCATTTAATCAGATAATAGAACTAATGTAAATAAACTAATATAACTAGATAAGGATATAATGGAGTGTGTGAAATTATCATTATTTATCCAATGGTTTGTATGAAATTTAATATGTCAAAGGATGCTCAAAAGGCACATGCTAGTGACATGTGTCACAATCATGGAGTTTAAGCAGCAGATCTAATGATGAGCATGAAACTTGTTAGATGAAGATACAAAAGAGTGTATGATATTTTAAGTAAAAATAAAATGATGTGTATTAATTAAAATTTTCAAAATATGCTTAGAAGGCATGTAAGGCTGCCAAGTGGTAGAAGTTCATTAGAGTCAAATAGTTCATGTGCTCAGAAGGCATGTGAGAGTGCCAATTGTCTTAATCACAGTAGTGTATATCAATTATTAATGGTGAGATATGCAAGGTAAAAAATAATATAATATCAAGTATATTGATAAAATTATGTGAGGTCACAAGATGAATACATATGTCTACAATATTTGCATTACACAGTGACCGTTGGCATTTGAAATTAAAAAAAGGAAAAACTAGTGCTCAGTATTTTACTAATATATTTTGATCCAGGATGAATTTGAAGGTGATATAAAAAGAAAATTTGAATGTGAATTCAATTTAAATATAAGTTATTTATAATTTTTTAAAATCTATACAATAAAATATATTAATCTCCAAAGTTGAATATATGTTTGACCATGTTCTATAAGTGACCCAAGAAGGATAATTGAGTTGTTCTTGATAATATTTTTATGTTTAAAGATGAAATAACTATTGTATAGTTTTTTATACTTCATTAATACTATATATGTGGATTTCTGAGGTTTAACAAATCCATATTCAATGTGAATAATTACTTAGAAGTTGACTATGTTTGTTGAATGCACTGGCAAATTGAGTAACCATGTTGCAAGAGTAAGTTAAAGGTGTTCTGAGTAGAATTGAAGAATAAAATGAGTATGGAGATGTTATGATAAAGTGTCTAAGTATCTAAGTCTTATTAAAAAGTATTTTATATCATTATATTCTCCTTATCAAATGTGGAGAGTCAAAATAGTATAGCTATATTTTCACTATATGTGACTAGTCTGAGTGGTCATTCTAAGAGAGTTGAATTGAGTGCTTAGATCCAATGATAAAGTGTCTAAATAAAATAGAGGTGTATAATATGTCCTAAAGGTTTCACCCATGTGATATAATCATATGTATATGTGAAATACTTGAGTGTTTTCTTTGGAAGTTTGAGACTGTGTTTTCTATGTATGAAGACCTCAAGAGCACAGAGACCTATTTGGTAGGTTCAAATGTTGAATTGATGTTATAGATAGTATGGACCCATATGACAGTGATCAAGGGGATATGGACCCATATGAGAGTGATCAAGGGGATATTAGAGATGTGTTTGATGTTTTTTAATCATTATTAAAGGATTAAGGTGGTCCAAGTAGTCTCACATGTAATGTGTGAGTATGAAGGCCTAATTATTTTAGGTCTCACCAAGACCTAATGGTTGTTGGGGCTAATGATGTAATGACTGACCTAAGGAGTGTGTGGTTATTACATGTAATGTGTATGAGGACCTATTTAAAATGTTTTTCATATATTTAAATCATCTTTTTTGACTAAAATGGGTTAAAAATAAGAAATTAGTGTAAGTACAAGGTTTAATTGGACTAATTGTGATAGTTGTGAATGTGTGGAGCCAAGAGAAGGAGAGAACATTTGAAAGAGAAGGTATAGGTCATTGAGGACCAAAAAAGAGTGAAGAATATCAATCATGATTATCTTATCAAGGTGATGAAGGTGAACATATAATTTATTGGACCTAATTATCCTAGAAGAGGTAGATTGAGAGAGTAAGCCCAAGAGGCTGATTGAGTGAGTGTGCTTAGTGGATGGATTAAAGAGCATAACAGGTTGAGGGTTTTTCCTATAGCGTTCTAAGAAGTGAATAGGTCTTACAAGTCATGTTTTTAATGTTGAAATAGATTTGTTGTAGGTTTTTTAATTGTGTATGTGTTAAGAAATAAAGAGTGATCCAAAAGGGTGTTTTGGTTGCTTTGCCTGTGTGTACAAGTTTATGATAGAGTAAAGGGGAAAGAGATAAAGTAAGGTAAGTCCATCATCTAGTGTAGAATATATATTAGATCATAGGTGGATAGCAGATCAAGGTAGCTGAGTGGGTACTTGGTTTCCTAGGGGGATGGTTCCTCCTTGTGGGATGGGTGTCTCACTAAATTAAGGGATGGTTGTTCCTTGATTAGTTGGTGCTAGTCTAAATATTTTTAGTGGGTTTTATCCCCCAAGAGGTTTTCCTACATATATCATGTTTTATGTGCTTGATCTTTCTATAACTTTCTTATTCATTATAATGGTTAATTTGTATGCATCATGATTGTATGTGTTGAATAGTTAAGTGTTGGGAATTAAATTGGATTTTATAGAATCATTGATTCACCACCCCCCCCCCATTTCAATGATTATACCTCTAACAATTGATATCAAATTAGGACCTTCTGTGCAAGTTTAACCACTTGAATGTGATCTAAAGTACAATATGAGTGAAAAGATCATCATGTTTGATGAAAAAGTTTGATATGATAAGCAAGGAAGAAGAAATTGATCTAAAAGCTAAGCTCATGAGTGCACTTAGTGAACTAAAGGATCAAAAGAAGAGGAATCATAAAATGAGGAATATAATCAAAGGTCTTTAAGTGCAAGTTGGATCTCTTGAGGGGAGTTTGTCAAAAATATTGATAAGAGAGGAAAAGGAGAATCAAGAACTGATCAAGTCTATAGAAGAGCAAGCATGTAGATTGAAAGATGACATAGATAAAAGGGTTGAGGATAAGGAGACCATCAAAGATCTTAGAATTCAATTAGAGGTTACAAGCCAAATCATGAAGGCTAAATAAGATGAATGTGTTCAATTGAAGGCTAATCTTGTTTCCCTAAAGGATGAGAATGAAAAGGTCATAATCAAGATAGGCAAGATTGAAGAAGAACAAAATAGATCAAAACAAGGATGGGAGGATGGTATCATGAAAGATAACAAGTTAAATTAGTCAAAGACAAAATCAAGAAGCCAATTGCACAACCAAATCCTTCAAGGTATGCCAAATCTTATATGGGCCATTATTTTATTTGTCATCTTGTTGGTCATAGGGCAAAGGACTATGTAAGAAGAATCCATCATTCAAAGGGAGATCACTACCATATTCAAACAAAAGGTAAGGAAGATGTTATTTTCTACAATTGTCAAATATTTGGTCACATTGCTAGGTTATACAATCAAAGACCATCAAGTCAAGATAATTTCAATCAAACTCCTAGATTGCAAGAAAGAAGACAAGTTAGACATATCAATACAATGAGATATTCATCCTAGAGTCATTATTATGCATGAAATCAGTTTGGCCACATTGATAGAGAATGCAAGAGGAGAATAAATCAATCAAAGAAAGATCACAATCATCATCAAGCAAAAGGTGTGAATGATCTTGTTTGTTTCAGATGTCATAGAGTTGGTCACATTGTTAGGTATTGTAAGAATAAGATGAATGAGTTATCAACGAAAAATAAGGTGTATGGAGCTCCTACTATGCAAGAAATAGGTCACAAATGGTTGTGGAAACCTAAGCCTATTAAGAGAGATCAAACTAAGACCAAAGATGGTTTGTTTGTCGTGATAGGCATGAAGGAAAGTCAAGAGTTTCTGTTGTCTATAATTGTTGACAAGTCTGAAGTAAAGAATGAAGTCAAGGATCCATTCAAAGTCAATTTGGTAATGAGGAAGGACTAAAATTCAAATGAGATTATGGAGATATGGGAGTCTCCTAAGTTTTGGGACTTTTAGTCTCACTATGTCAAAGGGGTGTCTCTCTCTAGGACTCAAGGAGACACTTTACAGAAAGAGGAAGCATGGTGGACAATAGTTGAGTTTTGGCTGATATTACAGGACAAGAAAGTTAATGAGAATATGTGCTTACTTAAGTGGGAGCAAAAAGTTCATAAACTTGCTTCAGATTCTATGATGAATTGTGTGTTCCTAGAGTATTAAGGGACTTTGGTCCTAAAGGTGAGTTCTTGTCAATTTTTTATGTATGGATTAGTTGGTCAAATGTTGAATAATGAAGGCAAGATTGTTATGGAGTGTAAATAAGATTATCAAAAGTGTAAATCATGAGGTTTGATGTATTTATTTGGTCAAAAGAGTTAGCTATGGTAATTTATTAAGTTTGACCATTTTTGTTAGTGTTCACTACCTAGTGAGTGTCGATCTTACAACTTGATAATTTTTGGGTCTTGGAAGATAAAAGAGATTTGAGATCAGTTGAGTTTGGTTTGTCAAATAGGATGAGGTGTTTTGGTGATGTCATAATTTTTTCATGATCAATTTTTGGTGTTTTGGCATGTTGACTACTATATGTATAAGGTTTATAAGCTGGGTATGGAGATTTATAGGTGTCATTTGAATAATTACAAGCTTTCAAGGTGTATTATTGGGATAGAAAGGTGTGTTAACCTCATTAAAGTGTGTTCTATGTTATTTTAATTTTTGAAGGTCTTTTGTGTGCAATTGGATAATTGTGTTTGCTCTCGAGTTTTCTAGTTTATGCTTAAGGGTATGTAGGTCAAAAACCATGGTATAGAAAGTATGGGTTCCCAAAGGATTTTGAGCTCAAAATTTGGTCCATAATTGTGTATTAATGACCTCTAGGTGTGATAAACTTTTCAAACATGGGCATGATCAGAAGGTGGTGTGTTGACCAAGTTTCTCTTATAAACTTAGTGCTTTTACTCACGTTGGAAAAATGGTTTGCCTAATGATTTGAAATTTGAGGCTGATTAATTAGTTAAAATGTAAAAATGGGTTCTTAAAAATTATTTCACAGTCTTTTGTAAATGTATGGTTGGTTCCATGGAGGAGGATTTGTGCAAATGGAGGGCTAATTGGCTAGTAGGTTTGTGAAGGAAGTATGTTATAGAGAAAGAGCTAAGTGTTGTTTTTTGTCATCAATGAGAGGGCATATAATAATGCTCTAGATATGAAATTTCAAGCCATGAAAGTTCATACATAGAAATTTATGGGATCTACAAGATCCAGGTAGGGCTACAAGGCCTCTAAGCAAGGCTAGTATGAAGAAGTGGACTTTTTTGGTCATTTTATCCAAAATACCAAGGTGATAAATGGGAGCCTAAGCTCAAGTAACTGAGGGGGAGTCCCTCTTAATGTTTTCAAGGTAAGTTCATTTAGTTCTTGATGTTCATGTATGTTTTGTCTTCATAGAAGCTATGTATGATCAAAGAAGAGTGTAATCATGGAGCATGTTTGAGAAGCTCAAGGTCAGAAGAGATATGCATAATGTTAGGGGGAGCCTGTATCATCTCTCAGAGGTGGTCCTTTCTTATTACTATTCCTTGAAGTCTTTTCATGTCCACAAGATCAAGAGTTGAGCCCACTTTGTCATTTTATCAAAGGGGAGAAAGTACTTGAAGAAAGAGATAGAGTTTGAATATAAGCTTTGAATTAGTGTTTGACATCAATGACAAAGGGGAAGATTTTTGGAGTTTTGTTAATGATGTCTCCAAGGTGACCAAGGATGTTGATGAGGTGTCATGTGTGCTAGAATAACAATAACAAAGTGTGCTTCAATGAGCTTCAGTGTTCCTACATGGTTCTTCAGTGTTTGACATAGTGAGGCAATTGATGGATGATATTGATTGTATGGACATGTTGAAAAGACCCCATGTTATGTTGAATTAAATTCATCAGAATAGTCATATGAATGTCTAAGTGCAAGTAGTCATCTTGACAAATAAGGTTGAGTGAGAAGATTGATGACATCATATTTCCCATGTATAAACATTTTAAGAGTAGTTTGATACATGTATGTATTCTAATATAAAAGGTGATCATGTGGTTCAAATTATAGTTCTGTATATTGAGATTAGCAAAATTTATAATAGTGCAAAGTTGGCCTCTTAGACAAAGTTCACAAAGTTTTTATACTTAGCCAAATTTGCATTATCAAAGATCTACAGTGAGTGTTTAATCAGATCATAGATCTAATAGCATGTATATAATCTAACTAGATAAGGATATAATGGAGTGTATGATATTATTAGTAGTGATCTAATGGTGTACATGAAATTTAATATGTCAAAGGATGTTCAGAAGGCATGCGCTAGTGACATGTGTCATAATCATAGAGTTTGAGCAGTAGATCTAATGACGAACATGAAACCTATCAGATGAATATCCAATAGAGCACATGATCTTTTTAATAATGATAGAATGGTGTGTATTAAGTCAAAATTTTATAGGATTCTCATAAGTCATGTGGGGCTACCAAGTGGTAGAAGCTCATTGGAGTCAGATAGTCAATGTGCTTAGAAGGCACATGAGGGTGCCAAGTGTCTTAATCATGGTAGCATAAATAAATGATCAATGGTGAGAGATGAAAGGTAAAGACCAAGATACTCCTAAGACTATAAATTAAGTGAATTTGATCAAATTTTTTGAGGTCATGATATGAATACATGTGTCCCAAATATTTGCATTACACAGTGACCGTTAGCATTTGAAATTAACAAAGGAAAAACCAATGCTTAGTATTTTGCTAATTTATTTTTATCTAGGGAAAATTTTAAGGTGATGTAAAAAGAAAAGCTAAATAAAACTTCAAATATCATCAAAATAATTGAGTTATAATTTTTGACTATCTGTACAATCAAAGATATTGAGATCCAAAGTTGACTGTGTTTGACCATGTTCAACAAGTGACTTGAGAAGGATAATTGAGTTGTTCTTGATAGTATTTTGATGTTTCAAGATGAAATAACAATTAGAGAGTGTTTTATACTCCATTAATATTATATTTTTGTAATTTTTAGGTTTTACCAATCCATATTTAGTGTGATAAATTTTTTATAAGTTGATTGTGTTTGTTGAATGCACTGGCAGATTGAGTGACCATGTTGTAGAAGTAAGTTGAAGGTATTCTGAGTAGAATTAAAGATGAAAATGAGTATGAATATTTTATATAATTATATAAGTCTTATTAAAATTTATTTTATGTCATGATATGATCATTCTCATATATGAAGATTCAAAATAGTATAATTATATTTTGGTTGTATGTGACTAGTCTGAGTGGTCATTATGAGAGAGTTGAATGTAGTGCTTAGAGCCTATGTTAAAGTGTCTAAAATACATGGAGGTATATCATAGGTTTTTAAGGTTTCACCCATATGATATAATCATATGGATATGTGAAATACTTGAGTTTTTTCTTCATAAGTTTGAGACTATTTTTTTGTGTATGAAGACTTGAATAGTAAGGAGACCTAAATGGTAGGTTCAAGTGTTGAGTTGGTGTTATAGATAGCATGGACCCATATTAAAGTGATAAATGGGATATTGGAGATATTTTTTATGTGTTTAAAGCATTGGTAAATGATGAAGGTGGTCCAAGTAGTTTCACATGTAACATGTGAGTATGAAGGCCTAATTATTTTAGGTCTCACCAAGACCTAATGGTGGTTGGGGCTAGTGAGGTAATTACCAACCTAATAAGTGTGTGGTTATTACATGTAACATCTATGAGGACCTATTTTAAAAAAAATTCAAATATGTAAATCATTTTTGCTGAACAATATGGGTTAAAAGGAAGAGAGTGGTATAAGTACAAGGTCTAATTGGACTAATTGTGCTAGTTATGAATGTGTGAATCCAAACAAATGAGAGAAACTTTGAAAGAGAAGGTAAAAGTCATTGAAGACCAATAAATATTGAATAATATTATTCATTCTTGTTTTATCAAGGTGATGAAGGTGATGAAGGTGAAAACATAAGTCATTGGACCTAATGAGCCTAAAAGAGGCAGATTAGGCAAGTAAGCCCTAGAGGTTGATTGAGTGAGTGTGCTTAATGGATGGATTGAAGAGAAGAGCAGGTTGAGGACCATTCCTATAGTGTGATGAGAAGTGAATATTTTCTATAGGTCATGTTTTTTATGTTGTGATAAAAAAAATTTCAAATTTTCTTATTGTGTAAGAGTTAAGAAGTGAAGAGCGATCCAAAAGGTTGTTTTGGATGCATTACTTGTGTGTGAAATTTATGAGAAAGTAAAGGGGAAAGAGATCAAGTATGATAAGTCCATCATCAGGTGTATAAGACATCATATCAAAGGTGGAAACCAAATCAAGGTATAAGAGTGGGTTCTTGGTTGCCTACGGGGTTGGTTCTTTCTTGTGGGATGGGTATTCCTTGATCAATTATTGTTGGTCTAAATGTTGAATATTGTCTTTCTAGGACTATAGTCCATATTTTAGGGTTCAGTGGATTTTATCCCCCAAGAGTGTTTCCCACATATATCATGTGTTATGTGCTTGATATTTCTATAACTTCCTTGTTCATTATAATGGTTAATCTGTATGAATCATGATTATATGTGTTGAATGGTTAAGAGTTGCGAATTGAATTTGATTTTTTGAAATCACTGATTCACCCCCCCCTTTACTGATTTTACCTCTAACACTCTTATATTGTATGAAGATTTTTTAATGTTGTATGAATTTTATACACACTTTTGTAAGATATATCAAACCATTTGATGCTTGTATTGATCCAAAACTAGTCAAGAGACTGAATTAGGCCTACATAAACCTAGAAGAGTAGAATTATCTTGGGATTATCTTTTTAATAAGCAATAGACTAAATATTGGTTTCTTACTAATATGAGTAACCTATAACTATTTATATCATTAAAAAGGTTATTAATAATATCTAATAGCTAAAACATTTATTCATGTTTAATATTTGCATTAAGAAACACCAATGGTTAGAGCTAAAACATGAATAAATGTTTAAGATCTAACTATTGATGTTTCTAATTTATTTTTTGTACTGGTGTAAAGACATTTATGAGTTATATCCTTGATTTTAAGTTTTTATAGGAATTATGAATTTTTTAAGCCAAGAGAGTGGTGTTTTTATCAAAAGTCTCTTAGTCATTATTCAAAGTAACAATTATACTAGAATTTGTAGACTTCTTAGAGAATATTGGAGTGAATTTTATCATTTTGGGATCACTTGAGGAATGAGGTGACTCTTTTGGACTCTACACTATCTCTCTGTACTTATACATGACCTTAGACTCTTTATATGGTTTCACCAACTCCACTACACCTATTATCACTTCTATTTGATGTTCCTAACTCATATCTCATCATATATAACTTTTATTATCAATCTCATATCCTTTTATAAAATTTTGATTCATAGGTTTTATATTTAGTCATATACTTAAGTTGTTTGATAATAGCTCATAGTATGGGTTTAATGACTTTAGACACTCTGAAACATGGATGTAGGTTTACATTCACTCCTTGTGGACTCATAAAATCTCATTTTCTACAATGACATAATTTTGACATAATACAGACTCCATAATATTTGATCTTTTGGAATTCACCAATACTTGAAATGATTATCCACAAACTTGAAACATTCTATTATACCTTCATATAAGTTTATAGGTAATGAAATGTTATTTCACATAATAATATCTATTGTACCTTCATATCCTCATATAATATGTTATTACACATAATGATATCCCTCCCTTATAGAAAATAATTTATTCATACTACCCATGCATATTTTGGAGAAACTAATTAATTTGATATGCAAATCCAGATTTATATGTAATGAAATGTAAATGAAACAATTAAATAGTAAATATCACATGTAAATGTAAAATATCCATAATGATGAAGCACATAACTTAGAGAAAAAAAGTGGATTGTTTTATTCCCATACGAAGTAATAATGATCACTAACCAATAATATGTGTAAACATTAAATGATCAAAATAGAAAATATGCATAGATAAAGCAATCTTATTTGGCAAATAGTATATATGTGTATATGCAAAGTTTTATGTCATAACATGACATAAAAAATAGGACATATATCAAGAAAAAATGTAGACCATAACATGCAGTTATATAAAATGTGTCATATAGGCATACAATGTGGGCCATGTCGACATATAACATCGATTGTTCCTACAACTAGACCCCTAACATAACAACTAGATCTCCTGCATATAATGTGGGCCATATCGGCATATAAATTATATATTGAAAATAAAACATTTTTCATGAACAATTTTTTTTTTCAAAATGATTCTAGACTCACCATATTCCACCTAAATCATTGTTTAGGGTTGCAAGATTATGTATACACCTGTGATGGAGAATTATATGGACCATACATATATTGTTGGATATATATGTGCATAAATTTATGTAAATATGGCATAGAATATCATTACTTGAAGCTAAAAAACAATTTTACTATGCGTTCTCACCAGACTCTGTCTATGAATCATGACCTACTATGAAAATAGTGGATCCTCAGATGCAACCAAAACATCAAACAAACCTGGTTGTTATCCAAGAGGGGTACCCACAACATCCCTCATCATTTATAAAACCAATAAATGAATAATGTGTGAATCTAATGAGCATGATAAAAAAAACTATGACTATAATATATTTTTAAAAACATAATTTTGTGTTCAAGGGACAATAAATATACATGAATAAATATGTAATTTAAATGTTTCCAAATGTGAGTATAGGGTACACTAATGCCAATTTTCACCTCTATAATAGTATCAAGGTTTACTGAGCTACCCCAAATATCGCTAATCATCTATACAATTAACAAATAAAAAGTTCATTCAAATAAATGGTTCAATTAAGTAAACACATGCTAGAAAATAAACTTAATATGAACTTTTACAAACATAAATAAATGATAATTAAAATTAAACTTGTGTATCAAATACAGATGGTGAAGTAGATAACTCTTGCATATCAAGTTTTCATGTCCTCGAAGGAATTGGTAAAGCTAATACAACTAGCATAATGTCTGGTATGCTAGTGTCATGAGCTACTAAAGCATCTATGGGTGATGTATGCCCTATCATGCTAGTCTTTGGAGGTCCTGAAATAACTACATAAGGAATACACTCAAGGGTCATGGTGTCATGAGGTATTGAAAGAGATGTATATGGAATATAATGAGGATTAAATTATATTCATGCCTTTTTTTCTCATGAATATGAATATGACATACCTAAAATAACATTTTGTACTCGTGAAGGTCATTATGAGTTTATGGGCATGCCTTTTGGTCTCACAAATGCACCATCTACATTTTAGAGCTTGATGAACACTATTTTTAGGATATTTTTGAGAAATATTCTATTGATTTTTTTATGACATACTCATTTATATAAAACATTAGGAAGGCCATTTGAAGCATGTGAAGCATGTACTTTTAGTTTTGGAAAACATCAACTTTATGCTAAACTTTCTAAGTGTGCTTTTGGCATCAAAGAGGTGGATCACTTGGGATATATTATTTCATATAAGGCATGTAATTTGATCCTTAAAATATTCTAGCGATGATGGAGTTTTATGTGCCCATAACTCTCAAGAACCTTTGATCATTTTTGATGCTGATGTGTTTTTATCACGGGTTTTTCAAAAATTATGGAAACATCACATCCAAATTCACATATTTGTTGAATAAATACTCCTTCCAATGGACTTAAATAACTACCAAAGTATTCAAATAATTTAAAATGTCTATGTTCACCACTCCAATTTTGGCTACCCCTATTTTTTATAAAAATTTTGTTATTGGTTGTGATGCAATTGGATACGACATGGAGGTTGTATTCATGCAAGAAGGTAGATTGCTTGCATTTGAGAGTTATCAATTGAAGATAAAAAATAAGTTCAACCCAATATACAATAAAGATATTATGGATATTCTATATGTAATCAATAAATTAAGACCTTATATGATGAGTCGACACTTCCAAGTAAAAACTAATCATGATAGCCTCAAATAGTTTTTGGAACAATGATTTTGATCATAAGAATAACAAAAATGGGTGACTAGAATGTCAGTATATGATTTTAAAATAGTATATAAGGAAGGAAAAGAGAATGTGGTGGAATATTCCCTATACAAACATTATGAATCAATTGAGATATTATTATGCATAATGACCATTTGACAGGCAGATTAGCTAGAGGAAGCAAGATCAAAATGGAAGAATGGTAGGGAGACACAAGATTTGATTTGAAATCTATAGCTTCATTATAGGGGGTATTAAAACTTTGCATGGAATGGGAACACAATATGGAATAAATATTTATTATACCTCTATAAGCATTCTCTCCTCAAATGTAAAATCCTTTAGGAACTTCATGCATCTCCAATAGGAGGTCATTCAGGATTTTTAAAAACATTTCATAGAACTAAACAAGATTTATTTTGGGAAGGACTCAAGGGGGATGTCAATAAATATGTGTTTGAATTCATGGTATGTCAATAGAAAAAGTGAAACCATTAAGACCCCAATTATTTTATAGGCTTCATCCATTCCTAGCTAGGGGTGGGAAGAGGTTTCCATGGATTTCATTATTGTGTTATCGTAGTCTAAGGGTAAAAATTTTATCATTGTAATTTTTGATCGAATCATAAAGTATGCTCATTTTTTTCCTTACCAAAACCATTTTTCTCCAATACAGTACCTTTTAATTCATAATATAGTTTATAAATTGCATGGTACTCCAAAGATCATTGTAAGTGATCAAGATCCCATATTTATAAGTTATTTTTGGACAAAATTATTTGCATGTTTGGGTACCTAATTGACTCATAGCTCATCATATCATCATCAATATAATGGAAAAATATAGGTAATCAAAAAATGTATAAAAATTTTATCTTCATTATTTTATTTTTGGAAAACATGATAAATGGGTTCATTGGCTACCACCGGATGAATGGTGGTATAACACTTCTTTTCACACTTCTTCAAAAATGTCTCCCTTTGTGGTAATATATGGGTATCACCCCCCATCCATCACTTCAACCTTGAAGGTGTATCCCAAGGTTTGAAATGTTGATGAACACATTCACCATAAATAGGAGGTACTCACTAGTTTATAAGAGAATTTAGCATTGACATAAAATAGAATGAAGCAGAAAGTGGGTCAACAGCATAGTAAGTGGCATTTTGACATAAGTGACTGGGTTTTTATGCATTTACATCCATATAATCAAATTTATCTTAAGTAATATAAAAATTATAATAACTTATCTCCTAAGTATTATGGCCCTTATAAGATCTTGAATTAAATTGGTAACATGGCCTATAAGATGTAATTTCACTTATCCACTCACATGGATCTAATATTCCATGTATCTTACATGAAGAAGGTAATTAGACATTGAGTTTATACTCAGACTAAGTTACTTGAATTGGATGAATAAGTCTGATTCATTATAGAGCCTAAAGAGATCCTTCACATGTGCATTAAGCAACTATGAACCAAAGTGATTAAGGAGTATTTGATCAAATGGAACGATTTGAAATCTAAAGATGCAATATGGGGGGATGAAGTGTTCTTGCAGAAACATCTTGGTTTGATTCAATGTTGAGGACAATGTTTTTGAAGGGGAGGGGAATGCTACATGTTTAACTATGGTGTTTCTAGAGATATGTGTGGTTGACTTGTGGCTTACATACCTCTTATATTATCTTGTTTCATATCTCTATGTTCTTAGTAAGGGTGTAAAATGGAATAAACATAGATAAGTAGAGTATATGTAAGAGTTATTGGTTGGTATTTGATCATAATATTGTGAATTTTAATCTTATTGTATTATTATGGAGGTTTCCCCCTTGAATTGAATCATCTATATTTATCAATCATTCAACTCTTCTATCAATTTTTATTATGGATCTACATATTTTTATCTTATTTCTATGATATAATATTCTAGTTTGTGAACATCTAAGTAATTTAATTAAAACATTTATCTATCAACATCACTAAAAATATGTCATATGCACAAATTGCTAAGATAAAACAATGAACTAATGAATATGTTTTGTGATACAAAATAATATTGGTCGAAATAACAAATCCAATGGAAAATAAAGAGCTTAAAGACATCTTTAAGCAAAGTTTTCTTTCCCATTACACGAGTCCATTATTTTCAATAAGTTCAAATATTTTGACGACTTATGCCATATTATTTGAGATCATGAAATGAAATATATTTCCTTTAACATGCTTAAGTATCTATCAAACACATCAACTACATTTATTACCAATTTCATATCGAACCAAGCTATAATGTAAAACCTACATAACCTAAAAAAGAAGAAACTACAATGTTTAACATAGTATCACATCAACCTAATTGACTAATCATATCCAATGAATCTAAGAGATAATTTACATGATTACTTGAGTCTCCAACTTTGTTACTTAAGAATTTTGTGGAGTGTCATCTCATATCTCTCCTTCCTCTTATATAGGTTAATATGAGTCAACCTTTGTCAAAAGGATATGATGATAATGAATAGTGTGACTATCACCAAGGCCTTGGTCATTCTATAAATATATTTTGTACCTTGAAACATCAAATACAATATATTCTTGATAAGCAATAACTTACCTTTGAGGATCCTATAAAAGATTCAACTTCACAACTTGATGACCATCAAAATCATAATATATTTAAAAATACATTGCATGATCATTCTAAGAAAGATTAAAAAGTGAAAAATGGCATATAATGCACATCCTCCTCTATCACATTATGGGCACCCACTATATGGGATTATTGGCACTTATACATGCATATTATCTCCTATAGTTCAAATAACTTTTATTACATTTGATAACAATGAAATGTGGATGAGGTCTTAGATCTTCATTCATTATTTATTTGATCATACCTTGATCATCAATGTATACGTAGTGTTATGATAGATAATGGTTCTCATGAGAATTTATGTACAATGACATTACTTAAACATTTGGTATATACACATGATGATTTATACCCTTAGATCAAAATGGTCAGAACATTTGATGGAGAATCATAACATAGTATTGGTGAGATTGATTTACCTTTAAAATTTGGCCTAACACATGTGGTTACTAATTTTTTAGTTATACCATATACTAGAGTATTTGATATTTTATTTGGATGACCTTGGATACATAAACTCCATGCAATACCTTCCATAGTACATGGTGTATTAAATAAATTCATATTAATAGGGTAGTCACAGTTTTCAGAATTCATATGAACATCCACTTGAACAAGAGAAATTTACTCCAAGACAACTAATTATATAGCCTACTAAGTTTAATCATCCATGGAAGGGTAATCAATGGTAAATATCCTTTCCTAAATGTTCCATAATTTCAATACCATTACACTAGAGATATGCATTGGATGCCATGTAATCCTCAACTACACCTACATTGTCTACCCAGTTGATATAAGCACATAAACATGTTTCAATTACAACTACACCAAAGAAACCATAGAACACTAAAAAATGGTTTCCACTAACCCATACTAATTTTATTACCTATTCAAAACCACACATTCCATTGAGACATACAAATAGTACCACACATTCTATAGTTACAGATTTGACACCTATACATGTTGCTTGGTAGTATCACCAGTTTGATGTATCATATTCTGATTTTAGAGCTACCTATGAGCATCCCTTGGATACGATCATAATATATTTTGTTTTATTATCAAACATTAAAAAATAAAATATTTAATAAAATCCAAAATACAATAATGTTCATATTTTACATGTTTACTAGCTCCTTAGCATCTATGTTGTTTAATTTATTTTAGTAGATATCATATCATTTATTTTCCAGATACACATATATTTCATGCATATTTGAGTGTGATACATGGATACACCATACCCATGATATATTCACATATATATGTTTGACCTTTCCTCTTCCCACATGACATACTATGTTGGGGGCATCTACTCTTTTGGTTGTGATTGACACAGGTTACATTAATTTTTTATCACCTTTACATTATCTTATTGAGATTGTATAATAACGATTACACATTCATATAATCATGTTTAAATATTTCATAGTGTACTTGATATGCTATGTTAATTGACATTTTTTATAACACATACATTGAGAGACTAGTATGATATACTTATGTTGGTCACTTATACTTCATTTATTCACATTATCACTTCCTTGAGTGTCTTTTTTTTGCTTTCTATTATTTTACTTCTCGAACATTTGAATATGTTACTTGCTTGTTGCCCTCTATTCCAATGTATGTTTATTTATTTTCTATTTAGACATTTGAATATGTCCTTCCTTCGAGTGTGTGGCATTTGAACATGCCCCTTGTTTGTTGTGTCCTTAGACCCCCTTGTTAAGTGACATTGAGTACTCTTGTGTGATTGCTTGATTATTTTTTGATCTTGTAATGCTAATTTATAGATGATGACATGGTCCATATCATGCATATTATGTATTTATGTGATCATATACTAAGAGATCCATTGATATAACTACTTAGATATGCTTGTCATGAACCGACCTTGTGGCTCCTTATAAATATTTGATTATAGTTTGTTTTAGCATATTTTGATGGCATTTGAACTAATGAATGTTGATGTTGGTCCTATTTTAGATGGATGAGATGAAATATATCTTGGGTGGTTCTAATGATTATGTTGTATCAAATTTTATGTTCACGTTGGATTCATTTTATCCTGATAGATATACTATTTAAATTAGATTCATTTTATCTGATATATATGCTTCTTTAGTTTAGTTGTGTTACTATATGTTATTGATTTAGCATGTTCACTGATGTAGATTGGAATTAGTTACTCTTATAGTTGTTGGTCATGTTCACAGGGCATGCTTGAGGTCATGGTCATCAAGACTGACTCTAGTTCCTCTTATAGCTATAAACAACTATGCTTAATTTATTATTCATGTCTAATGATTTATTTAAAATTATTATTATTTTATCAACATCATTTAGTTATTATTGATGTCCTATTTAGTAGATGCATGAACCAAGCCATGAGTTAGGCTCAGTGGTGGGTTTGGACATCTCGAGTACATTTGAGCGGTGGTTAAGCAGTTAGAATGTCACTTTGATAAGTATAGCATGTATTATATGATACAAAAACACCATAGTTTTGATAATTATATTTTGTTATCATCTTTCATATTTTATTAGTCTCACTTTATATTGATGCGTGTGTGGTTCTATTTTGTTCCTTGATTGGAGTTAACCATTTTAGTATCATTGATTTCTCTTTCTTGTTCCTCATGTGATAAAAGTTGTGATCTTGGTTATCTTCATGTTTGGTTATCCTCCCTAGGTGTCATAGATGCTAAATTTTAAGCCATATGAAATTGATTATCTTATTATCCTTGTTGGTTTGATTTGACTAGACCTGTATGGCTCTCTTGACCTCTTGACCTTGGAGAACATCATTAGTAACCCTTTCATGGGAATTTGACTAAATTAGGCTTCAATCGACATAATTATTTTTATTAATCATTATTTTATAATTTTTATTTTGTGCTTATTATCGATCTCAGCAGACTTAAAGGATTTGATTATCATTATTATTATTGACTTTATAATGTATTATTTAATAATTGATTTATGTTTTGCTAATTATTTATTTATAATTTCATTTATTATATGGGTCAACTACGTTTTTGGCCATGGGGTATTTTATTATTCCATGAATCGACTTAGGGGATTGTTGGGTTGAGCATTATTCTTTTTTTTATTCATTGGCTTGTAAAAGAAGCTATTGGGGTTGACTCATGCCCATATGTTTTTTTCATTGATTTTCTATTGGCTTTTTTGGAAAATGGAGGGAGAGACACCATGACTGGAGGAAAAATAGGGGTCATGCTAAGGCAAAGAAGGCAGGGAAGGGACATTTTTCCCCATTTTTTGGGAATATGATTGGTCTGGGTTAAAATGATAGGTTAGGCACTTAGTGTGGGGTAGAAAATAAGGGTTTTTGGTGGTTGTGGGAAGGAGGTAGTGCCAAATTTGGTGTTCGATGGACATAGCAACAGGCTATTGCCAAAAGGACATCCTGATCCTTATCCAAATGTTACAAATTTACCATGGCAACCTGCAACTTTCCCTAGTATGAATTATATTTGATTTCATTATGGGAATGTTGATTTTCTAATTTAATTTCCCATTAAAATTTAATTGAATCATTATGGATTCATGGGGAAGTCATGAGACTTCCCCTATGAATCTGTAATGGCTAGATTCAATTTAAATTCAAATTTATTATTGGAATTTTAAGGATTGTACTGGGCCTTTATTTTGTGACTACTTTTATTTTAAAAAGTATGAGAATTAAACTATGGGGTTTTGAAAATGAGGATCTTCTCTAAGTTTAAGTTTTAACTACAACACTTGTGCTACCCCAAACTAGTTTAGTTGGCATTTTAATCATAATGTTAATTTGGGATCTATGTATGGACTTATTTCTATATAAGGGCTTGATTTTTATTGAATCATTCCTATAATTTCTAAATATATTATATAGTCTCCAGCATAACTACCAGTGCTTATTCCAATGCCCTTTTTGGGTTCATTATTATGGGCTTGTTTTATATTGATAATTTTTGGCCAGATATCATATGTAAAGTGGATGGATTATTTGAAGCTTGATGCCTTCCCTTTATGTGACTACATTCATGCTTGGTGTGTGTGTGTGTGTGTGTGTGTGTGTGTGTGTGTGTGTGTGTGTGTGTGTGTGTGTGTGTGTGTGTGTGTGTGTGTGTGTGTGTGTGTGTGTGTGTGCGCGCGCGCGCGCGCACAGAAACATAACAAGCATGAATGTAGTCACATAAAGGGAAGGCATAAATATTCAAATAATATATATGGAAACATAACAAGCATGTATATATATAAAGATGGGTTTTTTCAGAGCTCTAATGCTTTCCTAGGCCTTTGTTTTGTGACTACTTTTATTAAAAAATTGTGATAATTAAACTGTGGGGTTTTGAAAATGAGGATCTTCTCTAAGTTTAAGTTTTAACTAGAACACTTGTGAAACCCCAAACTAGCTTAGTTGGAATTTTAATCATAATGCTTAATTTGGTATTTATTATGGAATTTTTTTCTATTCAAGGGCTTGCTTTTTATTGAATTGTTACTGGAATTGCTAAATATCATGTGTAGTCTCCTGCATAACTACCATTGCATTATTCCAATGCCCTTTTTAGGTTTATTATTATGGTCTTGTTTTATATTGATAATGTTTGGCCAGATATCATATGTAAAGTAGATGGATTATTTGAAGCTTGATGCCTTCCCTTTATGTGACTATATTCATGCTTGTTATGTTTCTGTATATATATATATATATATATATATATATATATATATATATATATATATATATATATATATATATATATATTCATGCTTGTTATGTTTCTATATGTATGTATATATATATATATATATATATATATATTCATGTTTGTTATGTTTCTGTATGTATATATATATATATACAAAAACATAACAAGCATGAATATATATATATATATATATATATATATATATATTCATGCTTGTTATGTTTTTGTATGTGTGTGTGTGTGTATATATATATATACATATAGAAACATAACAAGCATGAATATATATATATATACAGAAACATAACAAGCATGAATATATATATATATATATATATATAAAGATAGGTTTTTTTAGAGTTCTAATGCTTTCCTTACATGCGAGACTATTTACACTTATTTGATAAATATCACATATAAATGAGAATAGATTTTTGGAAGCTTGGATGTCTTATTGATTTATGACTCTATTCATGCTTCATAAATTCTTGGTTGTCACTTGATGTCATACCCTCTACTATGCATATCTTCTTTCTAGATTTTATGTTTGATTTTTAAGAAAATTGATTTATCCATGATGATTGTAAACCCCTGTTCTACTCCTATGTGGGAGTGGGTTTTTCCTTAAACCAAATGGACTATATTTATCAGTCTTGGACTATATTTATTTTATTCTACTTGATGGAATGGGGTTATATTATTATTTTGGTTTTGATTTTATCGATTATTCAAAAGAATTAAATATTGGTTGTACATGGCCATTTCCAAGCCAAGCCAAGTTTATTTTATGTTTATGAATGATATGTTTTTCCTCTTTTTGACTCAATGGAGTTAATTTGGCTATTGTGTATTGGACCCCTTGTGTTAATTATTTTACACTTGGATAAGCCTCTTAGGTTGAGCAGTGGGCTTTGGCCAGACCTTTTGGTCTTTCAAATTAGATATAATATATCCTGATTTATAGTGTAAATCATCTTCTATAAAGATTCAATGTATACCTTGGGCATTACTTGGGCCAACTAATTTAGTTGAGTGTTATGGTTCTATGTTGACTAGATTGCTTCTCTCATTCTTTGTTGATTATGTTTATAAGTCTTTACTGGTGGCTCAGTATCTTTTTGTATACCTCTTACTTTTTTTGAGTACTTAGTTGTTGAAAATCTCCACCAAGTTGATGGTTGGGGTGGTAAAGGCCACTAATGGTTGGGCTCATAGGGATAGTTTTGAGGGGTGTTCTCTATTGATTCACCTAGATTTTGTATGGTGGTTTGTCTCATATCCATACATATTGGTGTCTGATGTTAGCATGTTGGATTGTAGTTGGATACCCATTGATGTTATGGTTCCATTTTCTTACCTTATTCAGTATTGTAAGAATTACTATGTTGGAAGAATGATATTGTTTATAATGTGTTATCGGTGGTGGAAATGAACATGGTAGTATGGTTCTTGTATATTTAACCAACTGTATTTATCACCTTGTTATGCATATGTGTTGGATTCTATTTCTTACATTGAAACAACGGATTGTAACTCTGAATGTAGCATGTTATACTTGATCTTTTTATGCTACTGTATGCACATAAGTTATCATATTGATATGATTTTTGATGTGAAATATGCACGAAGTTGTAAAAATTAATATAGAAAAATCAATATCTATTTTATCTATAGTCTTAAATCAAAATGAAATTAAGTTGGTATTGTCTTATGGTATGCTAAAAACATTTAGAGGTTTTTAATTTTTTTGATGGAATTGTGTGTGTGTGTGTGTGTGTGTGTGTGTGTGTGTGTGTGTGTGTGTGTGTGTGTGTGTGTGTGTATTGTAATGAATATTATCTAGAGATATTTTTATGGCATGGAATTTCATTTTAGTATATAAACTTACCTCTTGTTATGATAATAGAATGATGTTATTTTAAATGTATTGAGAACTATTGTTATTTTGAAACATGTTTTTTAACGTGTTATACTTGGGCTTAAATTAGTAGCCATAAACAAGGTATGCATCCTATTCTATGATATGTACATACTCCTTGATGTTATTTTTATTATGATGTTTTATGAGTTCAAGTATTCATGATTTAAAATGAATTAAGGAACTAAGGTATAGATGTACGAAGTTGGGTTATGTCTAAATATATGGAGGTGAAATTGCTACTAAATAGATACTATGTTGTGTATGCTACACCTGAAAATCATGACTAACATATGGGTCTATCTTATGGATAAAAAAAATTTATTTCCCTTTTTATGTTCAGATTTATTATTAGCTCATTTTGGTTATATGACTACTCTTAATTGGTAGCATTGTTATTGAATACATGAGCTATAACATGTTTATAACCTTGGCTGAAAACAAATTTTTGTATTTGGTTTATGCAAATAGCTTCTCTTAATGATAAAATCAAGGTAAACTTATTATGGTAATCGATGTTTTGATGGTTGTAGTATCATCTTAAGAAAGTTTATTTCTATTTCTTAAGCAATGAAATAAATATAGATTAATGACCTTCTCTTTATTGGTCTATATTATTGGTTATAATTCTTACCAACAAGGATAATGTAATGCCATTAATTATTGGCAAGTTTTCAATAAGTTTATTATTTCAGCCATTTCTAGTTCAAATCTTGATTAATGTAAGGCTAGTTATTTTGTTATTAATACATGTATGATACATATGGTTGTGGGATTATTTGTGGATGTATGACTTTATAATTCATAATCTTACCCTTGGTATTGAATATCTTGGTATACCTTATACTATGACTATTAAATCATGAAATAATCCTTGTGAATAATAAACAATCCTAGAATTGGGATGAGGATTTATTAAGCTGTAAAAACCCATAAGGTTTACACTTGGATATATGATCAAGTGCTCCACCTTGGTTACAAGTTATCAAGTTATAACCTCTATATTGGTCACTCATGTTACTGGTTGAATTTACTTATATAAAGCAATCTTGTGTAGGCATACACATATTAATGGAATGACATGAATGCCTATGTTTTATTCTATAGCATGATATCATGACCATAGGATAAGTAAGCGGAATAGTGTTTCAATATCCCCTTGGCTAACTTACAAGATGGTATTCTAGTATCTTGAGAAGTAATTGGTTTGTCAAATCCAATTGTATGCTTATTTAATAGGATGCTCACATGTGTGATTTCATCCATCCTGAGTTAAGTGTATTGTGTCTCATCTAATTTAATGATAGAAATCCTTTAATTATGGAGTTATATCATGTGTGTGACCTTTGTCAAGTAAGGGAATGAAGGTGCATGATTCCTAATAAACTTTGGATCATGGTATAGTGATCCAATGGGGGTAATTCAAGTACTAGCCCTTGTTTAGGTGAATTCTCAAAGGTTATGGACTCTTAAGCTTATGCTAAGTTGGTTTTTATCATTGGTTTAGAGATCTCCAATCACTGATCTCATGATGTGATAAGACTTGTCTAAGTATGCTAGTGAGATGAATTCTTATGTTTAGTCATTTGGACCTCCATGTTTAAGTGTTGAATTTTTATTATATCTTATTTGATTATATATCAAATGGCTAACAAGACATTTTTGGATATTCTTAATTTCATACTTAAGGTCCTTAGAATTATCTAATAGAATAAATGGGATATTGGTTATTGGTTATCAGTACTTTGTGTATTGTTTGATCAGATGCCTTATGATGCATGAAAGTTGTGTAACAGGCCCTAAATGATGTTCCATTATGCACTCTAAAATGTAATTCCCAATTTTTATTTTTATTTTTTTTAGAGGGGGTTATTTCATCTAGTATCAGAGCTTGTGATTTAAGGGTTTTGGATGAGATTTGGGTATGTTGAACTAATTTTATTATATTCTTGAGAAATCTAGTTGAGCTTTTATGTGTATGTGCATACCTTTGAAAAGGGTTGTATTTGTATAATATACTTTTGGGTGGATTAGATACACATAATATGGATGTGTATATTATTTTGAAATTTATTTTATATTGGCATGTATGTGTATGCCTTTGGATGGTAGAATAACACTTGTATGGCTATGTTTCCCTTGTTGAGATTAGTTTTGGACATTGTATGATTGAGTGCATACTAACCATGGTTGGAATTATATACCTTCTTGGAAAAATATATGTCTTATGTGCTTTGATAATGCTATGTTATGACCCTTATAAAGGCACTTAGCCTCTTGAGTGGATTAAATGGTTATTTGTTATGCAAGCCAAAAGTGATAGAAATTCTTACATTGTGGAATGTATGTGTATGTGGAAATTGTTAAATGTATGTAATGAATTTTTATGGTTAGGTCAACCCTTCCCTAATCTATTTACATTGGGTTAAGCATCACATGTTAACTATTGACTTGTATGGGAAAGTTGATGGGAGACTAGTGATAATTGTGTTACCCTTAGAATTGAGGGAATGATGTTTGGTATCTGTTGTTGACTTATATAGACAAGTCATCATTATATTATTATAATATCATGGCCTCAATAATATTGAGGGCTAGGATTAAACCTGAAAAACTATATAGGTGAGAGTGTTTGATTTAGTGGGTAAATTAGTAAGGCTTGGGATCTCCACTAGTGAAAGAATATCTTAAATTAAACAAGATCTTGATCTTGTTTATGCATTTGGCCTCTTTTGACTTAATTGGAGAATCATCTGGATTTGTAACTCAAAAAGGCTAAAAGTTAATTAGTGTGTGGAATGTTTATTATGATCATGTTTTACATCTATGATGTTTGTTCAATCATGGATATGTTTTTTATCTATGATGTTTATTTTGATCATGGATAGATTGATTTCCATGAGGATAATTTTTTTATTTAAGGTAAAGGTGGATTTTAGAGGGACCCTACCCATAAAAAATAACCACCTTCAAGGCCAATAACATATAACAAAATATTAACAAACATAAAAAATAATACAAGTTCATTAGAGAGATACTAAAAAGACAAAACTGGAAAAATAGTTACTACATAGCAAATAAAATTAGTTATGGATTTTCTTCCATTACTCATAAGCCATAGTCGACTCCTCTATCATGCTTTGGAATATCTTTAAACCACTTACCATTTTATCCTTTTCAGTTGTATTAGTCACTCCTTAAAGATTTTTCCTAGGCCGATTTTCACTCTTACTTATTTTTGCATTGTTAAAATATATAGATAACCCTTCCATACATTGAATTACATTATTCACCATTACCTTACTGAAGCTAATAGGAATATTAATTTTGTCCTTGGGTTCTCTACTTTCATACTCTAGCATATTAATTCTATTAGTCAGAATCTCAATCTAAGTAGCCATTTCCACTTCCCTCTCCCTTATGCAATATAGCCCATATTTTTTGTTAAAATTATTTACCTCTTGTTTCAGTCTTGAATGATCCTTCATAAAATAATGAAGGAATATTTTATGAAGGTTTACCTCATCCTCCAATATTTCTAGTTTTCTTTGATTCTTTGTTATATCTTTAAATGAGCTCAAATCAAAGTTTGCATGAATATTAGAATGAGGATCCCCTATATGTACACCTACATAGTCATCATTCCCTTTGTTTCCTATAGTGCTATATATTAAACCTTCCCTATTTTTTGGAAAGTGTTAATTTATATATTTTATTCCTCTAAATTATACTTGTCCATATCCTTTTAAGTATTATATTCCTCGACATTATGCTTGTCCATCTCCTTAAGATCAATTACTAAATTTGTTTCCTGAAACATCTGATCATTGAAAGAACCTTCTTTCTTGTTATCGTCCATGCTATGATCCTCATTATTCTTAGGTTTAGGTTTGAAGCTACTTCTCAGCATCCATTTAGGATGATATTATTTTTAGGAGGATATTATGATAATTGTGTATATGTTTTAAGCCCATGGGAATGTTTGATTAGTTTTTGGCTAAGTAATGCATCCACAAGGATACCTAATTAGAACTTGGATATATTTTGACATCGACGAGGATGTATATTATGATATTGGATATGTCTTACATCCATGAGGATGTTTATTGTGAGTTTCAATTGAACTTGTTGATTGTGGGAAATTTTAATTCCCATGATAGTGATATAGCATTCACATTGTTCCTTGACAAAGCCCACCCTTACCCAAAGTGATGTTGTGTCAAAGCAAGCATCACCATTCAACCTTTGATGTGTTTAATTAAGTCAATTGTAATAATAGTGATATAATCTTATTTTTGTAATTATGAGACGTTACTTTAGTGGACATTGATAGCTTGCATGAGTAAGTCATTCGATGATGTTGAGGTATAGTATATTGGGTGGTTCAAGAGTGTGGCCTAAGACTAGAGGGCTTGGTGGGGTGAGTGTGACTAAATTACTTGGGAAATTTGGAAATTTTTGGGGACCTATTGTTAATCGAGTAGCATAAGCCATCTATCCATGATGCACAAACATTGTTGGTAAATTTCTAAAAACTCATGGAGATAGATTTTATGGGCTCTGTTGAAACATAACCTTCTTGGAGAGAAGGTGATCCTAATTTGAGATCCCTGAGACTAATCATGTTGTATTATAAGATGGATAACTAGTTTCATTTAGATGGCATCTAGATATCAGGTGACTTGATGGGAGTCATGGACCCTTGTGCTTCATTGTCATGTGTGTTAATTTTTGTGATGTGAAAGTAATTTGGCATAATTATTATAACACCTAAGTCATGTATGCATGGTTTATTTCATGTGGTTCATCCTTGTATGTAAAATTATTATGTGTCTTGTAAACCATGCATTTCATTGATTATGTTAAATCATGTAAATTAGTATCTTCACTATACTATGTGTATGTAGTTAACCTTGTGGGTTTTCACATTTTATTCTTGATGTCATCATTATTGTAGGAAAATTTAATATACATGATTGTATGTTGTTAACTATAGAATTTGTGAATGATAATAAATCATGGTCTAAGGGAATATCTCACTTCTAAAGTAAACCCTATGGACCATACCTTGCTCTGTGTTTCCAAAAATTATTGTATGAGTATTTTGTCTACATATCATGTAAAAAATGTGACTTTGTGTTTTTAATAAATTCTTATGTGGTAATATGGCTGTGAAATAATCATGTGATGTGTTTCTCCCTTTTGAAACCAAATTCTATTGTTTGAAATATGTCAAGGTATAATGTTGTGTTGTGTGTAAGTATGAGGTTGAGGGTAGCTAATCACTACATCCGTAATGATTTTGGCTAGGTATGGGCCAAGAAGTGGAGTCTCTCATAGGCTAAAAATCCACTTCTCTTATTTGCACAACTAGCCACCTGATTTGTTTAGAGTGTGCACCACATGTGCTACGAGTTGGTCATGACATCTTTGTACATAATGGTTGCTTTATGGATCTAGCGTTCCTTACCTACCTCATGGATGTTGTGTTAAAAGTAACCCTTGAAAAAAATTATTGTTTAAACCTTTTGAAACATTAATTGATCCTATAAATTGGATATTTATGCAAAATCAGTAAGGTGGTACTTATTGGGATGCATGCATGTGTTGGCCTATAGGTACAAACATGTTATGGTTTAGATATTATTATTTTTATACTTATTATAAATATTATGGGATGAATATTTATATTTTGTTTTAGAAGCATAACTAGAATGTATGTTGATTCTATGTTCTAAAAGAGCAACACAAAGCCATGATCATGTGGTGTTAAAAATCCTAGCTACCCACTTGAGTCTTGGATAGAGTGATGAAAGTTGTGTAATGCCCTCAAATGGATGATTTTGGATGGTGAGATTGGTATTCCTAGACCATCATGTGAGCTCACATGTGTTGGATAACATGTTGTAAGCCTTTGGATTACATGTGATGCCTAGTATGGCTTCTCTAATGTTTAGTGTGGTTAGTGCAAGATGTTGCTCTAACCTCTAAACAGTTGATTATGCAGTAGAGTATCCATAATAGTATGGATTAATACCTTTATGTAAGGACATTCTCTAATAATGTTCTTCAAATTATGCATGTAGCATAATGTCTTTAGTGGAAGATTCCACTCTTAATTTGATATTTTGGTTATAATCTAGTGGGAATGGATGATTATGAATGTTGACCTCATATTACAATTTTGTGTGTGTTGACACAAGTGATTATGACCCTAGTCAAGTTTTATAATTAGATTTTTAATTTGGTTTAGATAATCAATTTATAACTTGTTGTACTATAGCTATATTTCCTACTTGGGAGTGTCATTAGCACCCTTGTTGGGAAGTGTTTTAAGGTAAGTGTTAACTATTATGTTTTGGGACATTGTATGCTTATGATGCTTAAATTGTCACCTTCATAAGTGGATGGAATGGTTAATAAAAACAATGTTGTTTTAAAATTAACAATTGTTACCTTGGAATTTTTGTTGACTGATGTAGGCATATTTGGTTCAGTGAACCTATTGTAGATGGTTTTAGCGAGTTCTAATGTTATTGATGCCCTTTTAAGGCATGACATTGGAGAAGTTCCAACCAAGATTGGATATTTGGTGGGATCTTCTACTATAATAGTGTTGCATAATTGTTTCTCTACCATATCAATGTCATAAAGGACATATGTAGATAAGAAGAAGGCCATTACTTGACCTAATGTAATGGAAATGTGATTATCCTAATGGAAAAAAATAGGAATGCCAGCAAGTTAAGTTTTAGGCATTTCCACACCTAAATGAGTGGAGATATTATGAAATAATAAACACTGGTTTAGTTGGACATCTTCAAATAATTTTGTTCTTGATTGTTCATAGTCATTGAGATGGCTCCTCTTTAAAGAGGGGAGGATGTCACAAACTGACCTTGTGGCCCCTTATAAATATTTGATTATAGCTTTTTATAATATTTTGATGGAATTTGAACTAATGATTGTTGATGCTAGTCCTATTTCAGATGGATTAGATGTGAGATATCCTAAGTGGTTGTAGTGATTATTATGTATCATAGTTGATGTTTATGTTGGATTCATTTTATCCTAATAAATATAATCTTTGCATTGGATTCATTTTATCTGATATATATGTTTTTTCAATTTAGTTATGTTACTATATGTTTTTGATTTATCATGTTCACTGATGTAAATTGACATTGGTTACTCTTGCAGTTGTTGGTCATGTTTATAGGGCATGTTTAGGGTCATGGTTATCAAGACTAACTATGGTTCCTCTTATAGCTATAGATAGTTATGGTTAATTTATTATTCATGTCTAATGATTTATTCAAAATTATTATTATATCGACATTATTCAGTTAATGTTGATGTCTTATTTGGTGGATGCAAGAATCAGGCCATGAAATAGGCTCGACGATGGGTTTAGACATCTCAGGTACACTTGACGAGTAGTTAAGCAGTCAAAATGTCACTCTGGTAGGTATATAATGTACTATATGATAATGAGCCACCATAATTTTGATAATTCTATTTATTTATCATCTTTCATATTTTATTGGTCTCACTTTATATTGATGTGTATGTGGTTTTATTTTGTTCCTTGATTGGAGTTAACGAGCTAGGTATCATTGATTTCTCTTGCCTATTCCTCATGTGCTTGAAGTTGTGCTTTTGGTTATCTTCATGTTTGGTTATCTTCCATGAGTTTCATGGACACTAAATTTTAAGTCATATGAAATGTCTTGTCTTATTATCCTAGTTTATTAGATTTGACTAGACCTGTATGGGTCTCTTAACCTTGGAGAATGTCATTAGGAATCCCTTCATAGGAATTTGACTACCTTGGGCTTCAGTCGACATAATGATTTTTGTTAATCATTATTTTATGATTTTTATTAAATATTATCTTATGATTGTGCTTATTATTTTATTATTATCGATCTCAAATAAACTTAAAGGATTTGTTTATCATTATTATTATATTAATAAGTTTGTTGATTTTGTTAATTGTTATTTATTAATAACTTTATCATTTATTATTTAATAATCGATTTATATTTTTTTAATTATCTATTTATAATTTCATTTATTATATGGGTCAAATAAGTTTTTGGCCATAGGGAATTTTATTATTCCATGAATCAACTTAGGGTATTATTGGGTTGAGAATTATTATTTTTTTAATTCATTGGCTTGTAAAAAAAGCTATTGGGGTTGACTCATGCCCCTGGGTTTCTTTTTATTTTTTATTGATTTTCTCTTAGCTTATCCAGAAAAGGGAGGGAGAGATGCCATGGCAGGAGGAAAAATAGGGGTCACACTAAGGTAAGGAAAGCAAGGGAGGGACATTTATGTCCCTTTTTAAGGAATATGATTGGCCTGGGTCAAAATGGTAAGCTAGGCGCTTGGTGTGGGGCAAAAGAGAAGGGTTTTTGGTGGTCATAAGAAGGAGGTAGCACCAGATTTGGTGGTTGATGGACACAATAATAAGCTGCTACCAAAAGGATGTCTAATCCTTATCTAGATGCCATGACTTTACCATGGTGGCCTGCAACTTTGCCTAGTATGAATTATATTTGATTTCATTATGGGAATGTGGGTTTTTATTTCCCATTAAAATTTAATTAAATCCTTCCAGTTCCATTAGGAAGTTGTGAGACTTCCCCTATTGTTGGGGATCAACCAACAATAGATTACACTTGTGAAAGCAATAAACGCGGAAATAAATTAGATAGACAAGTAACTAGAATGATAAACAGCAAGAACAAGAGATACAAGAAACCACCCTGAAAACTTGTACTAACAAACTCTTTACAAAAGGAATACAATTGAATAAACTTCTTTCTTCCACACCTCTCCTAGATGTATAGATCTCTCACTAGATCTCTATTCCTCAAGAGCTCTCTCTCTCAAGAACAATCAACTCCAATAAGCCTGGATTGATTCAATTCTGTATTGTTCTTCACATACAATGAACTACAACAATAATCCACTACTAAACTAAGAAGTTCTAATTCTACATATAGAATTAGGAGACTTGAGCATGCACTTCCAACAAACAGTTAAGCCACTTGAACAAGGGCTCTAAAAATAATATTACTAATAATAGAGACGCGAGCTTAAGACTAAAACTCAAACTCATCATGCAAACACTCGCTTCTATCCTCGAAAATAGCTTTCTAGATGCACAGGTAACCGACGTTGGTTCCTGTTGCTTGCCTGTGACCGCCACCGGCCGACCCACTGCCGACATCGGTGTCTCTGCAATTGCACCTGACCGACGTCGGTTGCTCCTGACTGACGCCAGTGTCTGTGTAGACCTAAAACTATCAAAGTATGCTCCTTGGTGAAGCTTTTAGCTCCACACCCTAACAATCTCCCACTTGGAGATAAACAGCTGCACCAGTACCTATACAGCAACATCTTCTAGCTCCTCCATCTTTAACTCAATCATGAAGACCAACAGAAGTTGAATGAAGATTCAACTTCTCCTTTGTAACTGGCTTGGTTAACATATCAGCAAGATTCCTATTCGTATGGATCTTCTCCAGCTTCAACTCACCATCTTTCAATACCTATCGTATGAAATGGTACCTTAGCTGTATGTGTTTTGTTCTTGAATAAAAGGCTGAATTCTTAGCCAAATGGATTGCACTCTGACTGTCACTATACAATCTGCAACTCTCATGCTCCCTACCAAGCTCATCCATGAATCGTGTCATCCATATCATCTCTTTGCTAGCCTTTGTGGCTGCAATATACTCTGCTTTTGTAGTTGACAAGGCAACAACCTTCTACAACTTAGATATCCAGCTAACCGTTGTTCCACCTACAGTGAAAACATAACCTGTAGTGCTCCTCCTGCCATCCAAATCACCTGCCATATCTGAATCTACATAACCATGTAGAGAAGTATCTAAACCTCCATAGCACAAGTGCCTACTGCTGGTTCCTCTCAGATATCTAAGGATCCACTAAACTGCTTTCCAATGTTCCTTACCTAGATTGGCCATATACTTACTTACAACTCCCACTGCTTGGGCAATATCTGGTCTAGTACACACCATTGCATACATCAAACTTCCTACTGTGGAAGAATATGGAACCTTACTCATGTACTCTACCTCATCATATGAATTAGGACATTGTTCTTTACTCAACTTAAAATGTCCAGCCAAAGGTGTGCTTACCGGTTTAGCATCCTGCATATTGAACCGTTTCAACACCTTGTCCACATAATCTTCTTGAGATAATATCAACCTGTGATTTTTCCTGTCTCTCTTAATGCTCATGCCAAGGATTTTCTTTGCTGCTCCCAAATCCTTCATAGCAAATGTTTGAGCTAATTTCACCTTAAGCTCAGAGATATCCTGCATGTGAGATCCTACAACCAGCATATCATCTACATACAACAATAGAATAATATATCTACCACTATCAAATCTCTTGAAATACATGCAATGGTCAGATTGACACCTACTATAGCCATGCTCAGTCATAAACCTGTCAAATTTTAAGTACCATTGCCTAGGAGCTTGCTTGAGGCCATACAAGCTTTTCTTCAATCTGCACACCAAATTCTCCTTACCCTTGACCTCAAATCCTTCCGGTTGTTCCATATATATTTCCTCATCCAAATCTCCATGAAGAAACCCTGTCTTAACATCTAGCTGCTCAAGATGCAAATCCTCAAAAGCAACCAAAGACAATACAACCCTTATAGAAGTCATTTTAACAACAGGAGAAAAAATCTCACCAAATTCAATACCTGGCTTTTGTGCAAATCCTTTTACTACTAATCTGGCCTTATATCTCATCTGTCCATTCTCACCTTCTTTCAACCTGTAGGTCCATCTGTTCTTGAGTGTTCTCTTACCAGCTGGCAATTCAACCAAATCCCATGTTTGGTTCTCTCTTAAGGACTCCAACTCCTCAACCATGCCACACTCCCACTGACTCTTGGACTCCACCTGTATTGCTTCTTCAAAACTCTCTGGTTCTCCACCATCAGTTAGCAATAGATAAAATAAAGAAGGAGAATATCTAATTGGAGGCTTACTCACCCTTTCTGACCTCTTGATGGGTGTCTGAGACTCGTTCACAACACGCTGTCCACCCAAATTCTCTGACAGTGACCGACCGCAGTCACCTCCAGACCTATTACTGGCTGACATCAGTTCTGTCTGACCGACCTCGGTCCCTATCCTACCGACGTCGGTCTCTGTATGGCCGATGCCAGTTTCTGTACTGCCGACACCGGTTCCTACTCTGCCGACATCAGTCTCTGTGTTTTCCTACAAGTGATTATTTCTTTTTCCCATGAGCTCATCTTGGACTTTCACCTCATCCAATTCACCATTGCTCTGCTCAGATTGATTCAGCTTCCTTAGCTGATCACAATACATCACTCTTTCATTGAAAATAACATCACAGCTCCTGATTACCTTGTTAGTTTCTAGATTCCACAATCTGTAACCAAAATCATCTGAGCCATAGCCAATAAACGTGCACCTCATAGACTTAGCATCAAGCTTCTTTCTATTTTCTTTATCTATGTGCACAAAAGCTTCACAACCAAAAACTTTGAGATATGAGAGATCAACCTTTTTACCTATCCATGCCTCTTCTAGAATACCACCATCCAGAGCTGTAGAGGGTCCTCTGTTAATCACGTATACTACAGTGTCAACAGCTTGTGCCCAAAACTGTAAGGGCAAATTGGCATGCAATCTCATACATCTTGCACGCTCCATTATTGTCCTGTTCATCCTTTCAGCAATACCATTCTGCTAAGGTGTCCTTGGAACCATCCTTTTCCTATGGATTCCATGCATATAACAATAATCTCTGAACTTATAACTGCAAAACTCACCGCCATTGTCAGATCTCAGGCACTTCAATCTTTTACCTATTTCATTCTCAACCATAGCTTTCCAAATCTTAAAAGTCTCAAATACATCAGATTTTCTTCTAATACAATAGATCCATACCTTCCTTGTAGCATCATCTATGAAAGATACATAGTACTGTGATCCTCTAATGGAAGCAACCTGAGCCGGTCCCCACACGTCTGTGTGAACAAGCTGCAACTTATGCCTCTTCTTAGTAAACCCAGTCTTGAGAAAACTAACCCTTTTCTATTTTCCAAATACACAGTGCTCACAAAACTCTAGATCTATGCCTTTTAAATCTGAAAGCATACCTTTGGACTTAAGAATTGACATCCCCTTCTCACTCATGTGGCCAAGCCTTGAGTGCCACAATTTAGCATCCACATCTGAAGTAGATAATACAGAAGGAGATTTGTTAGTAACACAATTACACAAATAGAGAGTACCTTCTCTCTTACCTCTGGCCATAACAAGTGCACCCTTGATCACCTTCCAAGATTCTGCTGTGAGAGTTACTGTACAACCCTCATCCCCTAACTTTCCTGCAGAAATCAAATTTCTCTTCAAGCTAGGAACATGCATCACATCTCTCAACACCCATGTGTTGCTATTCTGCATCTTCAGCTGCACTTTACCTTTTCCAATTATTTTACAGGGCTCATCATCCCCTAGATACACTATTCCAAAATCTCCATGGATATAGTCACTAAAATATTCCCTGTTAGGGGTAGCATGAAAAGATGCACCAGAATCTAATACCCAAGATTCTATATTATTATGCAGAGAGAAAATTAAAGCATCTTGTGCAATACCTGCCACCTTGGCTTCTTCCTTTCCTTCGTGCTAATTGTCCTCCTTAGGCTTTGACCAACAATCTCTGCTTATGTGCCCCATCTTTCTACAATTCCAGCATTGTGGCCTTCTGCCATTTCTAGATTTAGATCTGCCTTTCCCCTTAGATTTAGATCTTGATCTGCCTTTCTTGCTCTTCTCTTTTTGCCTTCCCCTACTCTCAAAACTTAAAGCATTCCCAGATGCCTCTTCTATGCTTTTTTTGCATATTTCCTCATTCAAGATAACACTAACAACATCCTCTACTTTCAAAATATTTGATGCAGATGCAGTATTACTTACTGCCATTACTAAGCCATGCTAGCTTTCAGGCAAAGAACATAATATTAAAAGAGCTTTTATTTCATCATCAAACACTATATTGACTAAACTTAATTGATTCATGATTCCATTGAAATCATTCAGATGAGTAGAAATTGATCCACCTTCATTCATATGCAAATTAAATAACTGCTTCATAAGATATACCTTATTAGAAGCTGAGGGTTTTTCATACAAATTTGCTAACGTAGTCATCAACTCTACCGTAGACTTTGCCTGTGATAAATTAGATATCACAGTGGATTCTAGACTCAGTCTTATAGACCCCAGAGCCTTTATGTCAAAAACTTCCCATTCTTCATCCTCCATGTCTTTGGGCTTCTTTGCAACCCCACCTAATGGTAAGTAGAGATCTTTCTGATACAGATAATCCTCTATCTGCATTCTCCAATGTTGGTAATTTTTGCCATTGAACTTTTCCATTCTTAGTTTACTTTCATCTACCATTGCTTCTCCCACTCAAATAGAAATCCCTGTAGAAACCTCTGTGAAAACCTGTAATAAATACACACTACACAGATCTGAACCACCTGTTAGTGAACCTGAGCTCTGATACCACTTGTTGGTATCAACTCTTAAACCTGCAACCACGGCTCTGATACCACTTGTTGGGGATCAACCAACAATAGATTACACTTGTGAAAGCAATAAATGCGGAAATAAATCAGATAGACAAGTAACTAGAATGATAAACAGCAAGAACAAGAGATACAAGAAACCACCCTGAAAACTTGTATTAACAAACTCTTTACAAAAGGAATACAATTGAAGAAACTTCTTTCTTCCACACCTCTCCTAGATGTATAGATCTCTCACTAGATATCTATTCCTCAAGAGCTCTCTCTCTCAAGAACAATCAACTCCAACAAGCCTGGATTGATTCAATTCTGTACTATTCTTCACATACAATGAACTACAACAATAATCCACTACTAAGCTAAGAAGTTCTAATTCTAGATATAGAATTAGGAGACTTGAGCATGCACTTCCAACAAATAGTTAAGCCACTTGAACAAGGGCTCTAAAAATAATATTAATAATAATAGAGACGCGAGCTTAAGACTACAACTCAAACTCATCATGCAAACACTCGCTTCTGTCCTCAAAAATAGCTTTCTGGACGCACAGGTAATCGACGTTGATTCCTGCTGCTTGCCTGTGACCGCCGCCGGCCAACCCACTACCGACGTCGGTGTCTCTACAACTGCACCTGACTGACGTCGGTCGCTCCTGACCGATGCCGATGTCTGTGTAGACCCGAAACTGTCAAAGTATGCTCCTTGGTGAAGCTTTTAGCTCCACACCCTAACACCTATGAATCTATAATGGCCATGTTTGATTTAAATTTTACTTTATCCTTGCTGGATGCTTAATAATTATACTAGTGCTTTATTTTTTTACTGTGCTTTTTATTAAAAGAATTGTGTGAATTAAACCAATGGGTTTTGCAAATTAGGATCTACTCTAAGTTTAAGTTTTAACTAAAAAACTTGTGCCACCCCAAACTAGCTTAGTAGGCATTTTAATCATAATGCTTTATTAGGGCTCTATGATGGACTTATTTTCTATTAAAGGGCTTACTTTTTACTAAATTGATGTTGGAATTACTAAATATCATGTGTAGTCTTTTGCATAACTATTTTAACACCCTTTTAGGGTTCATTATTATGGTCCTATTTTATATTGATAATGTTTGGCCATATATCATATGTAAATTAGATGGATTATTTGAAGCTTGGTGCCTTCCCTTATATGACTAAATTCATGCTTGTTATGTTTCTGTGTGTGTATGTATAAATATGGGTTTTTTTTAAGCTCTAATGCTTTCCTTACATGTGATTCTATTTATGATTATTTGATAAATATCATATGTAAATGAGATTAGATTTTTGGAAGCTTGGATGTCTTCTTGATTTATAACTTTGTTCATGCTTTGTACCCTCTATTATGCATATCTCCTTTTTATAATTTAAGTTTGGTTTTTAATAAAAATGATTTATCCATGCTGATTATAAACCCCTGTTCTACTCCTGTGTTGGAGTGGGTTTTACCTTAAACTAGATGGGCTATATTTAACAGTCTTGGACTATAGTTGTTTTATTCTACTTAATAGAATAGGGTTATATTATTATTTTGGTTTTGAATCTATTGAGATATTCAAAGGAACTAAATTTTGGTCATACATGGCCATTTCTAAGCTAATCAAAGTTTATTTTCTATTTATGAATGATATATTTTTCCTTTTTTTTACTCGATGGAGTTAATTTGGTTATTGTGGATTGGATCCCTTGTGTTAATTATTTACACTTAGATAAGCCTCTTGGACTAAGTAATGGAATTTTAATAGACCTTTTGGTCTTGTAAATTAGATATAATAAATGATGATTTATGGTGTAAATCATCTTCTATAAAGATTCAATTTATACCTTGGACATTACTCAGGTCAACTGGTTTGGTAGTGTGTTATAGTTATATGTTAATTGCATTGTTTCTCTCATCATTTATTGATTGTGTTTATAAGTATTTACTAGTGGCTTAGTTTATTTTTATATACATCTTACCTCACTCAAGTACTTAGTTTTTGAAACCCTCCACCAAGATAATGGTTGAGGTGGTAAGAGCCACCAATGGTTGGGCTCATAGGGCTAGTTTTGAGGAGTGTTCTCCTTACCATTTTTTCCCTTCTCCATTGATTCACTTAGATTTTTTATGGTGGCTTGTCTCATGTATATGCCTATTGTCATATGATGTTGATGTGCTATATTATATTTGGCTACCCATTGATGTTGTGGTTCCACCTTCCTACCTTATGCAGTCTTGTAACAATTATTATATTGTAAGAACAATATTATTTATAATGTGTTATTTATGGAGGAAATGAACATGGTAGTATGTTTATTGTATATTTAACCAACTATATTTATCAATTTGATATTCATATGTGTTGGATTCTATTTCCTACATTGAATCAATGGATTGTAACTCTGAATGTATCATGTTATACTTGATTTTTTTTTATTGTCGAATGCAAATGGATTATCATAGTGATATGTTTGTTGATGTGAAATATGCATGAAGTTGTATAAATTAATATAGGAATAGTATTATATATTTTATCTATAGTCTTAAATCCAAATGAAATTAATTTGGTATTATCTTATAGTATGCTAAAAATATTTAGAGGTTTTAAATTTTCTTGATGGAGTTGTGTATATATTTATATAGATTATATGATGAATATTATTTGGCTACATTATTACAGCATGGAATGTCAATTTAGTATACAGGCTTACCTATTTTTATGACAATAGCATGATGTTATTTTAATTTTATTGAGAATTTTATTATTTTGAAACATGTTTAACAACGTGTTAGACTTGTGCTTAAATCAATAGCCATAAAAAAGGTATATAGCCTATTTTATGATATATGCATACTCTTTGATGTTATTTTTATTTTGATGTTTTATGAGTTCATGAATTCATGATTTAAAATGAACTAATGAACTAAGGTACAATTGTACAAAGTTGGGCTATGTCTAAATAAATGGAAGTGAAATTGCTACTAAATAGACGTTATGTTGTGTATGTTACACTTAGAAATCATGACTAACATATGGGTCTAACTTATGGATAATAAATGTTTATTTCCCTTATTATGTTCATATCTATTATTATCTCATTATGGTTATATGATAGCTCTTAATTTGTATCATTTTTATTAAATACATGAACTACAGCATGTTTACAACCTTGGCTGAAAATAAATTGTTGTAATTGATTTATGCAAACAGTTTCCCTTGATGATAAAATCATGGTAAACTTATTATGGCAATGGATATTTTGATGGTTGTACTATCATCTTAAGCGAGTTTATTTTTATTTCTTAACCAATGAAAAAAATCTAGATTAATGACCTTCTCTATATGGGTATGTATTATTGGTTATAGTTCTTACCAACAAGGATAATGTAATGCTATAAATTATTGGCAAGTTTTTAATAAGTTTATTATTTCAGTAATTTCTAATTCAACCCTTCATTAATGAAAGACTAGTTATGTTGTTATTAATGCATGTATGAGACATATGGTTGTGGGATTATTGGTGGATGTATGTATTTATAATTTATAAGCTTACCCTTGGCATTAACAATCATGGTATGCCTTATATTATGACTGCTAAATCATGAAATAATCCTTGTGAATAATAAATAATCCCAAAACTAGGATGAGGATTTATTAATCTATGAAAACTCATAATGTTTACACTTAGATATATGATTAAGTATTCCACCTTGGTTACGAGTTATCAAGTTATAACCTCCCTATTGGTCACTCATTTTACTGGTTAAATTTACTTATGTAAAGTAATCTTGTGTGGGCATACACTTATTTATGGAATGGTGGGAATGCCTATGTTTTATTAGATAACATGATATCATGACCACAAGATAAGTAAGTGGCATATTAGTGCAAGACCCCCTTGGCTAACTTACAGGATGGTATTCTGGTATCTTGAGAACTAATTATTTTCCCAATGCTAACTATATGCTTATTTAATAGGATGATCACATATGTGATGTCATCCTCCCTGAGCCAAGTGTATTGTGTTTCATCTACTTTAATGAGAATAATCCTTTTATTATGTATTTATATCCTATATGTGAACTTCGTCAAATAAGGGAACGAAGGTGCATGATCCCTAAATACATTTGGATCATGGTATAGTGATCCAATGGGGGTAAATCAAGGACTAATCCTTACTTGGGTGAATTCTCAAAGGTTATGGACTCTTAAGCTTATGTCATGTTGGTTTTTAGTAGTGGTTTAGAGGTTTCCACTTGCTAATCGCATGATGTGATAAGACTTGCCTAAGCAAGATAGTGAGATGAATTATTTCATTTGGTCCTTTGGACCTCTATGATTAAGTGTTGTATTTCTCTTATATATTATTTATTTATATATAAAATGGATAATAAGACATTCTTGGATATGCTTAACTCCATATTTAAGGTCCTTAGCATTATCTAATAGAATAAATGGGATGTTTATTATTGGTTATTAGTACTTTGTGAATTGTTTGATCAGATGCATTGTGATGCATGAAAGTTGTATAGTGGGCCCTAAATGATGTTCTATTGTGCACTTTGAAAGGAAATTCCCAAAAAAAATGGGTTATTTATGTGTTATTCTTATATGTTACATGATTCATACAAGGATTCTATTATTATCTTATCATTTTAAGGTAAGGTAACTACCAGATTCCAATCTTCTCACCTCAAAATTAGGGGGATGGGGGGGAATATTAGTGGGGGAATTTAATATATATATGACTCCACACATACACATTTTACACAATTGAAAACATTTTATATAGTTTACATGTTCAAATATACACTTAGGTTAGAAACCTATACACATTACATCAATTTTTAAAGATCTAGGATAATTTTTTAGATTTATGACATATATTATATATAATTATAAATAAAAGCTTAAATTTTGATAGATAATTCAACTTAAGACACATTATAAGTGCATATGCTACGCAAGTGCAAGAAAAATTACAAATACATATTCAAATTTATGCAAATTTATTCAAACTTATTACCAAGAAACACTAAAATCACTAGAAAGCATCATTCTAACCCTTTCATGTCTATAAAAAATGGTTCCTTTTTGTAATGTGTTTGAGATTCAATACCCTCAATGTCATAATACTACTTCTAATTTTACAGTTTGAGTTGGTTATACCCCATTACATGGCTTTTATTATATTGTCACCTAAGTTGTGCAATTAAGATTTAATAATCTCAATGGTCTTATCAAAACTCACTCTTACACTAGATTTGGGGCATAATTACCTTCCAATCTCCCTTTTCAAATGTACCAATTTAAGTTTTGAACCTATCTTATCTCAAATTCTTTATAAGGAAGCATCTTTACCAAGTCAATGTATCAAGATAGTTGCATCGATATACAAGTGTACTCCATCATTTCTCTCTTTCTTTTCAATCATTCTAATTATGTCAAATTTCATATTATATGTAGTGACTTATATTTTAACATGCTCTTTATTGTAGGTCTTACACTAGTAAAACAATCAAAGTGAGTTCAATCAAAGGCAAAGTTTGTTTTACACACATGGGTATGCATTTATTTCCTTTAAACTATTAATTTCATCATTATACATTATTATATTAAAGGGGGGAATGTAGATACTAAAATATGATTTATATGACATCTCAATCTTTTATACTTTAAAAATATCTATTAGGGATATATCCTTTGGTTTTAAACTTCCCCACTGTTGAAAGGTTCACATTCATCATCTCCTTGTGCCTAACTATATATCTTTTGGTTTGACCCTATCATTTTTTATGACCCAAATCTCTTACACTATATAGAAAACCAAAAACCTGATATATATCCTTCACCTTTATTTTCATATCCTTAGTATCTTCTTAGCCTATGAACACTTATATTGATGTAAATGTTCAGATTCTTACCTAATGTCAAGTCCTCAAAAGTCATCTAAATTGAAAATATTTAGAAACATATGGTTTAGTGTATTTGTCTTATTAAACCCTACTATGAGATATTTTTCCAAAGGGTGTGGTATAAATACAAATCTAAGTCAATTCATTATTCATCTAGAAAATATTAAGCAAGAATATATTCAGTCTCATTCAATTGATTGCACAATTGAGTTATCTTGCCATATTCTTCTCTATTTTCATATCAATCAAAGAATCAATCATATTACAAGTATGAAGAAGTCAAACAAAAACCCATGAACATTATTTTTTAAGTTAAAATCTATACCATGGTATGTCTTTGCATATATCATATTTCATCTTTGTGCACACATAAACCAACACACAGGGGATAACTACATGTGTTTAAGGCCCTCTTCAGAGTATTGGCTATATAGGCCATTGAGGTCAACTCAGCTTTGTGAGTCCACTAACCAATTTTTTTCAAGGTATAAACACCTAAGGTGAAGAATTGGGATTTGATCCACAAAAAAACATCTACAACATGTGCATGTTAATAAAATATATCAACAGAAAGTTGACAAAAAACCTAGAAATCTGTAGGTGGTCACTCTAAAATAAAGTGAGTATTCTGTACCAGAAATATCTATTGACATCAAGACATTTGCATCAATGCAAGTGTCCCAAGGCTAACATAAGTGTCTAGGCCTCCAGAAATAATATTTCTAAAACTTGATGATTGGATCCTAATATTTTTTTTACATGTTTCTATCTCTGCATTTCTCAAATATGTTTGAACATTTTAAAATAAGTTAATTATTATCTTTTATTTATATTTATGTAATCAGATTACTATTTTTAATGCACTTTTTATATTTATCATAACTCAATATTTTAATTCAAAATATTCATTTATTTGAGTCTTCTATTAATTAATCTTATTTAAAAAAATTGTATTCAATTTTTTTATAAGCTATTATACCCTTTAACCTTCATCCGAAAAATGGGTTAAACAATTCAAATCTTCATCAAACTATTAATAAATTTAGCTCAACAACACATGTAAAACTAATATCTAAATTATAGTGTATTTGTGTGTTAAATTCATTGAGAAAAACAATTTCACCTTTAAATAAGAGTAAATTAATATCATTATTAAAATCATGTTAAAAGAAAAACAATTATCTAACTTTTATATTTAACAAAGATTAAAAAAAATAAAAGTAAATTAGAAGATGGGAAAAAAATATTAATTTTTATTTATCTTTTCAATTATAACCATATATTTACTAATTCATTTACATCACTTTTTCATAACTTAAAATAATTAGTCACTTTTGATTTGAAATAGTATACAATATTCCCAAATCACCTCCCCTTTATCTTTTATTCCACTTAAGGGCCAATTTAAAGTATTATATATTTGAAAGTTAACTCAATAAAGGATTGGATTTGAAAAAAGAGGGATTCGATTTGACAATAGAGGGATTTGATTTGGCAGATAACAAGACTAATTGACATAGGATAAGCTCACATATATATATATAATTTATTTTTGTTTTTATTTTTATTTTATTTTATTTTTTTGGGTTGGGTATAACAAGTAAAATTGGTTATTCTCTACTCTAGTATGTGTATGTATGTTTTGTAGTTGGATTTATATGAATAAGTTTTTGTTATATTTTATTTTTTAAGGTTTGATTCGTTTGAAAAACTTTTTAACGAAATGATTTGATATTATACAATAACATTTTCTATAAGCAAGTTTTTAATTAATAATATTTTTGATTAAAATTAAATTTAGGTATATTATATTTATATTAAGATTGTATTAGAGTATTGTATTAAAAAAATTATGATTGTAAAAATTATAAATTTTAATCATTGTATTAGGTTATATCATATTTTAATTGATATTATATTAGAGTATATTACATTTAGATAGATATTTTATTAAGATATGTCATTATTATATTGTTTTGTTAAATATTTTTTATAGAATTTTTTCTATGTTTTTTTAATTATTGTATTATTTTTTCAACGTTTTGTTTCGAAAAAGTTTTTACATCAAGTAATAATTATATTAGTTTTTCAAATATTTTATGGGGAATATTTTTTATATCATTTAGTCATTGCTTTTTTTTTCAAAGCTTTATAAGAATATGCTTTGCATTCCCTGTAATCATTGTGTTACATTTTTTAAAAATTATTAAGGCATATTTTTCAATCAATGTATTACTTTATCAAAAATTTATCAGGGCACATTTTGCATATCATGTAATCATTACATTACTTTGTCAAACTATTCATATGCTTTCTAAATATGGTGCATATCTTGCACATGAATTTTATTTAGGTTCATCTTGAATCAAGTTAATAATTATATTAATTCAATGTATTCGGATATTTTTAATCATTACACTATTTTTTAAAATAATTCACATAAATTCTCTATGTTTTTATATTTTATAACTAATTGATAATATTATAGTTAGATCATTCATTACATTAATATATCATTTAATTATTATATTATTTTTCAAAAAATCATTTACATTTTTTATGTAACTACATTTTGTAATTAATATTATGTTGAAGTTAACTCACTCATAATATTAAGATATTCAAAATATTAAAAATCATTATATTATTTTTTCAAACAATCCATATGCATTCTCTATGCAACCATATTTTGAAATTAAGATTATATTAGCTTCCAATAATTTCACTCATTACACCAAGATCAACTCACCAAGAGGTTATAATTCCATGTATACTATCATGCTTTTTGTTATGGTTTAAATGGACTAGTATAAAATATGCTTATAGTTTTATGAGATGTAACATTCTTAAGGCTAAATAAACTTAATCCATATTATATATATTCTAAGAATGTATTACTCTAATATATTTTTTTGTGAAAGATTAATTTTGTTAAATTTATTTAATTTATAATTTACATGTTTTTATATTTTATTCCATATTTTGAGTATAAAATATAAAATAAATAATATAAGGCTTTTTAGAAAACAAATTTAAAATTTATTCCAACAATATTTTACATGATTATTTAGTGTCATTATTTTATGTATAAATGTTTGTTTGAAATTAATATGCATATTATTTTATTTGTATTGAGTATTTGACTCATGATTTTGTTGCAAAATGGGATTGAAAGGTAGATCTAACACTACAATATCTAAGGGGTACAATATCTAGGGGGTCACGAAGAGGTGTGGACATTAAATATTTATAGAATTGACCTATAATTAAAAACTAAAATTCTTCCTTGGTTCTCAATAATTGGTATTGAGTATTGATCCCATGTTGCCTCGCTTCCTATCAATGTACATCAAGAATTAGATCCATGCTTCATTAATTAGTTTCCTTTTATTGGAAAATGAAGAGGAAGTAATCAATCATAGGTCAAAGAGGAAGTAATCAATCATAGGTCATGTTCCTACTAGGAGATAATATGAGGTAAAATGACATGGTTTGAATACCCAATACCAAGATCAAGGAATGCTTGTGGATTAACTAGATGATTATAAAATATTTTAATGTATTTTATTTATGTTTTTATAGTTACATATTATTTAAAGCATGATTATAAAAATAATGAAAACTAGTATTACTTGAATACATTTTATCTAAAAAAAATTATCTGATTGAAATATGTGTTCTATATTATTAGATGATATTTAAAGTATGATTATAACAATGATGAAAACTAGTATTACTTGAACATATTTTATATAAAACATTCTCATCTAATCAAAATATGTGTTCTACACCAAAGTTTCTACAATATATGAAACTTAAAAAAAAAAATTATAGTTATATCTCAAACAACTATAAATTATGTATATTCAAGGTTTAGTATAGTATAAAATGATAACATTTACTATCAATTTCTTAAATAAAATATTTGAACTATTACTTTTCATTAATACTTTCATATGTTGCAGTTGTAAACACCCTGATAGACATGTATATTACAAAAGGTGACCAGAAAATAAATAAATGTAATGAATCCAGCATTACATTCCATGTGATAAAAATTCAAGAAATAAATTCCATCAACTTATAAACCAATTTGAAGGCATAATATCATTACAATGTTCATTGATATTTGGTGAATAAGTAAGAATAATAACATTATATTTAATATGTTGAAAAAATTTATAAATTTTTACTTGTATAATTTTTGGCATTGATAATCTCAAACTTTGACACTTATTAATAAAAATAATATATTATTTAATAAAATAAAATCTTAAAATTTAAAACAAAATATATCTATATCCAAAATACATGTAGATATTGTTTTAAAAATGTAATTAGATAAGTTTACAAAAATAATGAAAAGAATATGAAATTTTTTTGCAAAGGCAATAATTAGATTCTCTGTCCTAACATTTTGTTTTCATTTTTTTAAATAATTCATACACCTTTTCTAGTGTAGGGACTGTAGGGACCATATCCTATCCTAAAACATAGAATTTATTTTTTTTATTTAATTAATGTTTGTCTATGAATATAACTCAGGTATACTTTATTCTATCGAATATCCTTTATCAAATGGGCAAGCATCTAACCATATGGGTTAGGCATTCCTTTTCTAAATGGGCAAGCATCTAATCATACGGGTTAGGCATTCCTTTTCCAAATTGGAAAGCATCTAACCAAATGGGTTAGGCATCTACACATGAGTAGGTTATGCTCTGGTCAGAGACTTGACTCATCAGTATCAACCAGATCTTGAGTCGCTCATTGTTCACTACTCATCTCCACTAGATAAGCAACAAGGTCTTTATGATAGGAGCATATAACATATAGTCAATTCTACCTTAGAATTTAGCCTAAAGCCTCAGTAATTATGATGATCCAATTGAGATCTTTTTGAGTATATCACAGATTTCTTATCTTTACTTTGTTTATCTAAACTAGGGTCTTCTTATAATGTTTTTTCCTTTCCATTTAACTTTAATCTTGTTTAGCACATAACCCCAACCCTGTCCTAATCACCTACATACTGGAAACATCCTTCACTTTCTAGACAGCCTACATACTTGCTTCCGAATAGGATCAAGGTGTAGTGTGCATGTAGTTCTATTTCCTATTCTATGTTTCATGTGAACTATAGGTCTAGGTATGTAGCCCTTTCTAGGGCACAGTTCCCCAGATAGTTCCTCTATGATAGTTACCCAAATGGGAGCATAAAAATATCAGTTTAAATAAATTGATACTTGTTTAACTAAACTAACCCTAAATCTTAACAAGCAATAAAATTTAACATTTTCAAGCTACATCCCCTTTCCACTTTTATTTACATCAATAAAGTTTTTTGATCCTTGCTTTAGACAACCTAATTTGTATAATTACTATTGTCAAGGTTTCATTATTTGAGAGCCATATGGTTGGTGGTTTTCTGATAATAATTGGTTTAACATTCTCAATCCAAATTTTTATTGTTCCTTTTCGATGGTACCAAGTTTTGAGTAAGAAATATACTTTTTTCATTTATATTTCATAAGTTCACAAGTTAGAATCATTTAAGGTAGTCAAATTTATTTTCTTATCTTAATTAGTTTTGTTGACCAAGAGGGATTATCCAACACCTTGGTCTTAATGACATGACATGGCCCTTATTTCTTCCAAATTGATTATAGGGATGATGCCCAAACATCATTATTGCAGTTGTGTTAGGCTATGGATGTAATAGCTTGAATGTGATGACATTACTTATAAATGTGAGCCAAAGGCACCAGTAATACCGAATGCTACGTAGTTTTATTTAACCTTAAATTCTTGGTCTAAGTTGAGATTTTTAAAAATAAAAAATACTTGAAGTGAACTATAGCATGTATATTTCAAATCAAATTCTTGAGTAGAAAGGTAGAAATTAATCTATAACATGATCTTCTAGTCTAGCCATCATGTCAATTTTTGACAACAATATTTTCTTTGACAATTATACCTTTAGTCTACTTAGGTAAACTTTTATAGAAGATAAGTTATCCATAAGGAGTTTTAAAATGCTATATTGAACTATAAACTTAATGTTAAATAAATATTTTATACGTTTGAAAGGATGGTTTGTAATTGAGGGTTTAACCCTAAATGAAGAATATATAATATCATACTATTTTCAATGATAATAAAGGAAAGTTTTATTTTCCATTATAGAACAAAACAAAAATGGATTTTTCAACCATTTCTAGGAACAATGTAAATTGATATAAAAACTTATAAGATCTTATTATAAAATGCATTATAATAGTATTCCAACAAATTCTAAATATAAAATGATTAAATCTCTTAGTGAATTTTTCAACTACACAATTATAATTATAAAAAGTTACTATAGTTTTCTACATACACAAGTAAAAAATCAATTATAATGAATCTCTAAGGAACTCATTGTAATATTGAATAACATAACATTCTCTTACCTTAAATAAACATAGAGCACACTAGTTCTAGTAACGTGCAAGTATTGTTCTACAATAATTTTCATTATTTAAGTGTCATTATTACCTTATTTAACACTATCAAATAATAAACCATATTACTATTACTGAAAATATGTTCACTTTAAATAACGAAACTTTACCTCATACATTCCTTTGCTTTAGTATGCTATTGCTTGCTAATAATATAAAATAATTTGCTTTCCCTAGCCACAAGAAGTATTTTCATTTTGTTTGAAATAATTCAAAAATCATTCTATTTTCCATACAATTGAGAAAAAAACATATATTAACAATTTAATATATGTTCACATTGCATACATAAGTTAATATAATAAATAATTGTGTGCGATACAAATATAATTTAAATCATTCTTATTTAGTTTTATAAAAATAAATAAAAACTTTATATTTTCCTTATAATTTAAATAAAATATTATATTTACCTTCTTCATGCGGATTCTCAACTTCACTACTTCTATTTGGCTTTGCAAAGGGGTTTCTATGCCTATTGAAATCTTTGACTGAAATGGAATGTGGTTCAACTTGAATTGAAATAGTTGAGATAAAAGTATGGTGGCATCATGGAGATAGCAAGGATTGCATGGAGGCAAATGAAGAAGGCATTGATCCTCTACGTCAATCCTCTTCTACCCAAGCATCAACCTACTCTCTCAAAGTGTTGACCTTCTCCCTTAAAGTGTCAACCTTTTATTTCCAAGCATTGCCTTCTCCCTTGAAACATTGGCTTCTCCTTCCAAGCATTGGATTTTTTTTTTAAGCATCAATCAATATTCATAAACTTTTCTTTACACAGAAACTCTCCTCCCTTTGTTCATTGATTGGCTTCAACTTAAGTTAATGGCTTTTAATTAGCTCTTTATGTGGCAGTGGTGCATGGCCAACTCTTTGCACAACATGAGTTAGAGTGGCAATGACTGAGGGAATTAATTTAGACTGAGAGGAGGTGGCATAATGGTAGCATGGCTACCTCTAATTTAGGTGATTGATAGTTTAGTTTATGTGGAGTTAAATTTTATTTAATCTTTATGATTGTGTGTGATGTGGTAGAAGGAGTAGCTACCATGTGTTATCTAATTTGTTATTACATAGGCTTAGAATAATATTATTTTAATATTATTAGATTATATGTGGGTTTTTATTAGGTATAAATAAATTATAAATAATTTAACAAACTTTAATTATTTACGATAATATAAATAATTAATAATCTAAAATTTATTTATGAAAATATAATTTATTTGCCAGTTCTAGAGTTAAAATAAAAATAAAAGTTCCTTTTATTTAAAATAACCTTTTGACTTACCTATCTAATATTATTTAATTAACAATATTCTCTTCTAATTATAAAACTATTTTACATATATATTATGAGAGTATTAACATAAGACTAACTATCAGCCCATTAAATTTTCCCTCGTTCACAATTTTAAATTATGACAACATTGCATATATTTATATGTAAAGAAATAACTTTAATATTTTAACGATTTGATTTCCTACTCTTTTGATATTTGATAATGAAATTAAATCATACTTTGATTTTTTTCAAAATCCTGTCGATGACCTGATAGACTTTTGAAATCACCACAAGAGTTAAGTTAACTTAAAAATCAACTCATCCTGACACAAATACTAAATGAGGTCCAAAACAACTTAAAGTACGAGCACATGTCCATAGTGAAGGAAGAGAGGTCATGACATCCTCCCCCTTTAACTTGTGCATTGTCCTAGTGCACTTAAAAAGTTTTATTATATTCATAAATTTAAAATAAAAATAGAAACATGTTTTTTTCATTTCTTCAATGTCCTCCCAACTTGAACTCCCTTCACCATATTGATCTCACTATACCTTGCACTGATCAACCTCTCTATTGCATAATTGGTACTAGTACCTCTCCAATACTTTGTATGGCTCTATTGTTATTCTTCTAGATACTTGGAACTCTAAAGCATTCCAGTTTAAAATGTGTTCATTATTAGGCACATATTTCTCAAGAAGTGACACATGGAAGACATCATGAATGTGACTCAGCTATAGGGGTAAGGATATTGATAAGATACTAGGTTGATTCTCTCTAGGATTTCAAAAGGTCCTACAAAGCGAGGAGCTAACTTTGCCTTTTTTCCAAATGTTATGGAACTTTTATGCGATCTGACCCTTAAAAATACTTTGTCACCAATCAAGAATTCTCTTTGAGCTCTCTTCCTATCTACGTAGCTCTTTTATTTGTTTGATGCTTCCTTCAACCTCTACCTTATAACTTTCACTTATTCCTCCATGTCTTTCAGCATTTTAGGATTTATTACTATTTTGTCCTCAAGGTTATCCCAACTAAGTGGCATTCAATAGCTTTTCCCATATAGAGCTTCAAATGGATTCATACCTAAAGATGTTTGAAATGAGTTATAATAGGAAAATTCTACCAATGGAACATAAGCTTCCCATTTAGTTTACAGATCCATACAATACATCTTTAGGAGGTCTTCTACAACTTGATTTGTCCTTTCTATTTTTCCATCCATCTCAAGATGAAATGGAGAGCTAAAGTTCAATTATGTACTGAAGGTTGACTCTAGGGTTGTCCAAAACCTTGAAGTAAACCTAGAATCTTTGTTTGATATGATATTTTTTGGAACGCCATGAAATCTAACCACTTCCTTCACAAATCAATTGGCTAAGGCTGATGCATTATCATTCAAGTTATCAAGTATAAGATGTGTCACCTTAGTAAGCTTATCAATTACCACCATAATAGCATCATGCCTGTAGGGTGTCATAGGTAATTCTTGTATGAAATATATTACTAACAACTTGCCATTTATATTTTGGAATGTCATGTGGATATAAAAGTCTTGAAGGATGATGGTGTTCTACTTTAACCCTCTAAAATTCCAAGCATCATGATACATTTAATGCTATATCTCTTTTCATCCCTTAACAAAAGTATAGATTCTTAAGATCATCATATAATTTGTTTACCCCTGGATGACTTGAGTAGGGTGCATCATGAGCTTCAGTCAAAATTATCTTCCTTAAGTCTTCTACATTTGGAACATAGATCTTATTATTATACTGAAGCAAACCCTTCTTGTCTAAGGTATATCCTTCAGTTCTTGGGTCTTCTAAATTTTATTCTATCATTACTCTCACTTGATTATACCAAGAATCTTTCTTTTGTCCTTCTAGTATTTTCCCTTTTAGATTAAATCTAAGCATTATTATATTCATCAGGTGTCTTCTCCTATTCAAAGCATCACCAACCCTATTCTCTTTTCCCTTGATATACTCAATTTCAAAATCATACTCACTCAAGAACTCCAACCACCTTATTTGCATTACATTTAGATTAGGCTGAGTGAATATGTACTTTAGCCCTTGATGGTTAGATTTTAGTTCAAAAGGTTTTCCAATAAGGAAATGTCTCCACTTCTATAAAGTGTGAACAATTACCACCAATTCTAAATCATGAGGGGCATAATTTACTTCATGGGTTTTCAATTTCTTGGACTCATATGCTATTACACCATCATTCTGAATGAGTACTCCTCCCAATCTTTTGATGGATGCATCTGTTACAACCATAAAATTTCCTTTCAAAATGGGTACCTTCAATATGGGTGTCATCATCAACTTTTCCTTCAAAATCAAGAAAGCTTTATCACACTGATATGTCCATATAAACTTCTTATCTTTCCTTTGCAATGCCGTAATCAGGTTGGTAATCCTAGAAAAACCTTCAACAAATCTCCTATAATATCCTACTAACCCCATGAAACTCCTTACTTATGATACATTCTTGGGGATTAGCCATTCCGTTATTGCCTTTATCTTGTTTGGATCTACTGCAATTCCTTCTTTGGATATGATGTTGCCTAGATAGTGGATTTCCTTCTTAAAGAACACACATTTGGACAACTTATCATAAATTTAAATTTATCTCAACCTTTGAAGAACCAATTGAAGATGTGCTAAGTACTCTTCCTCATTCTTAGATTAACTTAGAATGTCATTTATGAACACCAAAATGAACTTATCCAAGTAATTATGAAACACACTATTCATTAAGTTCATAAATGTTGAAGGAGCATTTGTCACTCCAAAGCGTACAACAGTAAACTCATAGTGTCCATATCTATTCCTAAAAGTAGTTTTTGAAATATCCTCCTCCTTAATTCTTAGTTGATGATATCCTGATCGAAGGTCTATCTTTGAGAAAATCATTGCTCCATTCATTTGATCAAAAAGGTCTTCTATTCGAGGTGGGGGATATCTATTTCTAATTGTGACCTTATTCAACATTCTATAATCAATACATAATCTTAGAGTTCCATATTTATTTTTAACAAATAAGACTGGTGTTCCCTAAGGAGACACACTTGGTCTAATCAATCCTTTACTCAAGATTTCCTCTAGATGAATTTAAGTTCCATCAACTCAGTGGTGTTTATTCTGTAGGGTACTCTAGAGACTGGCTTAGCTCTAGGTAAAATATCAATTGAGAAATCAAATTCTCTCTTAAGAGGCATTCCAAGTAATTCGTTAGGAAACATGTCCTCAAATTCTTTTAGTAATAGATACCCTTCTAGGGTTAGTTTGTCTTTGCTCTCATCCTTATCATCTATCATTACGATGAAAATTAGAGCTCCCTTCCTTCTCTCCTTCAGATGCATCACTGATATGGTTTATACTTTTATGGGCCTATGACCCCCTTGAATCATGACCCATCTCCCCTTGTCACTATAACACTAACCAACTTGCTATAATAGCCTATTTCAGCTTAGTGCTTGGTGAGCCAACTCATCCCTATTATTACATCATAGGCTCCTAAGGGTGCTACAAATAGGTCTAAGCTTATCTCAAAATTTGGAAATTATATTTTTACCTTAGGTAGACATTGAGACACTTCCTTAAATACCTTATCCCTATATTGGACCATCTATGATGCATTCATGTGATTCACTAAAAGGGACTTTTTTCTTACTAATTCTATAGAAATGAAACATTATGATGAATTGGTATCTATGAGAATTGAAATGTGTTTACTTGATAATATACATGTAGCTTCAACTAGTATATTATGGTATCTATTTTGATAATTCCTTACTACAGTATTGATCCTTTGTTATGTTCCTTATTGGACCTTATCTATCCTTTCATCCTTGGGCACTCATGGGCAAAGTGATTTCCTCCACAAGCAAAACATCCTCTTGGCAGGCCTTTTGGTACTGGGTTCCTCAGGGCATCACCAAAAATCCATGGAGGATACATTGGGTGATTGTAATTCCTTTGATCATTCTTATTATTATCTCCTCCCCTATTATTTTACCTTTCCAAATTATTTCTATAATTTTGATTTGGTGGGGGTGCTCTACCTGTTGGATTTATTCTTAGGTTTTTATCCACAACTTGCTCTCTCCTAAAATTTGGTTTCCTTTTGAGGGCTATGTTTCTATTATTGTTAAATTTTTGTCTTGCCGTAGCTAGGGCTTGAAAATTATATTCCTATTTGAAGGATTTTTCTAGAACTTCATTCATATTCTCAGGGTCATGCATATTTACTTCCACTCCTATGTTAGCATTTAATTCTAGGATGAACTTTCTAGTCTAACCTATGTCTTCCCTCTGGTACATGGGCACATACTAAAGTAATTTGGTGAATCTATTCTAATATTTTTGGACTAACATGTCTCCTTGCCTTAGGTGTGAAATTTAGTGATCTTCTCATCAAAGAATAATTGGGGTAACCATCTCTTCCTGAAATGGAGGTCAAACTAATCCTAGGTCAAATTTTCATTGGTTATTCTATTTAATTCCTTCTTGTTAGTCCACTAGCTAGCTACCTCTCCTACCAGTTGGTAGGATCCCCACAACACCTTAGTTGTATCATTGTAGTTTCTCAAGTTATAGTAATTCTCTATCTCATTTAGTCAATTCTCAGCTCCTTCACCTAACTATTTCCTATAAAAGTTAGGGGGTAAAATCTTCTTCAAATCCTTTCTTAGATTAGAAAATGGAACTTCAATTCTAGGAGCTACAATCTCCATTTTATTGACTGGTGGTGGATATTCTTTAGGCAGATTATCAAGGTTAGGTTCCATTATATTTTCTATATTTTTTTGCCTTGAACTAAGATCATTAATCACCTACTCAAGTGAGTCTATTTTATCTCTTTTATCAGTCAATAAATTGATGAGGGCATCTATCCCTAGTTCTCTATTTTTTGGAACCTATTGTTCAACATTTTCATTATTGGGTTCTGCGTATCTCACATTTTCCCTTCAATTCCTAGTTGATCATCTAGGTCTTTCCATTTGGTTTCCTGATATAAATAACACAATCCCTTAAGTTTTCATTCAATATAATTGATAACATAACCCTCTTTTGGATAACTCTAATTTTCTCATATATTCTATTATTGATCACAGTCACACATAGGATTGACAAAAAGTAAGCATTTGATAATCTCATTCATATTTTTATTACATAGAGTTTTTAAATTTATAGAGGATAAGCTTTATGACTATAACATATAAATTTTTATATAACATTGATTCAAAAAAATTCTAAATAGAACCTTCTTCATCCAGTTATATTTCTTTGAGAACTTCATCTTCTGAGTGAACCACATATCAATGGCATCGATTATATTACTTACATACTTCAAGGCTTATGTAAGGTGTGTTAGATCCTATTCCAAATGGAAAATCACTTATTTTTAAGGGCCTCTTAAATGGACATTTGACTATAGGTTCAATCATAGCTAGTTTTGTTTTAACTGGCTCTACTTTCAAAAGTTTGAGTTTACTCAGGATTGCAGCTATTGTTTTTGAGTCAGAAGAGTAAATGAGTTCTTTTGAAGTGGAGGTAAGTTCCTTCTTCCTCTTGTTATTTATTTTTTTTCCTTTTTCTTGAATTTTTTTGATGGGCCATGTCTGAACAAATAATTTTAACTAAATTAGTTTCTCATAGTTTTTAGTTTTATCAATAATTTATCATCAATAATTAATCTTTTACTAAGCATAGGTAGTAATAGGATTAAGGCCTAGCTTTCAAACCTATGCTCTGATACCATAATGTAGGGACCATAGGGACCATATCCTATCCTAAAACATATAAAAATTTGTTTTTTGTTTAATTAATGTTTGTCTATGAATATAACTTGGCTATACTTTATCCTATAAAATATCCTTTGTCAAATGGGTAAGTATCTAACCATACATGTTAGGTATTCCTTTGCCAAATAGGCAAGAATTTAACCATATAGATTAGGCATTCCTTTTCCAAATGAGCAAGCATCTAACCAAATGGGTTAGGCATCTACATATGAGTAAATTATGCTTTGGCCAGAGACTTGACTCATTAGGATCAACTAGATCCTGAGATTCACTCACTGTTCACCACTCATCTCCACTAGATAAGCACCAAGGTCATCATGATAAGATCATATAAAATATAGTTGCATTTCACCTCAAAATTTAGCCTAAATCCTCAAGAACTGTGACAATCCAATTAGGATCCTTTCAAGTATATCGTAGAGTTCTTATCTTTAGTTTGTTTATCTAAATTAAGGTTTTATTATAATGATCTTTTATTTTCATTTAAATTTAATCTTGTTTAGTGCACAACCCCAATCCCATCCTAATCACCTACGTACTAGAAGCATCCTTTGCTTCATAGACTACCTACATACCTACTTCCAAATAGGATCAAGGTGTAGTGTGTATGTAGTTCTATTTCCTATTCTATGTTTCATGTGAACTATAGGTATGGGTATGAAGCACTTTCTAGGGCCCAGTTCTCCAAATAATTTCTCTATGATAGCTACCCAAATGAAAGCATAAAAAGTATCAGTTTAAGTAATTGGATACTTATTTAACTAAACTAACCCTAACTATTAACAAATAATAGAACTTAACATTTACAAGCTACATCCCCTTTCCACTTTTATTTACATCAAAAATGTTTTTTGATCCTTGATTTAGACAACCTAATCCATACAATTGATGTTTCCAAGGTTTTGTTATCTGAGAGCCATATGGTTGGTGGTTTCTTGATAATAATTGGTTTAACATTTTTTATCTAGGTTTTTATTGCTCTTTTTTGATGGTACCAAGTTTTGAGTGAGAAATATATTTTTTTATTTTTATTTCATAAGTTTACAAGTCAGAATCGTTTAAGGTAGTCAAAGTTGTTTTCTTATATTAATTAGTGTTGTTGACGAAGAGGGATTATCCTACCTTTTGGTCTTAATGACATGACATGGCCCTTATTTCTCTTCGATTGTTTATAAGGATGATGCCCAAATGTCATTGTTATAGCTCTATTAGGCTATGGATGTAGTAGCTCAAGCACGATGACATTAACCATAAATGTGAGCCAGAGCCACTAGTGATACCGAACGCTACGTATTTTTGTTTAAACTTTAATTCTTGATCTAAGTTGATATTTTTAAAAGTAAAGAATACTTGAAGTGAACTATTGTATGTACATTTCAAATCAAATTCTTGAGTAGAAAGGTAGAAATTAATCTATAACATAATCTTCTAATTTAGCCATCATGTCAATTTTTGACAACAATATTTTCTTTGAAAATTATACCTTTAGTCTACTTAGATAAAATTTTCTAAAAGATAACTTATCCATAAGGAGTTTAAGAATACTATATTGAACTATAAACTTAATGTTAAATAAATATTTTAGATGTTTGAAAGGAAGGTTTGTAATTGAGGGTTCAACCCTATATGAAAAATATATAATATCATATTATTTTTAATGATAATAAAGGAAAGTTTTATTTTCCATTATAGAACAAAACAAAAATGGATTTTTCAACCATTTTTAGGAACAATCTAAATTGATATAAAAACTTCTAAGATATTATTATAAAATGCATTATAATAGTAATCCAACAAATTCTAAATATAAAATGATTAAATCTCTTAATGAATTTTTTAACTATGCAATTATAATTATAAAAATTTACTATAGTTTTTTTTATACACAAGTATAAAATCAATTATAATGAATCTCTTAGGAACTCATTTTAATATTGAATAACATAACATTCTCTTGCCTTAAATAAACATAGAGCACACTAGTTCTAGTAACGTGCAAGTATTGTTCTACAATAATGTTCATTGTTGAGGTGTCATTATTACCTTATTTAACACTATTAGATAATAAACCATATTACTATTATTGAAAACATGTTCACTTTAAATAACGAAACTTTCCTTCATACATTCCTTTGCTTTAGTACACTATTGTTTGTTAATAATATAAAATCATCTATTTTCCCTAATCACAAAAAGCATTTTCATTTTGTATGAAATAATGCAAAAATCATTCTATTTTCAATACAATTGAGAAAAAAACATATATTAACAATTTAATATACGTTCGCATTGCATACATAAGTTAATATAATAAACAATTATGTGTGATATAAATATTATTTAAATCATTCTCATTTAGTTTTCTAAAAATAAATAGAAACATTATATTTTCCTAACAATTTAAATAAAATATTATATTTACCTTCTTCACGTGGATTCTCAACTTCACTGCTTTTGTTTGGCTTTGTAGAGGGGTTTTTGTGCCTATTGAAATCCTTGACTGAAATGGAATGTGGTTCCACTTGAATTTAAACAGCTGAGATAGAAGTATGGTGACAGTGTGGAGATAACAAGGATTGCATGGAGGTAAATGAAGAAGGCATTGATCCTCTACGTCTATCCTCTTCTACCCAAGCGTCAACTTGCTCTTCTAAAGCATCATCCTACTCTCTCAAAACATCGACCTTCTCCCTTAAATCATCGATATTATACTTCCAAGTGTTTCCTTCTCCTTCCAAGCATTGGATTTTTTTTTAAGCATCGATCTATATTTATAAACTTTTCTTTATGCATAAACTCTCCTCCCTTTGTGTAGTGATTGGATTCAACTTAAGTTAATTACTTTTAATTAGCTCTTTATGTGGCAGTGGTGCATGGCCAACTCTTTACATAACATGAGTTAGAGTGGCGATGATTGAGGGAATTAATTCAGACTGAGAGGAGGTGGTGTGATGGTAGCATGGATGCCTCTAATTTAGATGATTGATAGTTTAGTTTATGTGGAGTTAAATTTTATTTAAACTTTATAACTGTGTGTGACATGGTAGAAGGAACAGCTACCATGTGTTATTTGATTTGGTATTACATAGGCTTATAATAATCTTATTTTAATAATATTAGATTATATGTAGGTTTTTATTAGGTATAAATAATTTAATAAAATTAAATTATTTATGATAATATAAATAATTAATAATCTAAAAATTGTTTATGAAAATATAATTTATTTGCAAGTTCTAGAGTTAAAATAAAAAGAAAAGTTCCTTTTATTTAAAATAGCCTTTTGATGTATCTATCTAATATTATTGAATTGACAATATTATCTTTTAATTATAAAACTATTTTATGTATATATACATATATATTATGAGAGTATTAAAATAAGACTAACTATCATCCCATTAAATTTTTTGTCATTAACTATTGTAAATTATGACAACATTGCATATATTTCTATGTAAAGAAATAACTTTAATATTTTAACGATTTGGTTTCCTACTTTTTTAGAATTTGAAAATGAAATTAAATCGTACCTTTCTTTTTCATGAAATCTCATCAATGACCTAATAGACTTTTAAAATCACTACAAGAGTTAACTTAAAAATCAACTCATCCTAACACAAATCCTAAATGAGATCCAAAACAACTTATAGTATAAACATGAGTCCACAATGCAGAAAAAGAGGTCATGACATCTAAGCTATCACATTTTATATACATATTTATCAATATGCAAGGTACACACCTTAATATGTAATTTTCTTTTCAAAATGTGAAAGCATAAAAAAATGCACATTAACTATTTGAAAAATTACAAAAATCCTGTGTTTTTATACTAAATGTAGTGATTTTAAGATATGAAAAGCATGATTATAATAATGTTGAAATCTAGTATTACTTCATTAAATTATATAAATATGTATGCTAAATACTCGCAATCCATACCACAATATAAATGTTCAAAGGATTATGCTAAACATATATTGATAATATGAATATTGATGATTTTAAGTTATGACATCAGTACTTATCAAAAATTGTCTTACCACCTTTATTTTTTCTATGATATGGTTTATAGACATGGAGGTTAGCCAATGGTTGAGGTGTGTATGGGTCACTATAGTTAGATTAATAATTTCAATTTCCTTTATCTGAATAAAATTTTCATTTAAGTTTAAGCACATGCTTTCAATTATTTCATAAAACACTTAAATAAAATCATAAACTACAATAAATTTTAAGTATGCAAAAATTATTATTTTATTTTGTTTATGTTTATGGTTTTATGTATTTTAAATCATCAGTTATATATCCATACTTTTTATATATTATAATTATTGCACTAAATTATGTTTTTGGTTGTATGAAATTCTTTATATAACCATTCTTTGCATATCCTCTAGTTATTGCATAAATGAATGGGAGGTGAAATATTTAAGAAAATATAAAAAGATGGTCTTTAGCATGTAATTTATTAACCTTTTATTCATTAGCTACTACAATTAATTATGAAATATGATCTTTTCTGTTATCATGGGTGAGAATATTTATGAAATTTTGTAATGAAAATCTCACTCCAAATTATTGTTTTGCTTTTCACAACACTACAATTTAAAATTTTCTTCTAAGTCTACCTTATGTTGTCAAACATGTTGAATGAAATATTAGAATATTAATATTATTCATGAAATATTGATGATTATCAAAATGGAAGCAAATGAACCATATTTATCACCAATTGACATTGTCTTCTTAACAATACCTTAAGTTGTTAAATATGTTGAATGAAATATTAGAATATTAATATTATTCATAAATAATTGAGTATATGATGATTATCAAAATGGAATCAAATGAACCATATTTATTATCAATTGACATTGTCTTTCATTATTGTTTTTTTAACATTGCAAATTATTTTTATAAAACAATTTTTCATTATAAAGATATGTATGCATTTTTTATATTTTATGAACTTTACTACTCCAAAATAATATATTGATTTTAATAAAAAATGGTAAAGATTGAAAGTATTAATATACAAATATATATTATTTTCACATAAAAAATTTAATATTAGTTAAGATTTAATTATGTTTCAAAAATATTTTTAGTAATTTTAGTAGATATTTTTCTCATTTCTTCAATTTGATTTAAAAAATTTTGAGAGCATTCTTATAATAGCAATTTTTTTATATGTTACGTTGTTTGAAAAATCACAATATTTATATGGCATTACATTCAAAATAATTTGTTTATAAAAGTCAATAACATAGTAAAAAATAATTTTAAAATCCTTTCCTAATCACAAAACATAATTAAATACCATAATGATATTTTTATTTCATATTAATTATGAAATTGAAAGAATTTATCAAAATTTTAAAAAAATAATAATCACATAAACTAAAGTGTTGGATTTAAGATTTAATCAATTGTATTTTGTTGTCACATTTTGCATGCATGTCTATCATAATGTTTTCAATTAAAATTTAAGACAAATGTCCACTTCCTATCATGTTTTTTTTAATATATATATCCTTATGTCATGTGACCTTCTTAGTTGTGCCTAAATTAATTTTGTATTTTATTTTTTTAATATGCCTTTACTAATTGTTTAATATTGTTTATCGTATGTATTATAATGATGAGGATTAGGAAATCTAAGTATATTTTTTTAATGGTAAAGGATCTCACTAGATTGATTTTATTGATATTTTGCAAATTAATTTTATAATTTAATATATTTTTCTTAATAATATTTAAGTTTGAAATGTTAAAATATATATTATTATTAAATAAGAATTTTTAATACTTTCTAATATTTATTTTTGTGCCACAAATTTTATTTGACAAAATGCAACATTCATATTTCATTATATTGATAGAACATATATGTTAAAGTCAATAATATATCTTGTTATAATGTTAAGATCGTTCCTATTTATCAAACACATTTAAATTCATAATATTTTCGTGCCTTCAATTTTTATATAATATTAAAGAAACTTATCAAATTTTTAATATAATGTGATCACATTAATTACAATGATAATTGATTAGAACATTCAATTATGTTTTTTAGCTACATTTTTCTTAATGTTCATCTAAAAAATATTTTTAAATAAAAAATATATGAAAAATGTTCACTTTATTATATGCTTTGATAGATTTATATGCCTTTACATAATTTGTATTTCTTGGTACGAGTGCTCCAAATATAATTTGTATTTTATTTTTTCCCTGACATTTTTGATTGCATAGTTTTTAATTACACAAATACAATTTATATTCTATTTTTTTTCAAATTTATCAATTGTTTGATATTTTTGATTGCATGGTTTTCAATTGTTTGATATTTTTGATTACATGGTTTTCAATTGTTGATTTCATCTTTTATGAAGATAAGGATAGGTTTAAATGAGTATATCTTTTCTTGCTAATGCATTACTAAGTACCACTAGTGGATTTCTAGCATTGTCAAGTTTTTGCTATAAATTGGAACAAAAAGATTCTATCATTTTGTTTAATTTATGAGTGATTGAAGAATTTTGAGTCTATAATAAATTCAGTGTTATGTTTCACTATTTCAAGTCAATTCAAAACATTTTGTAGATGTTTTTGGGTCTGGTTGCTCTTTTAAGCTTGATGTCTACTTTAGACGGAGATGCATTCATTTTGAATATATGTATATATGTATGGTGAGATTGAATTTTAAAATCAAATTATTGTTTATAACTTTTTTTCGAAATTCTCAAATAAAAGGTTAAATTAATTTAATAAACTTAAGTTTAAATTAATATATTGAATAAAAAATAATATTTTAATTGATAAAAATGATAATATATTTTAATTATTATGTCATCAAAATAAATTCTTAAAAATATTTGAAATAAAAAAAATTTAAAAAAATTTAAATACCAAACAAATTTGATTCATTAATACTTAATATTAAAGTTAAGAAAAATAACTATTATTTATATAACAAATTGAAATATTTATCCTCTACTTGAAAAAATTGACTAATGTTTGCTTATTGTTAAGCCTACATACATCTCCTTTGGAAAATGGTTTGTTTATCCCATCCGAAATGAAGTTGTAATATCATTTCAGAACTGTGAAAGATTGCAGCACATAAATTGGGAGGCCTTTGACCATAATGTCTCTTTCCATTAGCAAAGCTTTGACGCATATAAGGCCTAAAATGACTATTATCTCGCCATTATTGTCCAGATATGAGCTAATCAGAACGCAAGCGAATCGGACGTGTCTAAACATATGTTGATACACAAATTTTAACGCAGAAATGTCAGCATAAGCTGAGATTTGACCGTAGTTGTTGAGGAAGTAAACGGAAATGAAGCAAGACTAATGGCGGCGATGAAGAAAAATGATATTATTTTGGTTTTTTAAATTGGTCAAAGTCTTTGTTTTAATATTTAATATTAAGGATTGAGGGTAGTTATGAGGGGAAAAAAATAATTTTGATTATATATTTTTTTTTAATATGTTTGAAGGTATTATATAGAATCACAAAATAAATATTTAGTGGATTTATAATGTTGAATAAGTAGTTATGACTAAAGGGTATCCTCAACGAAATCACATGTTTAATTTTTCATATTAAATATTGGAAAGATTTGTACCTTGATGGATAAATATAAACAACCATCATCTAATATTTTAAAGTTTCAAAAAAAAAAAAAAAAAAATCATACATCTATAATAATAAATATTAAAAAGACTCAAAAATCAAAACTTTTATCTTCAATTTTTTCTTTTTTAAATCAAGAATTTTAGATTCAGTATATCTGGTGCATCTAGCCTCTAAAAGTTTATCTGGCTATTAGTGACTGATTGTTGTATGACATGATCGGATCGACTCATTTAAGTGATTAAGACCCAAAATGTTCATTGATTTTTGGATCTTATTGCTTTCTTTGATCTCTGTCTTGATGATCTAGTTTATCGAATCTTGAATTGTAGTAAAGGATAAATGTATGCGATTTTAACAAGTATTTACTAGTCTTATCAGTGTATTTGATCTCGACATCCTTCCCTTCCACCACCTTTTCCTTCTGTTCAAATAAGTGCAAGTTTATTTAGTTGTTCCCCCTTTGTCTTTGACATATGTTATACTGGATCTAGGCATACTGACACAGATGACATATGACATAGGATCAATATAAGATCTAATTTTATCGTCTAATCTATCTACAATTCCATCAGTGTAGATGGATGATTCAAAATTGTAACCCCAGGCATGAAAGAATTTGTCCTCCTCTTAAAACTACATTGGCACACAGGCCCAAACTTGAAATACCCAACATAAAGTAAATTGCAGTGTCTCAAAATACTTGCAAATTTTGTGGATTTCAATGATATATTTTATTGAAAATATAAACATAGAAACTATTACACTGAGATGGGAAATTTAATAGCTCTTAACACCCATTATATAATAGGGTGGTCAGCAAATGTTTGCAGTCATTCTACAGTAAAAACTTAAATAACACGCTAAGAAGTTCAAATCAATCCTGGAATATGTGCGTTGGACAAAAGATAGTTTTATTCAGACTCCATGCGCTAAAATGAAATCACATCCATGTCTGTATTTAATTCTTCAAGCCGGTGGTATAGCTAGATTATGTGGGGGATAGGTGTGGAGGCCGTCCTGCAATATGAGAATAACATAAACAGCGAAGTCCCCATAACAAATACACACTATACATAACAAATGCAGAAGGCATGACATAAACTAACCTTTTATTAATGATCTACTGTAAATCAATAGACGGGCTATGATAGTAACTACTACTTGTATGGTGGAGGAGGGGATTTGTATTTATAAACTGGCGGTGGAGGAGGTGGGGATTTGTAGTAATATGGTGGCGGTGGTGATGGAGATGGTGGAGGAGGGGAGTGGTAATAGTATGGAGGAGGAGGAGGTGGGGATTTATAGTAATATGGAGAAGGAGGTGGTGGAGATTTGTAATAATATGGAGGAGGAGGTGGAGACTTGTAGTAATATGGAGGAGGAGACTTATAGAAGTATGGAGGAGGAGGAGGTGATTTGTAATAATACGGAGGAGGAGGAGGAGACTTGTAGTAGTATGGAGGAGGTGGAGGTGACTTGTAGTAATATGGAGGAGGTGGTGGAGACTTATAGTAATATGGAGGAGGGGGAGGAGACTTGTAATAATAGGAAGAAGGAGGAGGTGGAGATTTGTAGTGGTATGGTGGAAGTGGTGGAGATTTGTAATAGTATGGAGGAGGAGGTGGTGGTGGAGATTTGTAATAGTATGGAGGAGGAGGTGGTGGTGGAGATTTGTAGTAGTATGGAGGAGGAGGTGGTGGTGGAGATTTGTAATAGTATGGAGGAGGAGGTGGTGGTGGAGATTTGTAGTAGTATGGAGGAGGAGGAGGAGGAGGAGGTGGAGGAGGGGGTGGAGGAGGAGGTGGAGGAGGGGGTGGAGGAGGAGGAGGAGGAGGGGGAGACTTGTAATAGTATGGAGGAGGAGGTGGTGACTTATAGTAATATGGAGGAGACGGAGAAGGCGGAGGTGGGGACTTGTAGTAGTATGGTGGAGGTGAAGTACCATACTGACCCTGAACTGTTGTGGTAGCTACCAAGCAGAGCAATGAAAATATAAAAACCATTGTATGTGCTGAATGTCCCATGGCTGCAGATATGGGTTCCATTGATCAGCTTGTGCAATATACTGCTTTGTATGAATTGTTGAGGTTTGTGTGTGTATTTATATATGGTGGAGAGCCACTGTATAAAAGAAACTTTCCATGGAGATGACAGGGTCAAGGGCCAACGATTATGGATCTTAACAATTACAGGCCCATTGAAACTGTCTTATGGATGGGCTAGAGCCCATAGGAAAAGTGGGTGTGATAGATATCATATGATAGACACTCCAATATTATAAAGCCATGCTCCCCAAAAATAATATCATATCCAACACTTAAACTGGTTACCAACCGTAAGACGACAAAGTTTTTCTTATTGACTCTGTATTTGCTTGACCCGATAAACAAGCAGACCACGGCCTGTCCTTTCAAACGTATTAAACATGACGTTTACATTAGAGAAAACATGCAACCATCCCATCTAATTTATATAGTTATAATAAACTTATAATAACCATTAGATTTGGTCGAAGGTGCTTCATTATAAAAAGAGATGATGTGAAATGCATCTTTGAATTAATCATTACCACAAAACACTCTCCTCGAGTTGGTTATATCGTTTCTCTAGAAGGAAAAGGAAAGGATTGTTTGTGTTTTAAGGTCCAGGTATTTAATTCTCTTTTATATTTATAATTTTTTTAACAATTAGACGAATTCAAGTGTAACAGTAAAATTATTTGTGAAAATATATATTTCGTGAGGATTAATAAATGAAAGAGGATTTTAGAAATGTAAAAGAAATCCGTAATGCATTCAAGTGACATATTTGATCATAAGAGACAAAAACTTATATATATATATTTTTTTTAATAATGAAATTAAGAAGAGTAGAATGTCAAATAAATAAGCATACTCATCTCTTAACCAGTTAATTATTGTATTAGTAAAAAAATATATATATATATTTAGAAGCTCTCAATCCACTTACATTTAGAATACTAAAATTAAATATTATTTAACATTAAAACTATATCTATTAATATTATAAATTTGAAAGACAATATATAGTAATTACAAATATATATTTATAAGATATTTAATAAAAATAAAAAATATGAATATATAATATTATAAATATAAAGATGAATATAATTTTTTTTTTAAATTAGAAATTTACTTTCAATAGTAAATTTTGTTAGAGAATTGATTCATTGGGGTGATGAATCTTATGAAAATAGTTTTCATGATTTTGGTGAAAATAAAAAAAGTACATATAATTATTTTGTAAATGAAAAGATGAATATTGATTAATATTTAGAATTTCGTGAAAATATTTAAAATTTGTTATAACAAATTTTTTAAAGACAATGTAAAAATATTTATTATCTTGTTATACTCAATCAAAGTTAATTTGGATAATTCAATAAAAAATTCACAATCATGATCTACCATTGTTTAAAACAAAAAAGGTTGTGGTAAAGTAAACATCTTAATGGAAGCTTCGAGAACAATAAAAAAATTTATAAAGAATAAAAATAAAACGTTATGTGATAAGAAGAAAAAGCTCATCAAAGATTTAAAATACATGCATATGAGAAAAAGCTCCACAAAAAATAAAAATATTAATTGAGAGGGATATTCTTCGCATGACATAAAATCCAGAACATCACAAAACAAAAATCAAGAACTTCATAAATAAATAAAGAGAGGAGCTTCACAAAACTAAACTATGTTAATCACCACAATGTTGGCATCAAAAAATTGAAAGCTTCACATGACTATGTTACCATCATAACACTATAGATAATACCACAACTGTGATATCCCCACAATATTACAAAGCTCCACAAAGCTATCACGAGAGTATGCTTCATTCACCAATTGTTGACACAATAGTTTTTGAGGGCTTGATATTTCGAGTTTAACAATCATGCCTCATCAACTTATGAGTTACACCTAATCTGAATTAAATTTGCTATGCATCCACTACGCTACTTTGATAGTAAGGAAATGTTACCTAAATACCCATATTTCATCTTCATCTTTTACATCCCTTAAAAGAATCATAATCAAATGATTCATCCAAATAATACATACATATGTATATTAATAATGACTCAACCTCATCACATCAAAATGCCTATATATCTAATCAACATAATCATAGTCTAATATAATTCTTAAATTATTTTATTCTTTTTGACAAAATGCATTGCCTCAATGCATTAGTTTTAGTATGTAATATGAGGATATTCTAGAGCTTATTTCTAAAAGCCTCATTAAACATTAGTCATTTAAGACTCTTATAATAATCTTTGAGATAATTATGTTTTTTAAGAACTACTAACAATCCCATAGTTATATTTTTCTTGGACTTGTAAGATATGTAAATATATTTTGTTTTTTTTTTAATATGATTTCTCAATATTGTAGCCTATAATAAGTTATATTAGACATGAGCATGAGATACCAACCAAATATCATCTTTGAGGTGAGCTACAAAAAATCTAAACATACTTACAGTTCATCTAGTCTAACTATAGACTCACCCAGATTTACTATGGACTCACTCAATTCGTATCTATGGACTCAGCTAGTAGCTTTACATTCATGTAATTCATTGATTGAAGCCAAGTTCAAAGTATCAAATGTCAAGGGATCCGTCATAGTCATTAATAGTTCAAAGAATGCAACTTGAAAAAAATCTATGAACTCTGCAAGTTTTAAAATCTACAAACTCTACAAGTTTGAAATCTACAGACTCTACAGGTTCTAAAATCTATGAGCTCTACAAGTTTTAAAATCTATGGACTCTGTAGGTCTAAAATATATAGACTCTACAGATCTGAAATCTATGGACTCTATAGGTCTAAAATCTATAGACTCTACAGATTTAAAATCTATGAACTCTATAGGTTCTAAAATCTACAGACTCTATAGGTATATCGATGAACTGTGCAAGTATATCTACAGATTGTGCAGGTCTATCTACAGAGTAGTTTAAGATTGTATCTAAATTTAGATTTTTATAATTTTATTCCATAAATAATTATCTTCATATTTCATGAAGATTGATCTTATGTTATAAATAGATAATAACATCTCTCTCCATATTTTGTGGAAGATTGAGATAAGCTAGAATATTTAAGTTATTATGTTTCTCTCCATATTTGGTGGAGAGCATTTAGGATGGTTATTCTTGAATAAAGAATCGATTGGAAGCATGAAATTATAAATGTAACCTCCACGCCATTGTAATCAATCTTGGTTATCAATAATACATTCTAAAATTTTGTAACATAAATCTAGTGTTCTAATTAAAATCTTCTTCTGAGGAATGAGCTGGCCACTCATTCCAAGGAATATGGATAAGTGTATTTTTATTTATTTCTTTATTATGTAATTATACTTTTGAATTGTTATTATTTATTTTTCATGTTAGATATTTATTTTCTATAAAATTTGTTGTGAATCTGTAAGTATTTTTTGTGTTTATCTTTTATTTTCAATTCAGTAATTTACTTTCCTACAAGTGTGATTTACTTTCTTACAAGTGTAGTTTACTTTCTTGCCATTGTGATTTGATTTTTGCAAGTATGTTTTTTTTATTTTTGTAAATGTGATTTACTTTTTTGCAAAGTGTGGTGTGATTTAATTTCTTACAAGTATGTTTTCAATTCCTACAAGTATGTTTTTTAATTCTTACAAGTGTGGAGTGTGTTTAAAGAGACGGGTTGCTAGAGATCTCTTTTTCTTATTATATACAATCTTGGACACTAGCCCTAGATTGATATTATTAAATGATAAATTAATGACTCATCATTTTAAATGTTATTGTTAAAGACACAGTGTTATTAGGAGATTCAAAATTTGTTAAGAGAATTATCTAATGGCAGTAGATAAATAAGTTCCTAGTGAGAGGGAATGTCTCTTTATAAATTTTGTGACAAGAGATAGTTAATGGTTTATTTAAAATTTATTTTTATGCAAACTAGATTAGAATTTATTTTATGGAAACATAGATTAGAATTTAGTTTTCTACAATTAACTTTAGAAATTTTAATTTCATGCAAAAAATTCCCTCATGCCATACTAACATTGTTGTGTAGAAAATAACAACTGCTAACATCATATGAAAGGATTTAAATATTGATGCAGGTTAGAGGAAGAAAATCATGATCTAAAATAATGTAAAAGATGGACAAAATTGACTTTAATTTTAATAACTATTCACAAAAAAGAATCTAGAATTTATGTCCATGTGCTTAATATGTCTATTGAAGTATTCATCTGCCTATTTAAGAAAAATAATTGAGATCGACTATATAGAGGATAAAATACAGTTGCACTTTTTTTTAAATTGTCAACAAAAGATCACATAATTTTTAGGTCGGTTGACTTTTAAATATTGCATGTGATTTTATTTTTATAATAAAATAAGAAAAAATACTCAATTAAGTTGATCTCATTCTATTCTAAGAAGGATATGAAAGATATAATACATGAAGTTAGTTACATAAATTTAGATTGTATGCATAAATATAGTTGAAAAGATAGGATGCATGAAGTTAGTTGCATAAATTTAGATCACATGCATAAATATAGATAGAAAAATAGCATGTATGTAGTTAGTTATATAAATTTAGATTGCATGCATAAATCTAGGTGGCAAGTAGCAAGCATGTAGTTAGTTCCATAAATTTAAATTACATGCATAAATTTAGGTGAAAAGATAGTATGCAAAAGTTGTATAAATTTAGATTATATGCATAAATTTAAGTGAAAAGATAGCATACATGAAGTTAGTTGCATAAATTTAGATTGTATACATAAAGTTAGGTGAAAGGATAGCATGCATGAAGTTAGTTGTATGCATAAATTTAGATTATATATAAATAAATATTTATACATGTGGGTCACCACATAAATTAAGTATTACATGCAAATAAATCTCTATGCATGTCAGTCAATGCATAAATCAAGCATTGCATGTAAATAAATCTCCATGCATGTGGACCAATGCATAAATCAAGTATTGCATGTAAATAAATCATCATGTATGAAGTTAAGAATGGATTTCATGTGGGTCAATGGATTTGACAAGAACAATAAAAGTGAATTATTGATATTTTATGCTACTAATTCTTTGGTATTTTATAGTTAGATTTTAAGAATGCTAAATGAAGATAAACACAGAGAATTTGTAGTTGTAAAGAAAAGCTTGAATGTTTTATTTGAAACTCAAAAAAATAATGATCAATGAATAGGAATGTACTATAAATATTGAACAAATTAATGTTGATTTGAATAGAAATATTCATATCAATAACAAGTCTAAGGTTGAAGTATTGACATTAGCATTATAACAAAGACCTTGATCCAATATTTGATTGTTAGGACTAAGAAAGACCTTGATCTAATATAATAATAGCAATAAAGATATCCTACAGTACAATCTTATATATGAATAATATTAAGGTATATTATTTGTATTATATTTTTTTTTTAGTTTAGTATTTTCATACCATTTTTTTTATCAGCTATTATGCATATAAATCATAGGTCATTATATATTCACTTCATTCATGCATTATCATGATAGATTTTTATAAAATTAATAGCTAGTTTTAGCTAAAGATTTTTAAAAGATATATCAATATCCCTGTGCATATCATAGTTAGACTTTCCTACTCAATCTATAAATAAAAATATTTGATGACATTTATCTTCATTCTATTTCATTCATTAATCAAACCCATATCTACCAATCATAATAATAGAACTTATCTGAGGGAGTTTTTATTTTTATAATAAAAATCTATTAGAATTTTTGAACAATCAATCATTCCTAAATAAGTTAAAATACATTCATTCATAAGTTTTTAAATGTTCCTTTTATTCTTCATGTTATTGACATTTATAATTATTTGATGTGACTGATATTATGCTGGTCTAGAAAGTTTTTATGGTTTTGAATTTTTGAAAGATAATTTTATGAAGATAGATTAACAAGAAGCTTTTGATGTAGAATAGAGGAACACAAATTTGATTCATCACAAGGGCGAATTCTCTCACAAGGTTGATCCTCAATGAAAGAGATCAGAAGAAATAAATCAATAAGAAAGTTTAAATGAAAAAAATCACCTATAAGCTTGTAACTTTGTGTATCTGGACTCAAAATTTAGAGATTATGAAGCCATTTGAGAAGATTAAAATAACTTAATTTCTATCCATAGTTTCATCAAGTACCTAACACTTTATTTTAAGAGAATAGCACAATCAACAAGAATCTTCCACCAATGATTGGTCATCACTGCATAGATCAATGATGAAAAATGTCAAACATACAAAAAAATTATTGATACATTTGAAAATAGTATTAGAATGTATACAGTCTATTGCTAACATTTTCTTTGTCATTATTTTTACACACACACACATATTAACAATAAAAATCTTTAGGTATTATTGACAATCTTGATTTAAAAATTAACTTGTTGACAGGTCCAATACTAAAATATGAGCCTTGATTAGAAAATCAGTTTTACTGGTTAGTCAAGGGCAAAAAAATTTAAAAAAAATTAAAAATCAATAATGGTTGTTTTTCCTCCCTACAATAAATACTTGGTTACTGACTTTTTATGCTCTCATTTTTAGTATTTTTTGGGTTTCCATTATTCAAACATCTTTTCCAATATACTCCATGGGGTTGACATCAAAAAAGACAAGGTGAACTGAAGTTGTGTCAAGTTATCTAATTTTTTTATTTTACTTTTAAATTTATTTATAAGTTTTATTATTACATAAAGATCTATTTTTTTGGGAAGAAAAAAAAATAAAATATCTCCACACTTTATACATATTTACATTGGCATGCATGAGGACATGCATGGGATTAGGTGTGGGAGAGAAGAAAGAGAATAGTCTCAGTAATAAATCAAGAATATGACTTAGTAAAAACAAATTTGACTTTGATAGAGGCATATAGCTTCACCATTATTTTGTAAGAATTTAAGCAACAAAATTTATTTCATATTTTATATCAAATTTGCTTTGTAGTCAAAATAAATCAATGTAAACATAACAAGAAATTTTTAACACAAGAACCTGCTCTCACCTTATTTAAATAATAATAATAAGAGGGCAGCATGAAAATTCTACACAAGAACTTGTGTCAAAAATAAATCAAAGATAGAAATAAAATTTTCACACAAGAACCTATCCTTCACAAATATATTTTATTGACCATTTTCATTGAAAATTTTTACGTAGAGGATTCTAAAAGTTAAAAATAATTTTACTTATACACGGTCAAATTGGAAAATATTGTTTGAAAATAAGAACATCTAACTCATGCATTTGTATCTCAAAAAAAAATTATATAAAATAATGCCATGCATGAGGACATGCATGAGGTTATGTGTGGGAGAAATGATGAGATAATAAAAGGGCTCATTATATCCATGAAATAACACCTTTTTTTCTTTACATAAGAAGTGAATCTAAGTGTAGTTTTTGAACTTATGATTTATTTTAAAATAAAATAAAGAACTATATCTTGGTTATTTATTTATAAATCATTGTCTTCTTGTTTGTTGATTCTTGTTACTAAATCTATAAAAAAATTATTATTATTATTATTATTATTATTATTATATATATATATATATGCAACCCATAATAAGTTGTATTAGACATGAGCATGAGGTACCAGCTAAATATCAATTTTGAGGTGAGATAAAAATACTTTAGATATAGCTACAGTTCACCTAGTCTAGCTATGGACTCACTCAGTTTATATCTACGAACTCAGTCAATAGCTCTACATTAATGTAGTTCATTGATTGAAAATTAATTTAAATCATCAAATGTCAAAAGGGCTATCATATTCATCAACATTTCAGAGAATGCAACTTAAAAAAAAATTAATCTCTATAGATTATAAAATCTACAGACTTTGCAGGTCTAAAATCTATGAACTCTACAAGTTTGAAATCTATGGACTCTACAGATTCTAAAATCTATGAATTCTATAGGCTTTAAAATCTATAGACTCTATAGGTATAAAATATATGGACTCTATAGGTCTAAAATTTATGAACTCTGTAGGTTCTAAAATCTATGAACTCTGTAAGTGTATCTATGGACTATGCAAGCATATCTATAGATTGTGCAGGTCTATCTACGAACTAGTTCAGAATTGTATCTAAATTTAGATTTATATAATTTTACTTCATAAATAATTCTCTTCATATTTTATGAATATTAAACTTATGTTGTAAATAGATAATAACATCTCTCTCCATATTTTGTGAAAGATTAAGATAAGCTAGAATATCTAAGTTGTTATGTTTTCTCCATATTTGGTGAAGAGCATCTAGAATTTTTATTCTTGAACAAAGAGTTAGTTAGAAGCATGAGATTATAAATGCAACCTCATACACTATTGTAATCAATCTTAGTTATCAATAATACATTTTGAAGCTTTGTGGCATAAATCTAATGTTTTGATTAAAATCTTCTTTCGGGGAATGAGATGACCACTCATTCTAAGGAAGATGGATAAATGTACTTTTATTTATTTTTTTATTATGTAATTATAATTTTAAATTATTATTATTTATTTTTCATGTAGACATTTATTTTTTCAAAGATTTTTGTGAACTTGCAAGTGTTTTATGTGTTTATCTTTTTTTTTAAATTCAGCAATTTACTTTCCTACAAGTGTGATTTACTTTCTTGCAAGTATGATTTACTTTCTTAAAAGTGTTATTTAATTTTTTTAAAAGTGTTATTCTATTTTTGTAAGTATAATTTATTTTTTTTCAAAGTGTGGTGTGATTTACTTTTTTGTAAGTGTGTTTTTCAATTCCTACAAGTGTGAAGTGTGGTAGAAGAGACCAATTGCTAGAGATCTCTTTCTCCTATTACATACAACCTTGGACACTAACTTTACATTAACATTATTAAAATATAAATTAATGATTGAGTAGATGCTAGTATCTATCCTAGATGTTAGTGTTTAGGGAGCAATAAAGTAGGTACAAAATTAGCACTTGCAGGAGTGAAAGATAAGTATATTTTAAGAATTATAAAAAATATAGAAGGTTTAAGTCATCAACATAAGACTGCAAAAACTAAGAGATAGGCCAAGGGGTATGAGATAGAGTAGATGCAAGACTTGTGGAAGTGAAAAAAATCTAAAATTGAGAGGAACAATCAAGATCTAAGTTTTCCAAGAGTAAAACACTGAGGTGCTATATACTCCATAAATATAATCTACATATCCCCTAATATAGTAATAAATTTTATAGTTTAATGCAAATAAATGCATACCTGGGTGTGTTTGACACACCTTATCTTTGCGTGTATCTAATTTGAGTGCTTTACTGATGATAGACATGTAATTAAAAACATGTTATAATATATAATCAATGCATATAATCTATAAATGAAAGTACTTGAAATAGATTGAAATTGAAAGAACAAGGTTTAGGAGGACAAATATGCATTGATGTAATTGTCTTATCTATTGACAAGTTAATTTAAAAAATATGTTTCATTGTAAAGCTCTAAAACTAAGATTAGGACAAATATAGATAAATATGTAAAGTGCATATATCCAGAGAGAGAGAGAGAGAGAGAGATTAAATGGCACATTCCTCCAACCTTGGATCAAAGGTGAGTTACCACCTAATAGTTGAGATTAGCTCAACCATGCAACTCAATCATACTTATAAGCCAGTGAGGTTAGATGATACCCTCATGTCCAACCTAAAAACTTAGCAAGATTGAGAGATTTAATTACCTCAAGCATACCAAAAATTAAACCAACTATTATAGTGGATTAGCTTAATAAATTCCATAAAAGCTGACCGGAGTATCAGTATGTAAAAGAGTTTTAAAATCTGAAACTGATTTGAATTTTTTAATATTTGACACAAATTATGTATCATATGCACCTTAGATATGTAAAAATGATACCAATTTTTAAGAACCTAATATCTAATACACACAAATATTAAATATATTAATATAATATTCTTTTCGCGTGGGAAGAAATAACTCCACAATCACTTGCCACTTTAAGGGGGCTACTTCCTTTGAAAAAAGATAAATTATAATTCTTCTTCTTAGATCCATTAAAATGGCCTATACCCTCTTATCTATACTATTATAATCTATATAACTTTTTATTCTAATATATGTGGTATTAAACTACTATTTCTTACTATTTATTATTATTCATTATTCTACTATTTATGCTACTATTCTACCCTTCCTTAGGTATATTACATTACATCCCCCTTAAAATATTTTTCCCTCTAAACATGATAAAAATTACATAATAAAATAGGATTCTAACCAAATGGAGGCCCAACCATGCATTCGTTTAGACTTATGCTTCTTCTTCTAGGGTTTAGATGTGAGCATGTACAACAACAATGTGAACTCAAGCACTAAAACATGAGGATCTAGTGTATAAAGATATCTGGATGGAATAACCTCATATTAAAATATGAGGTTAGAGTCAAGCACTAAAAGTTAAATCTTGACAATTAGCACTTCAAAGTTAGAGTAAGAGTTTATAAAATAAGCTTCTTGGTGAGTCAACTAAGGATACATGTCATTCTCTTAGCATTATTCTCTAATATATTTGAAGCTTTGGTTCCATACTTAAGCTTTATGATTATCATCTTGGGCTCCTTGAGGACCTGCTCAAGCATGGTGGTTTCTTTAATGGGCTCATTAGAGGATTGCTCAGGCACTTTGGTTATTTGCTCAGGTTTTGTATGTTACATCTTGATTTTCTTACCAGAAAAACTTGTTAGATTATTCATGAAAATCTATAGTTCACAAATTTAGATTTATATTTTTAACTAAGTTGTGAGATATATGTTGATATGGAGTAGTAGGATATTGATTAGGTTATATGATCATCCTGCTATGAGTTGATTGTAAGTAAATATTTACTTTATGATCATATTAATTTATCATTTTAGCTATATTTTATGATGAATGTATATCGTAATTGTTATGGTTTAACTGTATGCATTATTATAAGTTGAATGTAGGAGAACTCATCCCTCAAAGTGTGATAGAGGGAGAGCATCATCAAAAAGGGTAATGTAAATGGTAATGTTAGAGGTTGATAGAGAGCTAACAAAAAACTTACACACACAACAAATAGTCAGCACATGTTAAATGCATAATAGTGGTTAGAATATATCAAATGCATAATAGTGGTTAGAATATATATATATATATATATATATATATATATATATATATATATATATATATATATATATATATATATATATATATATATATATATATATATTCTAACCACTATTATGCATTTTATATATTCTAACCACTATTAGATTCTAGTTTCATTACTCCTAGTAGTTCCCACTAACTTGTATTTGAGTTTTTTATGCATATTTGTAAAGAACAATGTCATGAATACTATAAGATACCCTACTATTTGAAAACCATTAGCACACCACACCCTTTCTTATAATTATATAACTTTTCTACCCTATCCTACCCTACAAATAATACACCCTTTGTATACTATAAATGTTATTTGTCCTACAAATACATAAAATCTTGCTTATATAACATGTGTCTACATTTTTTGCTTTGAAGCATAGTGTTGTAGTTTCTATTTGACCCCTGTTGTTGAAGACTCTATAGAATGAAGATTACAATCATATACCCATCTATCTTCAGTAGCTTGTATGTGATCTAGAGCATTTTTTCATTCCATGTGACAACCTTTCCCAGGTAGATTGAATAATTTTGGTTGTGTCTTGGTCATGTTTGTGTCTATTTATGCCCATAATCTCCATGGAGGTTGAATTGTAAAATCTATCCATGTGAGCAAGCTACCTCATAGGTCCTCTCACCTTGGTTTAGGTAGAGCCAGAAGTAGCAGGGAGTTAAACAAATCCTTTGTCAGTGCCTCTCAACCATTATCTCCATTTGGTCCATTTTTTATGTCAAACCCTTCCCAGGTTATAACGACACATTAACAAGTTTTTCATCTTTGTTTGCCATTTTCTTCAAGTGTGCAAGGCCAAAATAAAGAGGTGTAGAATTAGGAACCAAAAAAATATAAGTTGATGGATTCCCATGGTTTAGATACAACTGGTATATGTTTGTAAATTCATAGCTTCCTACTTATGGGATGTACGATGTAATAAGGAATTCAAGACTTGATGAGGTACTTCATGTTTGTACATGTGTTACTAATAGAAATGTTTTTCAATAAAACTATATTCCTTATAATGCTAAAGTGGATAGATATTTACAATATTTTACATAAGCTTATTTCATAATACAACTCTCAAACCTATTTACTTAGGGGATTGTTGGGTTGAGAATTTTTTTTTTTTAATTCATTGGCTTGTAAAAGAAGCTATTGGGGTTGACTTGTGCTCCTGGGTTTCTTTTTATTTTTTATTGCTTTTCTCTTGGATTATCCAGAAAAGGGAGGGAGAGATGCCATGGCTAGAGGAAAAATAGGGGTCGTACTAAGGTAAGGAAAGCAAGGGAGGGACATTTATGTCCCTTTTTTGGGATTATGATTGGTCTGGGTCAAAATGGTAGGTTGGGTGCTTGGCGTGGGGTAGAAGAGAAGGGTTTTTGGTGGTCATAAGAAGGAGGCAGCGCCAGATTTGGTGGTTGATGTACACAACAGTAGGTTACTGCCAAAAGGATGGCTGATCCTTATCTAGATGCCATGACTTTACCATGGTGACCTACAACTTTGCCAAGTATGAATTATATTTGATTTCATTATGGGAATGTGGGTTTCTATTTCCCATTAAAATTTAATTAAATCATTCTAGTTTCATTGGGAAGTTGTGAGACTTCCCCTATGAATCTATAATGGCCATGTTCAATTTAAATTTGAATTTTTCCTTGTTGGATGCTTAATAATTGTACTAGTCCTTTATTTTCTAATTAATTTTATTAAAAGAATTGTGAGAATTAAACCATGGGGTTTTGAAAATTAGGATCTACTCTAAGTTTAAGTTTTAAGTAGAAAACTTGTGCCACCCCAAACTAGCTCAGTAGGAATTTTAATCATAATGCTTTATTAGAGCTCTATGTATGGACTTGTTTTCTATTAAAGGGCTTGCTTTTTACTGAATTGATGCTAGAATTACTAAATATCATGTGTAGTCTTTTATATAACTATTTTAACACCATTTTTGGGTTCATTATTATGGGCCTATTTTATATTGATAATTTTTGGCCAGATATCATATGTAAAGATTATTTAAAGCTTGGTGCCTTCCCTTATATGACTATATTCATGTTTGTTATGTTTATGTGTGTGTGTGTGTATAAAGATGGGTTTTTTTGAAGCTCTAATGCTTTCCTTACATGTGATTCTATTTATGATCATTTGATAAATATCACATGTAAATGAGAATAGATTTTTGGAACCTTGGATGTCTTCTTGATTTATAACTTTGTTCATGCTTTGGAAATCCTTGGCTATCACTTGACGTCGTACCCTTTGTTATGCATATATCCTTTTTATGTTTTAAGTTTGATTTTTAATAAAACTAATTTATCCATGCTGATTATAAACCCTCATTCTACTCTTGTATTAGAGTGGGTTTTTTCTTAAACTAGATGGGCTATATTTAACAGTCTTGGACTATAGTTGTTTTATTCTACTTAATGGAATGGGGTTATATTATTATTTTGGTTTTGAATCTATTGAGATATTCTAAGGAATTAAATGTCGGTCATACATGTCCATTTCCAATCTAATCAAAGTTTATTTTCTATTTATGAATGATATATTTTTCCTTTTTTTTACTCGATGGAGTTAATTTGGCTATTGTGGATTGGACCCCTTGTGTTAATTATTTTACACTTAGATAAGCCTCTTGGACTGAGTAATGGAATTTGGCTAGACCTTTTTGTTTTGTAAATTGGATATAATAAATGATGATTTATGATGTAAATCATCTTCTATAAAGATTCAATTTATGCCTTGGACATTACTTAGGTCAACTACTTTGGTTGTGTGTTATAGTTATATGTTAATTGCATTGTTTCTCTCATCTTTTATTGACTATGTTTATAAGTCTTTACTAGTGGCTCGATTTCTTTTTATATACCTCTTACCTCACTCAAGTACCTGGTTGTTGAAACCCTCCACCAAGTTAATGGTTGAGGTGGTAAGAGCCACTGATGGTTGGGCTCATAGGGCTGGTTTTGAGGGGTGTTCTCCTTACCATTTGTTCCCTTCTCCATTGATTCACTTAGATTTTTTATGGTGGCTTGTCTCATGTCTATGCCTATTGTCATATGATGTTGATGTGTTATATTATAATTGGCTACCCATTGATGTTGTGGTTCCACCTTCCTACCTTATGCAGTCTTGTAATAATTATTATGTTATAAGATCAATATTATTTATAATGTGTTATTGATGGAGGAAATGAACATGGTAGTATGGTTCTTTTATATTTAACCAACTATATTTATCACCTTGATATTTATATGTATTGGATTCTATTTCCTACATTGAAAAAATGGATTTTAACTCTGAATGTAACATGTTATACTAGATCTTTTTATGTTGTCGAATGCAAATGGATTATCATAGTGATATGCTTGTTGATGTGAAATATACATGAATTTTTATAAATTAATATATGAATAGTAGTATATATTTTATCTATAGTCTTAAATCCAAATGAAATTAATTTGGTATTGTCTTATAGTATGGTAAAAATATTTAGAGGTTTTAAATTTTCTTGAGGGAGTTGTGTATATATTTATATAGATTTCATGATGAATATTATTTGGTGACATTATTACATCATGGAATGTTAATTTATTATATAGTCTTACCTATTGTTATGGCAATATCATGATGTTATTTTAACTATAATGATAAATATTATTGTTTTGAAACATGTTTAACAATGTGTTAGACTTGTGCTTATATCAATAGCCATAAAAAAGGTATGTAGCCTATTGTATGATATATGCATACTCCTTGATTTTTATTTTATTTTTATGTTTTATGAGTTCATGAATTCATGATTTAAAATGAACTAATGAACTAAGGTACAATTGTACAAAGTTGGGTTATGTCTGAATAAATGGAGGTGAAATTACTACTAAATAGAAGTTATGTTGTGTATGTTACACTTAGAAATAATGACTAACATATGGGTCTAACTTATGGATAATAAATTTTTATTTCCCTTATTATGTTCATATTTATTATTAGCTCATTTTGGTTATATGATCACTCTTAATTTGTAGCATTTTTATTGAATACATGACCTATAGCATGTTTACAACCTTGGCTGAAAATAAATTGTTGTAATTGGTTTATGCAAATAGTTTCCTTTGATGATAAAATCAAGGTAAACTTATAATGGTAATGGATATTTTGATGGTTGTACTATCATCTTAAGCGAGTTTATTTTTATTGCTTAAGTAATGAAAAAAAGCTGGATTAATGACCTTCTCTATATGGGTCTGTATTATTGGTTATAGTTCTTACCAACAAGGATAATGTAATGCTATAAATTATTGGAAAGTTTTCAATAAGTTTATTATTTTAGTAATTTCTAATTAAACCCTTGATTAATGAAAGACTGGTTATTTTGTTGTGGGATTATTGGTGGATGTATGTGTTTATAATTCATAAGCTTACCCTTGGCATTAAATATCTTGGTATGCCTTATATTGTGACTGTTAAACCATGAAATAATCCTTGTGAATAATAAATAATCCCAAAATTGGAATGAGGATTTATTAAGCTATGGAAACTCATAATGTTTACACTTAGATATATGATTAATTATTCCACCTTGGTTACGAGTTATCAAGTTATAACCTCCCTATTGGTCGGTTATTTTACTGGTTGAATTTACTTATGTAAAGTAATCTTGTGTGGAAATACACATATTAATGGAATGGTGGGAATGCCTATGTTTTATTCTATAACATGATATCATGACCACAAGATAAGTAAGAGGCATATTAGTGCAAGACCCCCTTGACTGACTTGCAGAATGGTATTCCGGTATCTTGAGAAGTAATTATTTTCCCAATGCCAACTATATGCTTATTTAATAGGATGTTCACATGTGTGATGTCATTCACCTTGAGCCAAGTGTATTGTGTCTCATCTACTCTAATGAGAACAATCCTTTCATTATGGAGTTATATCCTATATGTGACCTTCATCAAATAAGGGAATGAAGGTGCATGATCCCTAAATAAATTTGGATCATGGTATAGTGATCCAATGGGGGTAAATCAAGGATTAATCCTTACTTGGGTGAACTCCCAAAGATTATGAACTCTTGAAATTATGTCATGTTGGTTTTTAGTAGTGGTTTACATATTTCCACTTGATGATCTCATGATGTGATAAGACTTGCCTAAGCAAGATAGTGAGATGAATTATTTTTGTTTGGTCCTTTGGACCTCTAGGCTTAAGTGTTGAATTTCTCTTATATATTATTTAATTATATAGCATAATAATACATGCTTGGATATGCTTAATTCCATATTTAAGGTCATTAGCATTATCTAATAGAATAAATGGAATGTTTATTATTGGTTATTAGTACTTTGTGAATTGTTTAATCAAATGCATTGTGATGCATGAAATTTGTATAGTGGGCCCTAAATGATGTTCTATTGTGCAATCTGAAAGGAAATTCCCAAAAAAAAAGGGGTTATTTCTGTGTTATTCTTATATGTTGCATGATTCATACAAGGATTATATTGTTATCTTATCATTTTGAGGTAAGGTAACTACCAGATTCCACTCCCCTCACCTCAAAATTAGGGGGAGGGGGGAGAATATTAGTGGGAGAATCTCATAGATATATGACTCCAAACATACACATTTTACACAATTGAAAACATTTGATATAGTTTACATGTTCAGATATACACTTGGGTTAGAAACCTATACACATTACATCAATTTTTATAGATCTAGGATAATTTTTTAGATTTATGACATATATTATATAGAATTATAAAGTAATAGCTTAAATTTTGATAGATAATTCAGCTTGAGACGCATTATAAGTGCATATGCTATTGAAGTGCAACAAAAATTACAAATACATATTCAAAATTATGCAAATTTATTCAAATTTATTTACTAAGAAACACTAAAATCACTAGGAAGCATCATTCTAACACTTTCATGTCTATAAAAAATGGTTCCTTTTTGTAATGTGTTTAAGATTAAATACCCTCAATGTCATAACACTACTTCTAATTTTACATTTTGAGTTGGTTATACCACATAACATGGCTTTTATTATATTGTCCCCTGAGTTGTGCAATTAATATTTAATAATCTCAATGGTCTTGTCAAAACTCACACTTACACTAGATTGGGGGCATAATTACCTTTCAATCTCCATTTTCAAATGTACCAAGTTAGGTTTCCACCCTATCTTATCTCGAATGATGCATAAGGAAGCATCTTTACCAAGTCAAAGTATCAAGATAGTTGCATCGATATACAAGTGTACTCCATCATTGCTCTCTTTCTTTTCAATCATTCTAATTATGTCAAATCTCATATTATATGCACTAAATTATATTTGAACATGCTCTTTATTGTAGGTCTTACACTAGTAAAACAATCAAAGTGGGTTCAATTAAAGGCAAAGTCTGTTTTACACATGCGGGTATGCATTTATTTCCTTTAAACTAGTAATTTCATCATTATACATTATTATCTTAAAGGGGGGAATGTAGATACTAAAATATGATTTATATGACATCTCAATCTTGTATACTTTAAAAATATCTATTAGGGATCTACCCTTTGGTTATAAACCTCCCCACTGTTGAAAGGTTCACGTTCATCATCTCGTTGTGCCTAAATATATATCTTTTGGTCTGACCCTATCATTTTTGATGACCCAAATCTCTTACACTATATAGAAAACCAAAAACCTGATATATATCCTTCACTTTTAGTTTCATATACTTAGTATCTTCTTAGCCTATGAACACTTATATTGATGTAAATGTTCATATTCTTACCAAATGTCAAGTCCTCAAAAGTCATCTAAATTGAAAATATTTAGAAACATATGGTTCGGCCTATTTGTCTTATTAAACTCTAATATGAGATATTTTTTGAAAGGGTGTGGTATAAATACAAATCTAAGTCAATTCATTATTCATTTAGAAAATATTAAGCAAGAACATATTCAATCTCATTCAATTGATTGCACAATTGAGTTATACTACCATATTCTTCTCTATTTTCATATCAGTCAAAGAATCAGTCATATTACAAGTATGAATAAGTCAAACAACAACCCATGAGCATTATTTTTTAAGTTAAAATCTATACCATGGTATGCCATTGCATATATCATATTGCATCCTTGTCACACATAAGCTAACACATAGGGGATAACCACATATGTTTAAGGCCCTCTTTGGAGTATTGGGTATATAGGCCGTTGAGGTCAACTCAACTTTGTGAGTCTACTAATCAATTTTTTTAAAGCTATAAAGACCTAAGGTGAAGAATTGGGGTTTGATCCACAAAAAATCATCTACAACATGTGCACGTGAATAAAATATTTCAACAAAAAGTTGACAAAAAACCTAAAAACCTGCAGGTGGTTACTCCAAAATAAAGTGAGTATTCCATACCATAAATATCTATTGACATCAAGACATTTGCATCAATGCAAGTGTCCCAAGGCTAACACAAGTGTCTAGGCATCCAAAAATAATATTTCTAAAACTTGACGACTGGATCTTGATTTTTTTTTTTTGCATGTTTTTACCTCTACACTTCTCAAATATGCTTGTACATTTTAAAATAAGTTAATTATTATCTTTTATTTATATTTATGTAATAAAATTACTATTTTTATGTGCTTTCTATATTTAACATAACTCAACATTCTAATTCAAAATATTCATTTATTTGAGTTTTCTATTAATTGACCTTATTTAAAATAATTGTATTCATTCTTTTGTATAAGCTATTATACCCTTTAGCCCTCATCTGAAAAATGGGTTAAAAATTTTGAATCTTCATCAAACTATAATAAATTTAGCTCAACAACACATATAAAACTAATATCTAAAGTATAGTGTATTTGTGTGTTAAATTCATTGAGAAAAACAATTTCACTTTTAAATAAGAGTAAATTAATATCATTATTAAGATCATGTTAAAAGAAAAACAATTATCTAACTTTTATATTTAATAAAGATTAAAAAAATAAAAAGTAAATTAAATGGTAAAAAAATATTAATTTATATTTATCTTTTCAATTAAAACCATATATTTACTAATTCATTTACATCACTTTTTCATAACTTAAAATAATTAGTCACATTTTATTTGAAATAGTATACAATATTCCCAAATCACCTCCCCTTTATCTTTTATTCCACTTAAAGGGCCAATTTAAAATATTCTATATTTGAAAGTTAACTCAATAAAGGATTGGATTTGAAAAAAGAGGGATTCGATTTGACAATAAAGGGATTTGATTTGGCAGATAACAAGACTAATTGACATAAGATAAGCCCACATTAATAGTTGTTTTTTTTTTTTTTTTTTTTTTTGCGTGGCATAACAAGTAAAATTGGTTATTCTTTATTCTAGTATGTGTATGTATGTTTTGTATTTGGATTTATATGACTAAGTTTTTGTTATATTTATTTTTTAAGGTTTGATGCGTTGGAAAACTTTTTAACGAAATGATTTGACTATACAATAAGATTTTCTATAAACAAGTTTTTAATTAATAATATTTTTGATTAAAATTAAATTTAAGTATATTATATTTATTTTAAGATTGTATTAGAGTATTGTATTTAAAAAATTATGATTGTAAAAAATCTAAATTTTAATCATTGTATTAGGTTATATCATATTTTAATTGATATTATATTAGAGTATATCACATTTTGATAGATATTTTATTAGGATATGTTATTATTATATTGTTTTGTTAAATATTTTTTATAGAATTTTTTTTTATGTTTTTCTAATTATTATATTATTTTTTTAAAGTTTTGTTTCAAAATATTTTTTATATCAAGTAATAATTATATTAGTTTTTCAAATATTTTATGGGGAATATTTTTTATATCATTTAATCATTGCATTTTTTTTTCAAAGCTTTATAAGAATATGCTTTGCATTCCCTATAATCATTGTATTACATTTTTAAAAATTTATGAAGACATATTTTTCAATCAAAGTATTATTTTATCAAAAATTTATCAGGACACATTTTGCATATCATATAATCATTACATTACTTTGTCAAACTATTCATATGCTTTCTAAATATGGTGTATATCTTGCACATGACTTTTCTTTAAGTTCATCTTGAATCAAGTTAATAATTATATTAAGATAAACTCACTCAGTAAATTAGGGTAAAAACACTCATTCTATTAGAATATTATGTAAATATTTCATTTTTCATCAACCAATTTATGTACATTATTTATAATACCATATTTTGTAATTAATTACAAAGAGTCAATTAATTCAATGTATTACGATATTTTTAATCATTACATTATTTTTTAAAATAATTCACATGAATTCTTTATGTTTTTATATTTTATAACTAATTAATAATATTATAGTTAAATCATTCATTACATTAGTATATTATTTAATTATTATATTATTTTTCAAAAAATTATTTACATTTTTTATGTAACTACATTTTCTAATTAATATTATATTGAAGTTAACTCACTGATAATATTAAAATATTCAAGAATCATTATATTATTTTTTCAAACAATCCATATGCATTCTCTATGCAACCATATTTTGAAATTAAGATTATATTAGCTTCCAATAATTTCACTCATTACACCAAAATCAACTCACCAAGAAGTTATAATTCCATGTATACTATCATGCTTTTTGTTATGGTTTAAATAGACTAGTATAAAATATGCTTATAGTTTTTTAGATGTAACATTCTTAAGGATAAATAAACTTAATCCATATTATATATACTAAGAATGTATCACTTTAATATATTTTTATATGAAAAATTAATTTTATTAAATTTATTTAATTTATAATCTACATGTTTTTATATTTTATTTCATATTTTGAGTATAAAATATAAAATAAATAGCATAAGGCCTTTTAGAAAACAAATTTAAAATTTATTCTAACAATATTTTATATGATTACTTAGTGTCATTATTTTATGTATAAATGTTTGTTTGAAATTAATATGCATATTATTTTATTTGCATTGAGTATTTGACTCATGATTTTGTTGCAAAATGAGATTGAAAGGTAAATCTAAAACTTAAATATCTAAGGGGTCATGAAGAGGTGGGGACATTAGATATTTATAGAATTGACTTAGAATTAAAAACTAAAATTCTTCCTTAATTTTTAGTAATTGGTATTGAATATTGATCCCATGTTGCCTCGCTTCCTATCAATGTACATCAAGAATTAGATCCATGCTTCATTAATTAGTTTTCTTTTGTTGGAAAATGAAGATGAAGTAATCAATCATAGGTCAAAGAGGAAGTAATCAATCATAGTTCATGTTCTTACTAGGAGATAATATGAGGTAAAATGACATGGTTTGAATACTCAATATCAAGATTAAGGAATGCTTGTGGATTAACTAGATGATTATACAATATTTTAATGTATTTTATTTATGTTTTTATGGTTACATAATATTTAAAGCATGATTATAACAATAATAAAAACTAGTATTATTTGAATACATTTTATCTAAAACATTTTTATTTGATTGAAATATGTGTTCTATACTATTAGATGATATTTAAAGTATAATTATAACAACGATGAAAACTAGTATTACTTGAACATATTTTATATAAAACATTCTCATATAATTAAAATATGTGTTCTACATCAAAGTTTCTACAATATATGAAACTTAATAAAAAATAATTATAGTTATATCTCAACTAATTATAAATTGTGTATATTCAAGGTTTAGTATAGTAGAGAACGATAATATTTACTATCAATTTTTCAAATAAAATATTTGAACTATTACTTTTCATTGATACTTTCATATGTTGCAGTTGTAAACACCCTGATAGAGATGTATATTACAAAAGGTGACCACAAAATAAATAAATTTAATGAATCCATCATTACATTCCATGTGATAAAAATTCAAGAAATAAATTCCATCAATCTATAAACAAATTTGAAGGCACGATATCATTACAATGTTCATTGATATTTTATGAATAAGTAAGAATAGTAACATTATATTTAATATGTTGAAAAAAATTATAAATTTTTACCTAAACATTGTATAATTTTTGGCATTGATAATCTCAAACTTTGACACTTATTAATAAAAATAATATATTATTTTATAAAATAAAATCTTAAAATTTAAAACAAAATATATCTATATCCAAAATACATGTAGATATTATTTTAAAAATGTAATTAGATAAATTTACAAAAATATTGAAAAGAACATGAAATTTTTTTTGCAAAGGCAATAATTAGATTCTCTGTCCTAACATTTTGTTTTCATTTTTTTAAATAATTCATACACCTTCTCTAGTGTAGGGACTGTAGGGACCATATCCTATGTTAAAACATAAAATTTATTTTTTTTGTTTAATTAATGTTTGTCTATGAATATAACTCAAGTATACTTTATCCTATAAGATCCTTTGTTAAATGGGCAAGCATCTAACAATATGGGTTAAGCATTTCTTTTCTAAATGGGCAAGCATCTAACCATACAGGTTATGCATTCCTTTGCCAAATGGGAAAGCATCTAACCAAATAGGTTAGGCATCTACACATGAGTAGTTTATGCTCTGGTCAGAGACTTGACTCATCAATATCAACTAGATCTTGAGTCACTCACTTTTCACTACTCATCTCTACTAGATAAGCACTGAGGTCTTCATGACAGAAGCATATAACATATAGTCACATTCTAGCTTAGAATTTAGCCTAAAGCCTCAGTAATTGTGATGATCCAATCAAGATATTTTTGAGCATATCACAGAGTTCTTATCTTTGCTTTGTTTATCTAAACTAGGGTCTTATTATAAAGATCTTGCCTTTCCATTTAACTTTAATCTTGTTTATCACATAACCCTAACCCTATCCTAATCACCTATGTACTGGAAACATCCTTCACTTTCTAGATAGCCTGCATACCTACTTCTAAACAATATCAAGTTGTAATGTACAAATAGTTCTATTTCCTATTCTATGTTTCATGTGAACTATAGGTCTAGGTATGTAGCCCTTTCTAGGGCCCAGTTCCCTAGACAGTTCTTCTATGATAATTACCCAAATGGGAGCATAAAAATATTAGTTTAATTAACTTGATACTTGTTTAACTAAACTAACCTTAAATCTTAACAAAAAATAGAATTTAACATTTACAAGCTACATCCCCTTTCCACTTTTATTTACATCAATAATGTCTTTTGATCCTTACTTTAGACAACCTAATATGTACAATTACTGCTGTCAAGGTTTCATTATTTGAAAGCCATATGGTTGGTGGTTTCTTGATAATAATTGGTTTAACATTCTCAATCCAAGTTTTTATTATTCTTTTTCAATGGTACCAAGTTTTGAGTAAGAAATGTACTTTCTTCATTTCTATTTCATAAGTTCACAAGTTAAAATCATTTAAGGTAGTTAAAGTTATTTTTAAATCTTAATTAGTGTTGTTGACTAGAGGGATTATCCCACCCCTTGGTCTTAATGACATGGCATGGCCCTTATTTCTCCCAGATGGTTTATAGGGATGATACCCAAATATCATTGATGTAGCTGTATTAGGCTATGGATGTAGTAGCTCAAACAGGATGGCATTGCTTGTAAATGTAAGCCAAAGGCACCGTTGATACCGAGTGATACGTAGTTTTATTTAACCTTAAATTCTTGGTCTAAGTTGAGATTTTTAAAAATAAAAAATACTTAAAGTGAACTATTGCATGTACATTTCAAATTAAATTCTTGAGTAGAAAGGTAGAAATTAATCTATAACATGATCTTCTAGTTTAGCCATCATGTCAATTTTTGACAACAATATTTCCTTTGATAATTATACCTTTAGTCCACTTAGGTAAACTTTTTTAGATGATAAGTTATCTATAAGGACTTTTAAAATGCTATATTGAACTATAAACTTAACGTTAAATAAATATTTTATATGTCTGAAAGGAAGGTTTGTAATTGAGGGTTCAACCCTAAATGAAGAATATATAATATCATATTATTTTTAATGATAATAAAGAAAATTTTTATTTTCCATTATAGAACAAAACAAAAATGAATTTTTCAACCATTTCTAGGAACAATGTAAATTGATATAAAAACTTCTAAGATCTTATTATAAAATGCATTATAATATTATTCCAACAAATTCTAAATATAAAATGATTAAATATCTTAGTGAATTTTTCAACTACACAATTATAATTATAAAAATTTACTATAGTTTTCTACGTACACAAGTAAAAAATCAATTATAATGAATCTCTAAGGAACTTGTTGTAATATTGATAACATAATATTCTCTTTCCTTAAATAAACATAGATCACACTAGTTCTAGTAACGTGCGGGTATTATTCTACAATAATTTTCATTATTTAAGTGTCATTATTACCTTATTTAACACTATCAAATAATAAATCATATTACTATTACTGAAAACATGTTCACTTTAAATAACAAAACTTTACCTCATACATTCCTTTGCTTTAGTACATTATTGCTTGCTAATAATATAAAATCATTTACTTTCCCTAACCACAAGAAGCATTTTCATTTTGTTTGAAATAATGCAAAAATCATTCTATTTTCCATACAATCGAGAAAAAAACATATATTAACAATTTAATATATGTTCGCATTGCATACATAAGTTAATATAATAAATAATTGTGTGCGATAAAAATATAATTTAAATCATTCTTATTTAGTTTTATAAAAATAAATAAAAACATTATATTTTCCTTATAATTTAAATAAAATATTATATTTACCTTCTTCATGCTGATTTTCAACTTCCCTGCTTCTGTTTGGCTTTGCAGAGGGGTTTCTATGGCCATTGAAATCTTTGACTGAAATGAAATGTGGTTTCACTTGAATTAAAATAGCTGAGATAAAAGTATAGTGTCAGCATGGAGATAGCAAGGATTTCCTGGAGGCAAATGAAGAAGGTGTTGATCCTCTACGTCGATCCTCTTCTACCCAAGCATTGACCTGCTCTCTCAAAGTGTTGACCTTCTCCCTTAAAGCATAAACCTTCTACTTCCAAGCATTGCCTTCTCCTTCCAAGCATTGGATTTTTTTTTAAGCATCAATCTATATTTATAAACTTTTCTTTACACAAAAACTCTCCTCCCTTTGTTCATTGATTAGCTTTAACTTAAGTTAATGGCTTTTAATTAGCTCTTTATGTGGCAGTAGTGCATGGCCAACTCTTTGCATAACATGAGTTAGAGTGGCAATGACTGAGGGAATTAATTCAGACTAAGATGAGGTGGCATAATGGTAGAATGGCTGCCTCTAATTTAGGTGATTGATAGTTTAGTTTATGCAAATTTAAATTTTATTGAATCTTTATGACTATGTGTGACGTGCTAGAAGGAGTAACTACCATTTGTTATCAGATTTGGTATTACGTAGGCTTAGAATAATCTTATTTTAATATTATTAGATTATATGTGGGTTTTTATTAGGTATAAATAAATTATAAATAATTTAACAAACTTAAATTATTTATGATAATATAAATAATTAATAATCTAAAAATTATTTATGAAAATATAATTTATTTGCAAGTTCTAGAGTTAAAATAAAAAGAAAAGTTCCTTTTATTTAAAATAACCTTTTGACATACCTATCTAATATTATTTTAATTGACAATATTCTCTTCTAATTATAACACGGTTTTACGTGTGTGTGTGTATATATATATATATAATGAGAGTATTAAGATAAGACTATCATCCCATTAAATTTTCCCTTGTTCACAATTGTAAATTATGACAACATTGCATATATTTCTATGTAAAGAAATAACTTTAATATTTTAACGATTTGATTTCCTACTCTTTTGGAATTTGAAAATGAAATTAAATCATACCTTGCTTTTTTTCAAAATCCCATCAATGACCTCATATACTTTTGAAATCACCAAAAGAGTTAAGTTAACTTAAAAATCAACTCATCCTGACACAAATACTAAATGAGGTCCAATACAACTTAAAGTATGAGCATGGGTTCATAGTGAAGGAAGAGAGGTCGTGACATCCTCCCCCCTTAAAATGTGCATCGTCCTAGTGCACTACAAAAGTTTTATTAAGCTCATAAATTTAAAATAAAAATAGAAACACATTTTTTCATTTCTTCAGTGTCCTCCCAAGTTGCACTCCCTTTACCATATTGATCTCACTATACCTTGTACTGATCAACCTCTCTATTGGATAATTAGTACCAGCACCTCTCAGTACTTTGTATGGCTCTATTGTTATTCTACCAGATTCTTGGACCTATAAAGCATTCCAGTTTAAAATGTGTTTATTATCAAGTACATATTTCTCAAGAAGTGACACATGGAAGAAATCTTGAATGTCACTCAGCTATGTGGGTAAGGCTATTGATAGGCTACTGGGTTGACTCTCTCTAGGATCTCAAAAGGTCCTACAAAGCAAGGAGCTAACTTTGCCTTTTTCCCAAATGTTATGGAACTTTTGTGTGGTCTGACCCTTAAAAATATTGTCACCAATCCAAAATTCTCTTTGATCTCTCTTCCTATCTATGTAGTTCTTTTATTTGTCTGATGCTTCCTTCAACCTCTACCTTATAACTTTCACCTGGTCCTCCATGCCTTTCAAAATTTTAGGATTGATTATTATTTTGTCATCAAGGTTATCCTAACTAAGTGGCATTCGATAGCTTTTCCCATATATAGCTTCAAATGGACTCATACCTAAAGATGTTTGAAATGATTTATTATAAGAAAATTCTACCAATGTAACATAAGCTTCCCATTTAGTTTACTGATCCATACAGTACATCTTTAGAAGGTCTTCTACAACTTGATTTGTAATTTCTATTTTTCCATCCTTCTTGAGATGAAATGCAGAGCTAAATTTTAATTATGTACCTAAGGTTGACTCTAGGGTTGTCTAAAACCTTGAAGTAAACCTAGAATCTTTGTCTGATATGATATTTTTTAGAACCCCATGCAATCTAACCACTTCCTTCACAAATCAATTGGCTAAGGTTGATGCATCATCATTCAAGTTCTCAAGAATAAGATGTGTCACCTTAGTAATCTTGTCAATTACCACCATAATAGCATCATGCCTGTAGGGTGTCATAGGTAATCCTTATATGAAATATATAATGACAACTTGCCATTTATATTATGGAATGTCATGTGGACATAAAAGCCCTATAGGATGATGGTGTTCTGCTTTAACCCTCTGACATTCCAAGCATTGTGATACATTTAATACTATATATCTTTTCATCCCTTACCAAAAGTATAGATTCTTAAGATTAGCATACAGTTTTTTTACCCTTGGATGGCCTGAGTAGGGTGCATCATGAGCTTCAATCAAAATTATCTTCCTTAAGTCTTCTACATCTAGAACATATATCTTATTATTATACCGAAGCAAATGCTTATTGTCCAAGGTATATCCTTCAGTTCTTGGGTCTTCTAAATTTTATTCTATCATTACTCTCACTTGATTATAAGGATGTTTCTTTTATCCTTCTAGTATTTTCCCATTTAGATTAAATATAAGCATTATTATATTCATCAGGTGTCTTCTCCTACTCAAATCATTAGCAACCCTCTTCTCTTTTCCCTTGATATACTCAATTTCAAAATCATACTCACTCAAGAACTCCAGCCACCTTCTTTGCATTACATTTAGATTGGGTTGAGTGAATATGTACTTTAGCCTTTGATGGTCAGTTTTTAGTTAAAAAGGTTTTCCAATAAGGAAATGTCTCCACTTCTATAAAGTGTGAACAATTTCCACCAATTCTAAATCATGAGGGGCATAATTTACTTCATGGGTTTTCAATTTCTTGGACTCATATGCTATTACACCATCATTCTGAATGAGTACTCCTCCCAATACTTTGATGGATGTATTTGTTACAACCATAAAATATCCATTCAGATTGGGTACCTTTAAGATGGGTGCATCATCAACTTTTCCTTCAAAATCAAGAAAGTTTTATCACACTGCTATGTCCATATAAACTTCTTACCTTTCCTTTGTAATGTCATAATCAGGTTGGTAATCCTAGAAAAACCTTCAACAAATCTCCTATAATATCCTACTAACCCCATGAAACTCCTTACTTCTGATACGTTCCTGGGGATTGGCCTTTCTATTATTGCCTTTATCTTGTTTGGATCTACTGCAATTCCTTCTTTGGATATGATGTGGCCTAGATAGTGGATTTCCTTCTTAAAGAACATACATTTGGACAACTTACCATAAAGTTTAAGTTATCTCAACCTTTGAAGAACCAATTGAAGATGTGCTAAGTGTTCTTCCTCATTCTTAAATTAAATTAGAATGTCATCTATGAACACCAAAATGAACTTATCCAAGTAATTATGGAACACACTATTCATAAAGCTCATAAATGTTGAAGGATCATTTGTCACTCCAAAGGTTACAATAGTAAACTCATAATGTCCATATCTGGTCCTGAAAGCAATTTTTGGAATATCCTCCTCCTTAATTCTTAGTTGATGATATCCTGATCAAAGGTCTATCTTTGAGAAAATCATTGCTCTTTTAATTTGATCAAAAAGGTCTTCTATTGGAGGTAGGGGATATATATTTCTAATTGTGACCTTATTCAACTTTCTATAATCAATGCATAATCTTAGAGTTCCATCTTTCTTTTTAAAAAATAAGACTGGTGCTCCCTAAGGAGACACACTTGGTCTAATCAATCCTTTACTCAAGAGCTCCTCTAGCTGAAATTTAAGTTCCATCAACTCAATGGTGTTTATTATGTAGGGTACTCTAGAGATTGGCTTAGCTCTAGGTAAAATATCAATTGAGAAATCAAATTCTCTCTTAGGAGGCATTCCAAGTAATTCTTTAGGAAACATGTCCTCGAATTCTCTTAAGAAAGGATACCCTTCTATGGTTGGTTCATCTTTGTTCTCATCCTTATCATCTATTATTATGATGAAAATTAGATCTCCCTTCCTTCTCTCCTTCTTTAGTTGCATCACTGATATGGTTTATGCTTTTATGGGCCTATGACCCCCTTGAATCATGACCCATCTCCCCTCATCAATGTAGCACCTAACCAATTTTATATAATAGTCTATTTTAGCTTGGTGCTTGGTGAGCCAACTCATCCCTATTATTACATCATAGGCTCCTAAGGGTGCTACAAATAGGTCTAAGCTTATCTCAAAATTTGGAAATTATATTTTTCCCTTAGGTAGACATTAAGACACTTCCTTAACTACCTTATCCCTATATTGGACCGTCCATGATGCATTCATGTGATTCACTAGAAGGGACATTTTTCTTACTAATTCTAGAGAAATGAAACATTCTAATGAATTGGTATCTATGATAATTGAAATGTATTTACTTGATAATATACATGTAGCTTCAACTAGTATATTTTGGTATCTATTTTGACAATTCCTTACTACAGTATTGATCCTTTGTTGTGGTCCCCTCTGAGGCTGATTGGACCTTATCTATCCATGCATCCTTGGGCACTCATGGGCAAAGTGATTTCCTCTACAAGCAAAAAATCCTCTTGGCAAGCCTTTTGGTACTGGGTTCCTCAGGGTATTACCAAAAATCCATGGAGGATACATTGGGTGATTATAATTCCTTTGATCATTCTTGTATTATCTCCTCCCCTATTGTTTTACCCATTGGGTGAATATTTTTTCAACCAGCTAACTGGTGAGAAAAATAGGTCTCTTCAACCATAGCATAGGGAGATTGGTCAGCCAGATGTGCAAGTTTACTACATCAAGCAGGGACAAATCTCTCCTCTCATCAAGGGGAGGTTCCCCATAGGTATAAAGGCACTATATACTATATATATAAGTAGAAAATAACACTCCAGGGTAGGATAACACCATCCATCTCTCTTTCTTTAGATATGATGTTCACAAATCAAAGGAGGAATTCTAATGAAATGATAGAAGGCACTTGTCTTCTTTCAAAAGTGTTGTTTGGTAGACAAAAATAACCTTTTTGGTAGTGACAAGTAATTGTAACAGGGCGTAGTAACACAGCAAGATGAAATGTAGCACAAAGTCTCAATTGCCAAAGAGTGAAATATGAATGACAATGAGGGCACAAAGTTATCTCAAGATCCTTTACACAGGAATAGAAAACAAACACACATTGAAGACAACTATGACAGCACAAAGTCTAAAAGTAACTGGCTTCAGGACACCTTCCTTGTCACTTCCACTAGCTCTGCTTGTTAAATTGCATAAACAAAAATACATTTAGGAAATAGACATAAGAAAAATCTCCTAGAATGATGCAAGATATAATAGCACAAAGTCTAAAAGTAACTTGATTTTTGATTCATACAAAGAAATATGATGAACAATTTGAGCTCAAAGTCTCAGTAATGCCTTTCAATTTGGGTAGAGTTTTGCTTCTGGTAACTCAGAGAGATCCCTTTTAAACAATAAGAGAGAGTCCAATATATAGCTCTCTAAGAAAGACTTGGGATCAGTAACACATCATGTTGTATTTAATGCCTTCAATGCACTTAAAATTCTATCCATGGAGCTATGCTAGAATTGGGTGTCAGTCTTAGCTGTGGTCCATTAATTCATCTCAAATGTCTCCTCTTAGAGTATGGGCTACTTGGTCTTCTTCTTGATACATGCACAGTTGTCCATTTACTTTTCTCAATGCAGAGAAATAGCTCATGCCATTAAATGTTCACGCTCTCTGATGTCCACTTGGTGGACTACTTCACCTTCTAGAAACATCTCCCATGTGTAGATATTTCTAGTTTTTCCCCATCATTCCCCCTTTCTTTGCTATAATTTGAGCCCCCAGGCTATCTTTTCCCCTTTTTGGCTCTTTCTACTCCTTCTTCAGTAGGTTGCTAAGTTTGTTTTCAAGTTCCTCACCATGTTTGAAAATCAAAAGATATTCCATTGTCTTGAATTTGACATCCTCGAGCCCATCATTGATTCACTATTTCAACAATTCAGGTGGCCTTCAGGTTCTAATTCCTTAGTGTCTTTCCCACTTATTTTGGCCACGTTTTGTTGATCTTAACAATTGACACATGGCACATTCCACTGTGAAATAGGCTAGGACACAAGGCAGTATCTAGAAGACTCTAAGACACTTTAAGACTTACAAGAAACTTGAAATGTAGATACAAACACTTGTCACACTCTGCTAAGTTATAATGAGACACGTGGTAGCATCCACTACTTTTAGAAGCCTTAGAAGCATTTTGGAGAGTCCTATGAAAGATGACTCATGGAAGTCTCTACAAAGCTTTAACTTCCTTTTGAAACATTTGAGACTCAATTTAGATTCATGTGGATGCTGACACTTGGTGCGTTCTGCTTGTTTTTGTGACTTACTTAGGGTCCACCACAGTCCTTACTCAATAGTTGCAGATGTCGACACTTGGCAGCTTCTGTCGAGTTTTACCAAGGACACATGGTAACTTCCATAGCTTCTTAGAAACAAATTACAAAATTTTTGTTGTTTCCACTTAGCACCTTTCATGTGCATTAAGAGAAGCTTAGGAGAAGCTACAGATGCAGACACGCATCGTGCTCTACCGAGAAATAGGTAAGGACACTTGGAAGTATCCACTTAAATTATAGAAGCTTTAGATGTCCTCTAAGAGCCATGTAGAAGATGACACATGGCAGCTTCCATTGAGCTTGACAAACACTATAGAGATCAACGGGACTCATTTAGATTTTCTCAAACGATGATACTTGGCAGCGTCCACTGAATCTTGAGAGAAGCTTTAGGATAAACTTAAATTTGACATTCACAGGGATGTCACTGGTTGCTTAGAGCTTCTTTCCTACAAAGTCCATAGTTTTAAGCCTGCAAAGTCTGTATAAATAGTATCTACTGAGTCCCTTAGTGAAAAAGTTTGAAAAATAGAGAATTTAAATGCTCAAAACAACTTTTTTGAGAAGGGAAGAGATAATTTTAGCCCTGCAGGACCAAAATAGCTCATATGTTGTTCTAAAAATGAGTGACATTTTTGGGGAATAATAGTTGGCTCTAATTGGGGAACTTCCTTCAGTTAAGAACTTGGAACATCTGAGAGGAGTAGAAACCAGAATCTCCAGTGATTTGAAGTGTGTCATTGGGTTACAAAGTCATGCTACACAAAAAGAAAGGTTTCAAAAATGAAAATGAACAACACAAAATAAAAACAAAAACTATACAAATATATAAATATATAGGTGAACTTATCTGGTACTTCAAGAATTAAAGTAATTTAGATGCTACCCCCTGAGAGGTTGTGAAAATGGTGCTCTATCTTGATAAACTAGCAAGAAGCCATTTTCTCCCCAAAATCAGTGATGGGTGAATGGAAATCTCCACTAGGAAACCAATTTTTTGTGTCTTCCCTTTGGTTTTCTCCTCTTGCCCCATAACAAGACTTGACTTTTAATTTGAAAACCATGAATCTTTTCTCTCTTGGCAAAGAGTTCCTTTTATTGATTTTGATGCACAATAGCATGGTCCATTACCATAATTGGTTGCTCTTCTAGTTCAATCCAGCACATGATTTGATCATTCACATTCAACACCTACCAATGATTGGCACTATCGGGCATACTTGGTGTTGTTCCATCTGAACCAACTCCTAGATCACCACTTATAGGATTTTCATCTGCTAAAACATGAACATCTTCAGTAGACAAAAAATAATTACCCTTGCCTAAAGACTCAAACAAAATTTGAGCTTCAGGCCTTGATGTCTGAGTGACAACATATTTTGCCTCCTTCTCAAGAAGCAACCTCTACATTACACCTTTCATAGGGATTCTTGCCTGAGACAAGTCCATGCTTAATTCCCCTCCAACATCCTTACAGAATTTCTACCCAAGAAGGATGCCATATGATGTTGGGATGTCAGCCACTAGGACAATCATCTTGATTCGCTTGTTTGGAAAGGCAGCAAATGCAAATTGGGCATCTTTAATTTGCCCCAGCAGTGGCACTTGTTTGTTCTCCATGGAGAAACATCTCCCAAATGTTTTGGTCAGTGTGAGGCTTAGAGATTCTACCACTTTAGCAGGCATGACATTGTCTAAAGCCCCAAAATCAATGATGCAATTATTGAGCTGGTGACTATTTATCAACAGGGAAACATAGAAAGGCTCTATTTTTCTAGGGGCAGTAGGAGGAGTAATGACAAGATTGTTTAGGATGGACATGTTCCTTGGTGGATCATGAGTTACTTTTTTAACCTCTTGTCTTGCAGGGGTAGTTTGGTTCTTGACATATTAAACCAACTTGTCCAACTAATTAGGGTTGGACTGCAGGAATTCAAATTTAGACATTTGAATTTTGGTATTCTTGACATGATCAATTATGTCAAATGGATGTATTGGACTAGGTGCAGAGGAAGGCAATTCAATTTTTTGGGTTTTAGGAGGGGTGGGAGGACTGGTCTGTGAATTTGAAGCAAAAGGTGCAGAAATGTTTGGGGTACTTACTTTTTTAGCAACCATCGGATCCTTTGGCTGGAAAGGCAGAGTGGTTCCACACTTAGCAATTGAAATTGTTGGTTGAGGTCACTCCTCTATCTTCTCTTTATTAGCTTGATGGGCTGACTGGTTCTTGGACCAAGTGAACACTGTGTATGATCCCTCAACTGCTTCACCTTTACTTTTAGGTTCATCCCAGTAATTTGGAAACTAATGTGGGAGTCACCAGCTAACTCTTCTTGATCCTTTGTGAAGAGATCAGTGTCATTTCCTTAATCAAACTTAGGTTGGAAAGAGAAATCATATTCAGTTTCTAGATATCCAACTGTTGAGTTGGTTGGAGGTGCTTCAAGGGCAAGGTTCCTCTAAGGGGGTGGAAGATGATTTGGCTACCCTTGATTCTTAGCAGCATTGCCTTGATATGATTGGTTTTGAAATGTCCTCCTTGGCATATCCTAATTAGGAGCAGACATACCTTGGGCCAGTTGTCATTTCAAGGCTACCAGTTCATTTGCCAGCTTTTGCACCATTTGATCCATGGTGCATGTAGATGGATACTCAGAAGATGGAGAGAATTTACCTCTGTTAGGATCTCTCCTTATCTTTCCTACCAAGATAAGGTCATCTTCTACCTTAGTAGCCAAGTCTTGAGCAGCTTTAAGGTCTATTTGGCCATCATGTCTCAGCAACAAACTCACTTCAGGCAGTTGTGAGTTGATGAAGAAGCATTTGAGGTTTTCAAGTGTTGGCTAAGCAATTACAGGAATCCTATTCCTGAGCTTGTCAAACTTGGCAATGAAATCCCTCATAGGCTCATGAAGTTCCTTCTTCATCTGCATGAGCTAGGATAGCAAAGCATGTGCATCTTCTACAGGCTTGAACCTCGCTTTGAATTTGGCTTTAATAGTATCCCAGTCAATCACTGACTGAGCCTACAGATGGTAGAACCAATCTGCAGTAGCACACTGTAGTGTTTCCATGAAAAGCCTAATTACCATGTCTTCAAATTCCACTCCTATCACACCACAGGCTATGCTAAAGGCTGCAATGTGTTCATCAGGGTGAACTTTCCCATCACCAAATAATTTGGGGAAATTCTTCCTTAAACTGTGTGGAAGCTCATGTAGAGGTGGGGTCAAATTTAGTGGACCAAAAGAGTTACCCCAAGGGCCTTGATCCATGATTTGATTGTGAAAATAAGAGATAACAAATCTAGGTGGTGTATGGATAGGCAAAGCTCTATTAATAGCAAAAAAAAAAGCTCTGCCTTGTATTGGTGACCTGGTATGGGTAGGAGGAAGACTCCTAGTTCATTGAAGGTGAGGTTGTGGAGGGAACAAATCAAAATTGCTTTGCTACACCAACTTGAAAATAGGGTTAACAACACCTTGAGATTTATAGTTTTTTGTATAGTGTGGAGCTACCAGATTATATAACAAAAATGGAAAAGATCAAGATCTGCTTTAGCTTAAAGATTAAGACTTCAAACTACGTGCTCTTCCCCAGTGGCTCTAGTTTTGTAGACCAGATAATATAATGGAGATGGAAGAAGATGGTAAGGCTATAATGATAATGGGTAAGACACAGAATGGAGTTGCTAGAGTCTATAATGGATAAAGGCAAGGACTGCTTCAATCTAAAACTTGAGGCTTCAGACTGCACATTCATCCCTAGCGGAGTCACCAATAATTGTTGTACAAATTTGGGAGGAAAAATTAACAATGAGAAAGCACTGGAGTAGTTCATTCTTTTACAGTGGAATGCATGGATAAGTTATAATGATAATGGGTAAGACATAGGTGATGTTTTACTCTGAAACTTGAGATTTTAAATTGCACAAAATTATTGTCCCCAGTGGAGTCACCAAAAATTGTTGGGTGAATATTTTGTCAACCAGCTAACTGGTGAGCAAAATAGGTCTCTTCAACCATAACATAGGGAGATTGGTTGGCCAGATGTGCAGGTTTACTACATCAACTGGGGACAAATCTCTCCTCTCATCAAGGGGAGGTTCCCTATAGGTATAAAGGCACTATATATATTATATATAAGCAAAAAATAACACTCAAGGGTAGGATAACACCATCCATCTCTCTCTTTTTAGAGATGATGTTCACAAATCAAAGGAGGAATCCTAATGAAATGATAGAAGGCACTCCTCTTCTTTTAAAAGTGTTGTTTAGTAGACAAAAAGAACCTTTCTGGTAGTGAAAAGTAACTGTAACAGGGCATAGTAACACAGTAGGATGAAATGTAGCACAAAGTCTCCACCTCAACTACCAAAGAGTGAAATACGAAGGATAATGAGGGCACAAAGTCATCCCAAGATCTTTTACATAGGAACAAAAAATAAACACACACTAAAGACAACTATGACAGCACAAAGTCTAAAAGTAACTAGTTTAAGGACACCTTCCTTGTCACTTCCACTAGCTCTACTTGTTAAATTGCATAAACAAGAATACATTTAGGAAATAGACATAAGAACAATCTCCTAGAATGATGCAAGATATAATAGCAAAAATTCTAAAAGTAACTTGCTTTCTGATTCATACAAAGAAATATGATGAATAATCTGAGCTCAAAGTCTCAAAATGCCTTTCAATTTGGGCAAATTTTTGCTTTTGGTAACTCAGAGAGATCCCTTTTAAATAATAAGAGAGATTCCAATATATAGCTCTCCAAGAAAGACTTGGGAGTAGTAACACATCATGTTGCATTTAATGCCTTCAATTCACTTTAAATTCTATCCATGGAGCTATGCTAGAATTGGGTGTCAGTCTTAGCTGTGGTCTATTAATTCATCTCAAATGTCTCCTCTTAGAGTATGGGCCACTTGGTCTTCTTCCTGATACATGCGCAGATGTCCATTTGCTTTTCTCAATGCAGAGAAATAAGTCACACCATTGAATGTTCATGCTCTTCGATGTCCACCTGGTGGACTACTTCACCTTCTAGAAACATCTCCCATGTATAGATATTTTTGGTCTTTCCCCATCATTCCCCCTTTCTTTGCTGTAATTTGAGTGCCCAGCCTATCTTTTCCCCTTTTTGGCTCTTTTTGCTCCTTTAGTAGGTTGCTGAGTTTATTTTCAAGTTCCTCACTACATTTGAAAATCAACAAATATTCCATTGTCTTGAATTTGACATCCTCAAGCCCGTCATTGATTCACTATTTCAACAGTTCAAGTGGCCTTCAGGTTCTAATTCCTTAGTGTCTCACTTATTTTGGTTGTTTTTCACTGATCTTAACAATTGACATGTGGCATGTTCCATTGTGAAATAGGCCAAGACATAGGGTAGTATCTATGAGACTCTGAGACACTTTGAAACTTATAAGAAACTTGAAATGTGGATGCAGACACTTGTCACACTCCACTAAGTTATAACGGGACACGTGGTGGCATTTGTTACTTTTAGAAGCCTTAGAAGCATTTTAGAGAGTCCTACAGAAGATGACTCATGGTGATCTTTGCAGAGCTTTAGCTACCTTTTGAAACATTTGGGACTCAATTTAGATTCACATGGATGCTGACACTTGGTGCGTTCCACTTGTTTTTGCAACTTACTCAGGGCCCACCATAGTCCTTACTCAATAGTTGTAGATGTCGACACTTGGCAGCTTCCATTGAGTTTTACTAGGGACACGTGGCAACTTTAATAGCTTCTTAGAAACAAATTACAAACTTTCCACTATTTCTACTTGGTGCCTTCTATGCACACTAAAAGAAGCTTAGGAGAAGCTGCAAACGCAGACACACATCGCACTCTACTGAGAAATAGGCGAGGACACTTGGCAGTATCTGCTTAACTTATAGAAGATTTAGATGTCCTCTAAGATCCATGTAGAAGATGACACATGGAAACTTTCACTGAGCTTGAGAAACACTATAGAGATCAATGAGACTCATTCAAATTCTCTCAGATGATGACACTTAGCAGTGTCTACTGAATCTTGAGAGAAGCTTTAGGAGAAACTTGAATTTGACATTTACAGGACGTCACTGGTTGCTTGGCACTTCTTTCCTATAGAGTCTATAGTTTTAAGCCCATGGAGCCTGTAGAAACATATCTGCTAAGTCCCTTAGCAAAAAAGTTTAAAAAATAGAGAATTTAATTGCTCAGAACAACCTTTTTGAGAAGGGAAGAGATAATATTAGCCCTGCAGGACCAAAATAGCTCATATGTTGTTCCAAAAATGAGTGATATTTTTGGGGAACAACATTACCTTTCAAAATTATTTCTCTAATTTTGATTTGGTGGGGGTGCTCTCCCTGTTGGATTTGTTCTTGGGCTTTTATCCACAACTTGCTTTCTCCTAAAATTTGGTTTCCTTTTGAGGGCTATGTTTCTGTTATTGTTAAATTTTTGTCTTGCCATAGCTAGGACATGTAAATTATGTTCTTATTTGAAGGATTTTTCTATAACTTCATTCATATTCTTAGGGTCATGCATATCTACTTCCGCTCCTATGTTTTCATTCAATCCTAGGATGAACTTTCTAGTTTGACCTCTTTCTTCCCTCTAGTACATGGGCACATACTTAAGTAATTTGGTGAATCTATCCCAATATTGTTAGACTAACATGCCTCCTTACCTTAGGTTGTGAAATTTAGTGATCTTTTCATCAAAGAATAATTGGGGTAACCATCTCTTCCTAAAATGGAGGTCAAACTAATCCTAGGTCAAATTTTCCTTGGTTATTCTACTTAATTCCTTCTCGTTATTCCAGTAGCTAGTTGCCTCTCCTACCAGTTGGTAGGATCCTCATAACACCTTAGTTGTATCATTATAGTTTCTCAAGTTAAAGTAATTCTCCATCTCATTTAGTCAATTCTTAGCTCCTTCACCTAACTATTTCCCAGCAAACTTAGGGGGTAAAATCTTCTTCAAATCCTTGCTTAGATTAGAAAATGATACTTCAATTCTGGGAGCTAAAATCTCTATTTTATTGACTGGTGGTGGATATTCTTTAGGCAGATTATCAAGGTTAGGTTCCATTACATTTTCTATATTTTTTTGCCTTGAACTAAGATCATTTATCACCTGCTAAAGTGAGTTTATTTTAGCTCTTTCCTCATTCAAAAAATTGATGAGGGCATATATCCTTAGTTCTCTATTTTTTAGAACTTGTTGTTCAACATTTTCATTATTGGGTTCTGCGTATCTCACATTTTCCCTTCGATTCCTAGTTGATCTTTTAGGTCTTGCCATTTGGTTTCCTGATAGAAATAACACAATCCCTTCAATTTTCATTTAAGATAATTGATAGCATAAACCTCTTTTGGATAACTCTAATTTTCTCATACATTTTATTATTGATCACAGTCACACATAGGATTGACAAAAAGTAAGGATTTAATAATCTCATTCATCTTTTTATTACATAGAGTTCTTAACTTTATAGAAGATAAGATTTATGACTACAACATATAGATGTTTATATAATATTGATTCAAAAAAATTCTAAATAGAACCTTCTTCATCCAGTTCCATTTCTTCAAGAACTTCATCTTGTGAGTGAACCACATGTCGATGGCATAGATTATATTCCTTACATACTTCAAGGCTTATGTAAGGTGCATTAGATCCCATTCCAAATGAAAAATTTCTTATTTTTGAGGGCCTCTTAAATGGACATTTGACTATAGGTTCAATCTAGATGGTTTTGTTTTAATTGGCTCTACTTTCAAAAGTTTGAGTTTACTCAAGATTATAGCTATTGTTTTTGAGTCAGAAGAGTAAATGGGCTCTTTTGAAGTGGAGGTAAGTTCCTTTTTCCTCTTGTTATTTGTTCTTTTTCCTTTTCCTTTAAGTTTTTTGATGAGCCATGTCTGAACAAATAATTTTAACCAAATTAGTTTCTCATAGTTTTTAGTTTTATCAATAATTAATCTTTTACTGAGCGTAGGTAGTAGTAGGCTTAAGGCCTAGCTTTCAAATCTATGCTCTGATATTATAATGTAGGGACCATATCCTATCCTAAAATATATAAAAAATTTGTTTTTTGTTTAATTAATATTTATCTATGAATATAACTTGGGTATATTTTATCCTATCAGATATCCTTTGTCAAATGGGCAAGTATCTAACCATACAGATTAGGTATTCCTTTTCCAAATAGGCAATCATTTAACCATGTATTTTAGAAATTTCTTTTTCAAATGAGCAAGTGTCTAACCAAATGGGTTAGGCATCTACACATGAGTAAATTATGCTCTCGCTAGAGACTTGACTCATCAAGATCAACTAGATCTTAAGAGTCACTCACTATTCACCACTCATCTCTACTAGATAAGCATTTAGGTCATCGTGATAGGATCATATAAAATATAGTTGCATTCCACCTCAAAATTTAGCCTAAAACCTCAAGAACTGTGATGATCTAATCAGGATCTTTTTGAGTATATCGTAGAGTTCTTATTTTTACTTCGTTTATCTAAACTAGGGTCTTATTATAATTATCTTTCTTTTTCATTTAACTTTAATCTTTTTTAGTTCAAAACCCCAACCCCATCCTAATCATCTATGTACTAGAAGCATCCTTTTCTTCCTAGACTACCTACATACCTGCTTCTAAATAGGATTAAGGTGTAGTGTGTATGTAGTTCTATTTCCTATTCTATGTTTCATGTGAACTATAGGTCTAGGTATGCAGCCCTTTCTAGGGCCCAGTTCCTCAAATAATTTCTTTGTGATAGCTACCCAAATGAAAATGTAAAGAGTATCAGTTTAAGTAACTAGATAGTTATTTAACTAAACTAACTCTAAATATTAACAAAAAATAGAATTTAACATTTACAAGCTACATCCACTTTCCACTTTTATTTACATTAAAAATGTTTTTTGATCCTTACTTTAGACAACCTAATCCATACAATTGATGTTGCCAAGGTTTTATTATCTGAGAGCCATATGGTTGGTGGTTTCTTGATAATAATTGGTTTAACATTCTTAATATGGGTTTTTATTGCTCCTTTTTTATGGAACCAAGTTTTGAGTAAGAAAAAAAAAAAATTCATTTTTATTTCATAAGTTCACAAGTCAGAATCATTTAAGGTAGTCAAAGTTGTTTTCTTATATTAATTAGTGTTCTTCACCAAGAGGAACTATCCTACCCCTTGATCTTAATGACATGACATGGCCTTTATTTCTCCTTGATTGGTTATAAGGATGATGCCTAAATGTCATTGTTGCAACTGTGTCAAGCTATGGATGCAGTAGCTCAAGCACGATGACATTAACTATAAATGTGAGCCAGAGGCACTGTTGATATCGAATGCTACGTAGTTTTGTTTAACCTTAAATTCTTGATCTAAGTTGAGATTTTTAAAAGTAAATAATACTTGAAGTGAACTATTATGTGTACATTTCAAATAAAATTATTGAGTATAAAGGTAGAAATAAATCTATAACATGATCTTCTAGTTTAACCATCTTGTCAAATTTTGACAACAATATTTTCTTTGACAATTATACCTTTAGTCTACTTAGATAAACTTTTATAAAAGACAACTTATCCATAAGGAGTTTAAGAATACTATATTGAACTATAAACTTAACATTAAATAAATATTTTATACGTTTGAAAGGAGGGTTTGTAATTGAGGGTTCAACCCTAAATGAAGAATATATAATATCATATTATTTTTAATGATAATAAAGGAAAGTTTTATTTTCCATTATAGAACAAAACAAAAATGGATTTTTCAACCATTTTTAGGAACAATGTAAATTGATATAGCAACTTATAAGATCTTATTATAAAATACATTATAATAGTATTCCAACAAATTCTAAATATAAAATGATTAAATCTCTTAATGAATTTTTTAACTGCGCAATTATAATTATAAAAATTTACTATAGTTTTTTGCATACACAAGTATAAAATCAATTATAATGAATCTCTAAGGAACTCGTAATATTGAATAACATAACATTCTCTTCGCTTAAATAAACATAGAGCACACTAGATCTAATAACATGCAAGTATTGTTCTACAATAATGTTCATTGTTTAAGTGTCATTATTACCTTATTTAACACTATTAAATAATAGGCCATATTACTATTACTAAAAACATGTTCACTTTAAATAACGAAACTTTCCCTCATACATTCCTTTGCTTTAGTACACTATTGTTTGCTAATAATATAAAATCATTTATTTTCCCTAACCACAAAAAGCATTTTCATTTTGTTTGAAATAATGCAAAAATCATTCTATTTTCAATACAATTGAGAAAAAAACATATATTAACAATTTAATATGCGTTTGCATTGCATACATAAGTTAATATAATAAAAAATTGTGTGCAATAAAAATATATTTTAAATCATTCTCATTTAGTTTTCTAAAAATAAATAAAAACATTATATTTTCATTACAATTTAAATAAAATATTATATTTACCTTCTTCACGTGGATTCTCAACTTCATTGCTTCATTTTCGCTTTGCAGAGGGGTTTTTGTGCCTATTGAAATCCTTGACTAAAATGGAATGTGCTTTCACTTGAATTTAAACAGCTGAGAAAAAAGTATGGTGGCAGTGTGGAGATAACAAGGATTGCATGGAGGTAAATGAAGGAGGCATTGATCCTCTACGTCTATCGTCTTCTACCTAAGCGTCAACTTGCTCTCCTAAAGCATCACCCTGCTCTCTCAAAATGTTGACCTTCTCCCTTAAATAATCGATATTCTACTTCTAAGCATTTCCTTCTCCTTCTAAGCATTGGATTTTTTTTTTAAGCTTCGATCTATATTTATAAACTTTTATTTATGTAGAAACTCTCCCTCCTTTGTGCACTGATTAGATTCAACTTAAGTTATTTTTTTTTAATTAGCTCTTTATGTGGCAATGGTGCATGGTCAACTCTTTACATAACATGAGTTAGAGTGGTGATGATTGAGGGAATTAATTTAGACTTAGAGGAGGTGGTGTGATGGTAGCATGGCTACCTCTAATTTAGATGATTGATAGTTTAGTTTATGTGGAGTTAAATTTGATTTAAACTTTATGACTGTGTGTGACATGGTAGGAGTAGCTACCATGTGTTATCTGATTTGGTATTATGTAGGCTTATAATAATCTTATTTTAATATTATTAGATTATATGTAGGTTTTTATTAGGTATAAATAATTTAATAAACTTAAATTATTTAGGATAATATAAATAATTAATAATCTAAAAATTATTTATGAAAATATAATTAATTTGCAAATTCTAGAGTCAAAATAAAAAGAAAAGTTCCTTTTATTTAAAATAGCCTTTTGATGTATCTATCTAATATTATTGGATTGATAATATTCTCTTATAATTATAAATCTATTTTATGTATATATACATATATATTATGAGAGTATTAAAATAAGACTAACTATCATCCCATTAAATTTTCTTTCATTCACAATTGTAAATTATGACAACATTGTATATATTTCTATGTAAAGAAATAACTTTAATATTTTAACAGTTTGATTTCCTACTCTTTTAGAATTTGAAAATGAAATTAAATCATACCTTACTTTTTCACTAAATCTCATCGATGACCTAATAGACTTTTAAAATCACCATAAGAGTTAACTTAAAAATCAACTCATCTTGACACAAATACTAAATGAGATCCAAAACAACTTACAATATAAACACGAGTCCACAGTATAGAAAAAAAAGTCATAACATCTAAGCTATCACATTTTACATACATATTTATCAATTTGCAAGGTACACACCTTAATATGTAATTTTCTTTTTAAAATGTGAAAGCAAACAGAATGCATATTAACTATTTTTAAAATTACAAAATTCATGTGTTTTTATATACTAAATGTAGTGATTTTAGGATATAAAAAGCATGATTATAATAATGTTGAAATATAGTATTAATTCATTAAATTATTTAAATACGTATGCTAAATACTCACAATCCATACCACAATATAAATGTTCAAAGGATTATGCTAAACATATATTGATAATATGAATATTGATGATTTTAAGTTATGACATCAGTACTTATCAAAAATTGTCTTACCACCTTTATTTTTTCTATGATATGTTTTATAGACATGGAGGTTAGCCAATGGTTGAGGTGTGTATGGGTCACTATAGTTAGATTAATAATTTCAATTCCCTTTATCTGAATAAAATTTTCATTTAAGTTTAAGCACATGCTTTCAATTATTTCATAAAACACTTAAATAAAATCATGAACTATAATAAATTTTAAGTATGAACAAAATTATTATTTTATTTTGTTTATGTTTATAGTTTTATGTGTTTTAAATCATTAGTTATATATCCATACTTTGCATATCTTATAATTATTGCACTAAATTATGTTTTTGGTTGTATGTAATTCTTTGTATAACCATTCTTTGCATATCCTCTAGTTATTGCATAAATGAATGAATGGGAGGTGAAATATTTAAGAAAATCTAAAAAGATGGTATTTAACATGTATTTTATTAATCTTTTATTTATTATCTATTACAATTAATTATGAAATATGATCTTTTCTAATATCATTGGCAAGAATATTTATGAAATTTTTTTGATGAAAATCTCACTCCAAATTATTGTTTTACTTTTCACCACATTATAATTTACAATTTTCTTCTAAGTCTACCTTAAGTTGTCAAACATGTTGAATGAAATATTAGAATATTAATATTATTCATGAACTATTGATGATTATCAAAATGGAATCAAATAAACCATACTTATCACCAATTGACATTATCTTCTTAACAATACCTTAAGTTGTTAAATATGTTGAATGAAATATTAGAATATTAATCTCACTCCAAATTATTGTTTTACTATTCACCACATTACAATTTACTATTTTATTCTAAGTCTACCTTAAGTTGTCAAACATGTTGAATGAAATATTATAATATTAATATTATTCATGAACTATTGATGATTATCAAAATGGAATCAAATGAACCATACTTATCACCAATTGACATTGTCTTCTTAACAATACCTTAAGTTGTTAAATATGTTGAATGAAATATTAGAATATTAATATTATTCATGAACAATTGAGTATATGATGATTATCAAAATGGAAGCAAATGAACCATACTTATCGCCAATTGACATTGTCTTTCATTATTATTTTTTTAACATTGCAAATTGTTTTTATAAAACAATTTTTCATTATGAAGATATGTATGCATTTTTTATATTTTATAAACTTTACTACTCCAAAATAATATATTGATTTTAATAAAAAATGGTAAAGTTTGAAAGTATTAATATACAAATATATATTATTTTCACATAAAAAATTTAATATTGGTCAAGATTTAATTATGTTTCAAAAATATTTTTAGTAATTTTAATAGATATTTCTCTCATTTATTGAATTTGATTTAAATATTTTGAGAGCATTTTTGTAATAGCCATTTTTTTATATGTTAAGTTGTTTGAAAAATCACAATATTCATATGACATTACATTCAAAATAATTTGTTTATAAAAGTTAATAACATGCTAGAAAATAATTTTAAAATCCTTTCCTAATCAAAAAACATAATTAAATACCATAATTATATTGTTCTTTCATATTAATTATGAAATTGAAAGAATTTATTAAAATATTAAAAAAAAATAGTCACATAAACTGAAGTGTTGGATTTAAGATTTATTCAATTGTATTTTGTTGTCACATTTTGCATACATGTCTATCATAATGTTTTCAATTAAAATTTAAGATAAATGTTCACTTCCTATCATGCTTTGTTGTATTTATATATCCTTATCTCATGTGACTTTCTTAGTTGTGCCTAAATTAATTTTGTATTTTAGTTTTTTAATATGCCTTTACTAATTATTTAATATTGTTTATCGTGTGATTATAATGATGAGGATTAGGACATTTAAGTATATTTTTTTAATGGTAAAGGATCTTACTAGATTGATTTTATTGATATTTTGCAAATTAATTTTATAATTTAATATATTTTTCTTAATAATATCTAAGTTTGAAATGTTAAAATATGTATTTTAAATAAGAATTTTTAATACTTTTTAATATTTATTTTTGTGCCACAAATTTTATTTGACAAAATATAACTTTCATATAATATATATCTTGTTATAATGTTAAGATCATTCCTATTCATCAAACATATTTAAATTTATAATATTTCCGTGCTTTCAATTTTTATATAATATTAAAAGAACTTATCAAATGTTTAATAAAATGTTATCACATTAATTACAATGATAATTGATTAGAACATTCAATTATGTTTTTTAGCTATATTTTTCTTAATGTTCGTCTAAAAATTATTTTTAAATAAAATATATATGAAAAATGTTTACTTTATTATATGCTTTGATAGATTTATATACCTTTACATAATTTGGATTTCTTGGTACGAGTGCTCCAAATATAATTTGTATTTTTTTTTTTCCTATTTATTAAGTATTTAACATTTTTTATTACATAGTTTTCAATTACACAAATACAATTTATATTCTATTTTTTTTCAAATTTATCAATTATTTGATATTTTTGATTGCATGGTTTTCAATTGTTTGATATTTTTGATTACATGGTTTTCAATTGTTGATTTCATCTTTTATGAAGATAAGGATAGGTTTAAAAGAGTATTTCTTTTCTCGCTAATGTATTGTTAATTACCACTAGTGGATTTCTAGCATTGTCAAGTTTTTGTTGTAAATTGGAACAAAAAGACTCTACAAGCTTAAGTGGATCTTGAAATTGTATCTCAATTTTTTATAAGTGACCACACACGTCATCAACTTCTTTCCTCAAACATTTTATTTCTTGGCCACTCCTTTTGTGCTTGGCATCATTGCTATCTTCCATTGTTTGCATTGAATTCTTTATATATTTTTTCTTCTCTTCGACATTTTTTAATTTTATTGTAAATGGTTTCTATCATTTTGTTTAATTTATGAGTGATTGAAGAATTTTGAGTCTATAATAAATTCAGTGTTATGTTTCACTATTTCAAGTCAATTCAAAACATTTTGTAGATGTCTCTGGTTCTGGTTGCTCTTTTAGGCTTGACGTCTACTTTAGATGTAGATGCATTCATTTTGAATATATGTATATATGCATGGTGAGATTGAATTTTAAAATCAAATTATTTTTTATAATTTTTTTTCGAAATTTTCAAATTAAAAATTAAATTAATTTAATAAACTTAAGTTTAAATTAATATATTGAATAAAAAATAATATTTTAATTGGTAAGGATAATAATATATTATAATTATTATGTCATCAAAATAACTTCTTAAAAATATTTGAAATAAAAAAAATTTAAATCCCAAACAAATTTGATTCATTAATACTTAATATTAAAGTTAAGAAAAATAACTATTATTTACATAGCAAATTGAAATATTTATCCTCTACTCGAAAAAATTGACTAATGTTTGCTTATTGTTAAGCCTACATACATCTCCATTGGAAAATGGTTTGTTTATCCCCTCCGAAATGAAGTTGTAATATCATTTCAGAACTGTGAAAGATTGCAGCACATCAATTGGGAGGCCTTTGACAATAATGTCTCTTTCCATTAGCAAAGCTTTGACGCATATAAGGCCTTAAATGACGATTATCTCGCCATTATTGTCCAGATGTGAGCTAATCAGAACGCAAGCGAATCGGACGTGTCTAAACATATGTTGATACACAAATTTTAACGCAGAAATGTCAGCATAAGCTGAGATTTGACTATAGTTGTTGAGGAAGTAAACGGAAATGAAGCAAGACTAATGGCGGCGATGAAGAAAAATGATATTATTTTGGTTTTTTTAATTGGTCAAAGTCTTTGTTTTAATATTTAATATTAAGGATTGAGGGTAGTTATGAGGGGAAAAAAATAATTTTGATTATATTTTTTTTTTAAATATGTTTGAAGATATTATATAAAATTACAAAATAAATATTTAGTGGATTTATAATGTTGAATAAGTAACTATGATTAAAGGGTATCCACATCATCGAAATCACATGTTTGATTTTTCATATCAAATATTGGAAAAATTTGTACCTTGATAGATAAATATAAACAACCATCATTTAATATTTGAAAGTTTGAAAAATATATATATATACACATTTATAATAACAAATATTTAAAAAACTCAAAAATCAAAACATTTATCTTCAATTTTTTTATTTTTTTTAAATCAAAAATTTTAGATTCAGTGTATCTGGTGCTTCTATCCTCTAAAAGTTATCTGGCTATTAGTGATTGATTGTTGTATGACATGATCGGATCAACTCATTTAAGTGATTAAGACCCAAAATGTTCATTGATTTTTGGATCTTATTGCTTTCTTTGATCTCTGTCTTGATGATCTAGTTTATCGAATCTTGAATTGTATTAAAGGATAAATGTATGCGATTTTAACAAGTATTTACTAGTCTTATCAGTGTATTGGATCTCGACATCCTTCCCTTCCACCACCTTTTCCTTCTGTTCAAATAAGTGCAAGTTTATTTAGTTGTTCCCCCTTTGTCTTTGACATATGTTATACTGGATCTAGGCATACTGACACAGATGACATATGACATAGGATCAATATAAGATCTAATTTTATCGTCTAATCTATCTACAATTCCATCAGTGTAGATGGATGATTCAAAATTGTAACCCCAGGCATGAAAGAATTTGTCCTCCTCCTAAAACTACATTCGCACACAGGCCCAAACTTGAAATACCCAACATAAAATAAATTGCAGTGTCTCAAAATACTTGCAAATTGTGTGGATTTCAATGATATATTTTATTGAAAGTATAAACATAGAAACTATTACACTGAGATGGGTAATTTAATAGCTCTTAACACCCATTATATAATAGGGTGATCAGCAAATGTTTGCAGTCATTCCACAGTAAAAATTTAAATAACACGCTAAGAAGTTCAAATCAATCCTGGAATAAGTGCGTTGGACAAAAGATAGTTTTATTCAGACTCAATGCGCTAAAAGGAAATCACATCCATGTCTGTATTTAATTCTTCAAGCCGGTGGTATAGCTAGATGATGTGGGGGATAGGTGTGGAGGCCGTCCTGCAAAATGGAGATTGAAAATCATGTATTATATCTTTCGTCTGAAAAACTCAGTTGGTAGACTTCTGAAATATACAAATATCAGAATAACATAAACAGCGAAGTCCCCATAACAAATACACACTATACATAACAAATGCAGATGGCATGACATAAACTAACCTTTTATTAATGATCTACTGTTAATCAATAGACGGCTATGATAGTAACTACTACTTGTATGGTGGAGGAGGGGATTTGTATTTATAAACAGGTGGTGGAGGAGGTGGGGATTCGTAGTAATATGGGGGCGGTGGTGATGGAGATGGTGGAGGAGGGGAGTGGTAATAGTATGGAGGAGGAGGAGGTGGTGGGGATTTGTAGTAATATGGAGAAGGAGGTGGTGGAGATTTGTAATAATATGGAGGAGGAGGTGGAGACTTGTAGTAGTATGGAGGAGGAGGTGGAGACTTGTAGTAATATGGAGAAGGAGGTGGAGGGGATTTGTGGTGGTGATGAGGGGGAGGAGGTGACTTGTAGTAGTACGGATGAGGTGGTGGTGGGGATTTTTGGTGGTGATGAGGGGGAGGAGGCGGTGGAGACTTGTAGTAGTATGGAGAAGGAGGTGGCGGAGATTTGTAATAATAAGGAGGAGGAGGAGGAGACTTATAGAAGTATGGAGGAGGAGGAGGTGATTTATAATAATATGGAGGAGGAGGAGGAGACTTGTAGTAGTATGGAGGAGGTGGAGGTGACTTGTAGTAATATGGAGGAGGTGGTGGAGACTTATAGTAATATGGAGGAGGGGGAGGAGACTTGTAATAATAGGGAGAAGGAGGAGGTGGAGATTTGTAGTGGTATGGTGGAGGTGGTGGAGATTTGTAATAGTATGGAGGAGGAGGTGGTGGTGGAGATTTGTAGTAGTATGGAGGAGGAGGAGGAGGAGAAGGCGGGGGTGGAGGAGGAGGAGGTGGTGGTGGAGATTTGTAGTAGTATGGAGGAGGAGGAGGAGGAGAAGGCGGGGGTGGAGGAGGAGGAGGAGGAGGAGGAGGTGGAGGAGGAGGAGGGGGAGACTCGTAATAGTATGGAGGAGGAGGTGGTGACTTATAATAATATGGAGGAGATGGAGAAAGCGGAGGTGGGGACTTGTAGTAGTATGGTGGAGGTGAAGTACCATACTGACCCTGAACTGTTGTGCTAGCTACCAAGCAGAGCAATGAAAATATAAAAACCATTGTATGTGCTGAATGTCCCATGACTGCAGTCATGGGTTTCAGCTTGTGCAATATACTGCTTTGTATGAATTGTTGAGGTTTGTGTGTGTATTTATATATGGTGGAGAGCCACTGTATAAAAGAAACTTTCCATGGAGATGACAGGGTCAAGGGCCGACTATTATGGATCTTGACAATTACAGGGCCATTGAAACTGTCTTATGGATGGGACCCATAGGAAAAGTGGGTGTGATAGATATCATATGATAGACACTCCAATATTATAAAGCCATGCTCACCAAAAATAATATCATATCCAACACTTAAACTGGTTACCAACCGTAAGACGACAAAGTTTTTCTTATTGACTCTGTATTTGCTTGACCCGATAAACAAGCAGGCTACGGCCTGTCCTTTCAAACGTATTAAAAATGACGTTTACATTAGAGAAAACATGCAAACATCCCATCTAATTTATATAGTTATAATAAACTTATAATAACCATTAGATTTAGTCGAAGGTGCTTCATTATAAAAAGAGATGATGTGAAATGCATCTTTGAATTAATCATTACCACAAAATACTCTCCTCGAGTTGGTTATATCCTTTCTCTAGAAGGAAAACGAAAGGATTGGTTGTGTTTTAAGGTCCAGGTATTTAACTCTCTTTTATATTTATAATTTTTTTAACAATTAGACGAATTCAAGTGTAACAGTAAAATTATTTGTGAAAATATATATTTCGTGAGGATTAATAAATGAAAGAGGATTTTAGAAATGTAAAAGAAATCCGTAATGCATTCAAGTGACATATTTGATCATAAGAGACAAAAACTTATATATATATATTTTTTTTAAATAATGAAATTAAGAAGAGGAGAGTAGAATGTCAAATAAATAAGTATACTCATCTCTTAAGCAATTAATTATTGTATTAGGAAAAAAAAAAAAAATTAGAAGCTCTCAATCCACTTACATTTAGAATACTAAAATTAAATATTATTTAACATTAAAACTATATCTATTAATATTATAAATTTGAAAGATAATATATAGTAAATTACAAATATATATTTATGAGATATTTAATAAAAATAAAAAATATGAATATATAATATTATAAATATAAAGATGAATTTAATTTTTTTTTTTAAATTAGAAATTTATCTCCAATAGCAAATTTTGTTAGAGAATTGATTCATTGAGGTGATGAATCTTATGAAAATAGTTTTCATGATTTTAGTGAAAATAAAATAAATACATATAATTATTTTGTAAATGAAAAGATGAATATAGATTAATATTTAGAATTTCGTAAAAATATTTAAAATTTATTATAACAATTTTTTTAAAGACAATGCAAAAATATTTATTAGTTTGTTATACTCAATCAAAGTTAATTTGGATAATTCAATAAAAAATTCACAATCATAATCTACCATTGTTTAAAATAAAAAAGGTTGTGGTAAAGTAAACATCTTAATGGAAGCTTCGAGAATAATAAAAAAAATTTATAAAGAATAAAAATAAAAAGTTATGTGATAAGAAGAAAAAGCTCATCAAAGCTTAAAAATACATGCATATGAGAAAAAGCTCCACAAAAAATAAAAATATTAATTGAGAAGGATATTCTTCGCATGGCATAAAATCCAGAACATCACAAAACAAAAATCAAGAACTTCATAAATAAATAAAAAGAAGAGCTTCACAAAACTAAACTATGTTAATCACCACAATGTTGGCATCACAAAATTGAAAGCTTCACATGACTATGGTACCATCATAACACTATAGATGATACCACAACTGTGATATCCCCACAATATTACAAAGCTATCACGAGAGTATGCTTCATTCACCAATTGTTGACACAATAGTTTTTTAGGGCTTGACATTTCGAGTTCAACAATCATGCCTCATCAACTTATGAGTTACACCTAATCTGAATTAAATTTGCTATGCATCCACTACGCTACTTTGATAGTAAGGAAATGTTACCTAAATACCCATATTTCATCTTCATCTTTTACTTCCCTTAAAAGAATCATAATTAAATGATTCATCCAAATAATACATACATATGTATATTAATAATGACTCAACCTCATCACATCAAAATGCCTATATATCTAATCAACATAATCATAGTCTAATATAATTCTTAAATTATTTTATTCTTTTTTGACAAAATGCATTGCCTCAATGCATTAGTTTTAGTATATAATATGAGGATATTCTAGAGCTTCTTTCTAAAAGCCTCATTAAACATTAGTCATTCAAGATTATTATAATAATCTTTGCGATGATTATGCTTTTTTAAGAACTACTAAGAATCCCATAGTTATATTTTTCTTGCACTTGTAAGATATGTAAATATATTTTGTTTTTTTTTAATATGATTTCTCAATATTGTAGCCTATAATAAGTTATATTACACATGAGCATGAGATACCAACCAACTATCATCTTTGAGGTGAGCTACAAACACTCTAAACATACTTATGGTTCATCTAGTCTAGCTACAGACTCACCCCCTCACTATAGACTCACTCAATTCATATCTATGGACTCAACTAGTAGCTTTACATTCATGTAATTCATTGATTGAAGCCAAGTTCAAAGCATCAAATGTCAAGGGATCCATCATAGTCATTAATAGTTCAAATAATGCAACTTGAAAAAAATCTATAAACTCTGCAAGTTTTAAAATCTATAGACTCTACAAGTTTGAAATCTACAGACTCTGTAGGTTATAAAATCTATGAACTCTACAAGTTTTAAAATCTATGGACTCTGTAGGTCTAAAATATATAGACTCTATAGATCTGAAATATATGGACTCTATAGGTCTAAAATCTATAGACTCTACAGATTTAAAATCTATGAACTCTTTAGGTTCTGAAATCTACAGACTCTACAGGTATATCGACGAACTGTGCAAGTATATCTACAGATTGTGCAGGTCTATCTACAGAGTAATTTAAGATTGTATCTAAATTTAGATTTTTATAATTTTATTTCATAAATAATTCTCTTCATATTTCATGAAGATTGATCTTATGTTATAAATAGATAATAGCGTCTCTCTCCATATTTTGTGAAAGATTGAGATAAGCTAGAATATCTAAGTTATTATGTTTCTCTCTATATTTAGTGGAGAGCATTTAGGATGGTTATTCTTGAATAAAGAATCGATTGGAAGCATGAAATTATAAATTTAACCTCCACGCCATTGTAGTCAATCTTGGTTATCAATAATACATTCTAAAATGTTGTAACATAAATCTAGTGTTTCGATTAAAATCTTCTTCTGAGGAATGAGCTGGCCACTCATTCCAAGGAAGATAGATAAGTGTATTTTTATTTTTATTTTTATTATGTAATTATACTTTTGAATTGTTATTATTTATTTTTCATGTTAGATATTTATTTTATAGAAAATTTGTTGTGAATCTATAAGTATTTTTTGTGTTTATCTTTTATTTTCTATTTAGTAATTTACTTTCCTACAAGTGTGATTTACTTTCTTACAAGTGTAGTTTACTTTCTTGCAATTGTGATTTGATTTTTGCAAGTGTGTTTTTTTATTTTTGTTAATGTAATTTATTTTTTTGCAAAGTGTGGTGTGATTTAATTTCTTACAAGTATGTTTTCAATTCCTACAAGTATGGTTTTTAATTCTTACAAGTGTGGAGTGTGGTAAAAAAAATAGGTTGCTAGAGATCTCTTTTTCTTATTGTATACAGTCTTGGACACTAGCCCTAGATTGATATTATTAAATGATAAATTAATGACTCATCATTTTTAATGTTGTTGTTAAAGACACAGTGTTATTAGGAGATTCAAAATTTGTTAAGATAATTATCTAGTGGCAGTAGATAAATAAGTTCCTAGTGAAAGGGAATGTCTCTGTATAAATTTTGTGACAAGAGATAGTTAATGGTTTATTTAAAATTTATTTTTATGCAAAATAGATTCGAATTTATTTTATGGAAAAATAGATAAGAATTTATTTTTCTACAATTAGCTTTAGAAATTTTAATTTCATGCAAAAATTCCCTCATGCCATACTAACATTGTTGTGTAGAAAATAACAATTGCTAACACGATACGAAAGGATTTAAATATTGATGCAGGTTAGAGGAAGAAAATGATGATCTAAAATAATGTAAAAGATGGACAAAATTGAGTTGAATTTCTATAACTGTTCACAAAAAAGAATCTAGAATTTATGTCCCTGTGCTTAACATGTCTATTGAAGTATTAATCTGCCTATTTAAGAAAAAAAATTAAGATCAACTATATAGAGGATAAAATACAGTTGCACTTTTTTAAAAATTGTAAACAAAAGATCACATAATTTTAAGGTCGGTTGACTTTTAAATATTGCATGTGATTTTATTTTTATAATAAAATAAGAAAAAATACTCAATTAAGTTGATCTCATTCTATTCTAAGAAGGATATGAAAGATATAATGCATGAAGTTAGTTACATAAATTTAGATTGTATGCATAAATATAGTTGAAAAGATAGGATGCATGAAGTTAGTTGCATAAATTTAGATTGCATGCATAAATATAGATGAAAAAATAGCATGAATGTAGTTAGTTATATAAATTTAGATTGCATGCATAAATCTAGGTGGAAAGAAGCAAGCATGTAGTTAGTTGCATAAATTTAGATTACATGCATAAATTTAGGTGAAGAGATAGTATGCAAAAGTTGTATAAATTTAGATTATATGCATAAATTTAAGTGAAAAAATAGCATGCATGAAGTTAGTTGCATAAATTTAGATTGTATACATAAATTTAGGTGAAAGGATAGAATGCATAAAGTTAGTTGTATGCATAAATTTAGAGTATATATAAATAAATCTTCATACATGTGGGTCACCACATAAATTAAGCATTACATGAAAATAAATCTCTATGCATGCCAGTCAATGCATAAATCAAGCATTGCATGTAAACTAATCTCCATGCATGTGGACCAATGCATAAATCAAGTATTGCATGTAAAGAAATCATCATGTATGAAGTTAAGAATGGATTTCATGTGGTCAATGGATTTGACAAGAACAATAAAAGTGAATTATTGATATTTTATGCTATTGATTCTTTGGTATTTTATAGTTAGATTTTAAGAATGTTAAATGAAGATAAACACAGAGAATTTGTGGTTGTAAAGAGAAGCTTGAATATTTTATTTGAAACCCAAAAAAAAAATGATCAATGAATAGGAATGTACTATAACTATTGAACAAATTAATGTTGATTTGAATAAAAATATTAATATCAATAACAAGTCTAAGGTTGAAGTATTGACATTAGCATTATAACAAAGACCTTGATCCAATATTTGATTGTTAGGACTAAGAAAGACCTTGATCTAATATAATAATAGCAACAAAGATATCGTACAGTATAATCTTATATATGAATAATATTAAGGTATGTTTTTTGTATTATATTTTATTTTTAGTTTAGTATTTTCATACCATTTTTTCATCAGCTATTATGCATATAAATCATAGGTCATTATATATTCACTTCATTCATGCATTATCATGATAGATTTTTATAAAATTAATAGCTAGTTTTAGATAAATATTTTTAAAAGATATATCAATATCCCTATGCATATCACAGTTAGACTTTCCTGCTCAATCTATAAATAAAAATATTTGTTGACATTTATCTTTATTTTATTTCATTCATTAATCAAACCTATATACACCAATCATAATAATAGAACTTATTTGAGGGAAATTTTTTTTATTAATAAAAATATATTAGAATTTTTGAACCATCAATCATTCCTAAATAGGTTAGAATACATTCATTCATATGTTTTTAAATGTTCCTTCTATTCTTCATGTTATTGACATTTATAATTATTTGATGTGACTGATATTATGCTGGTCTAGAAAGTTTTTATGGTTTTGAATTCTTGAAAGATAATTTTATGAAGACAGATTAACAAGAAGCTTTTGATGTAGGATAGAGGAACACAAATTTGACTCATCACAAGGGTGAATTCTCTCACAAGGTTGATCCTCAATGAAAGAGATCAGAAGAGATAAATCAATAAGAAAGTTTAAATAGAAAAAATTCACCTACAAGCTTGTACCTTTGTGTATTTGGACTCAAAATTTTGAGATTATGAAGCCATTTGAGAATATTAAAATAAGTTAATTTTTATCCATAGTTTTATCAAGTACCTAACACTTTATTTTAAGAGAATAGTAGAATCAACAAGAATCTTCCACCAATGATTGGTCATCACTACATAGATCAATGATGAAAAATGTCAAACATACAAAAAATTTATTGATACATTTGAAAATAGTATGAGAATGTATATAGTCTATTGCTAACATTTTTTTGTCATTATTTATATATATATATATATATATACACATTTGAAAATAGTATGAGAATGTATATAGTCTATTGCTAACATTTTTTTTGTCATTATTTTTACATATATATATATATATTAACAATAAAAATATTTAGGTATTGTTGACAATCTTGATTTAAAAACTAACTTGTTGACATGTCAAGTACTAAAAAATGAGCTTTGATTAGAAAATTAGTTTTACTGGTTAGTCAAGGACAAAAAAATTTGAAAAAAATTAAAAATCAATAATGGTTGTTTTTCCTACCTGCAATAAATACTTGGTTACTGTATTTTTTGGGCTTCCATTCTTCAAACATCTTTTTCAATATACTCCATGGGGTTGACATCAAAAAAGACAAGGTGAACTCAAGTTGTGTCAAGTTATCTAATTTTTTTATTTTACTTCTAAATTATTTATAAGTTTTCTTATTACATAAGGATCTATTTTTTGGGGAAGAAAGAAAAAATATATATATCTCCACACTTTATACATATTTACATTGGCATGCATGAGGACATGCATGGGATTAGGTGTGGGAGAGGAGAAAGAGAATAGTCTCAGTAATAAATCAAGAATATGACTTAGTAAAAACAAATTTGACTTTGATAGAGGCATATAGCTTCACCATTATTTTGTAAGAATTTTAAGCAACAAAATTTATTTCATATTTTATATCAAAGTTGCTTTGTAGTCAAAATAAATCAATGTAAACATAACAATAAATTTTTAACACAAGAACCTGGTCTCACCTTATTTAAAAAATAATAATAAGAGGACAGCATGAAAATTCTACACAAGAACTTGTGTCAAAAAGAAATTAAAGATAGAAAGAAAATTTTCACACAAGAACCTATCCTTGACAAATATATTTTATTGACCATTTTCATTGAAAATTTTTATGTAGAGGATTCTACAAGTTAAAAATAATTTTACTTATACACGGTCAAATTGGAAAAGATTGTATGAAAATAAGAACATCTAACTCATGCATTTGTATCTCAAAAAAAAAATTAGATAAAAGAATGGCATGCATGAGGACATGCATGAGGTTAGGTCTGGGAGAGATGATGAGATCATAAAATGGCTCATTATATCCATGAAATAACACATTTTTTCTTTATATAAGAAGTGAATCTAAGTTTATTTTTTGAACTTATGATTTATTTAGAATAAAATAAAGAACTATATCTTAGTTATTTCTTTATAAATCATTGTCTTCTTGTTTGTTGATTCTTGTTACTAAATCTATAAAAAAATTATTATTATATATATATATGCAACCCATAATAAGTTGTATTAGACATGAGCATGAGGTACCAACTAAATATCAATTTTGAGGTGAGCTAAAAACAATTTAGATATAGATACGGTTCAACTAGTCTAGCTATGGACTCACCTAAATTTATTATGGACTCACTCATTTTATATCTACGAACTCAGTCAATAGCTCTACATTAATGTAGTTCATTGATTGAAAATTAATTTAACTTATCAAAAGTCAAAAGAGCTATCATATTCATCAACATTTCAGAGAATGCAACTTAAAAAAAATGTATGGACTCTACATATTCTAAAATCTATAGACTTTACAGGTCTAAAATCTACGAACTCTACAAGCCTGAAATCTATGGACTCTACAGATTCTAAAATCTATGAATTCTATAGGCTTTAAAATCTATAGACTCTACAGGTATAAAATATATGGACTCTATAGGTCTAAAATTTATAAACTCTATAGGTTCTAAAATCTATGAACTATGTAAGTATATCTATGGACTATGCAAGCATATCTATAGATTGTGCAGGTGTATCTACGAACTAGTTTAGAATTGTATCTACATTTAGATTTATATAATTTTATTCCATAAATAATTCTCTTCATATTTTATGAATATTAAGCTTATGTTGTAAATAGATAATATCTCTCTCCATATTTTGTGAAAGATTAAGATAAGTTAGAATATCTAAGTTGTTATATTTTTTCCATATTTGGTGAAGAGCATCTAAAATTTCTATTCTTGAACAAAGAGTTAGTTAGAAGCATGAGATTATAAATGCAACCTCCTACACTATTATAATCAATCTTAGTTATCAATAATACATTTTGAAGCTTTGTGGCATAAATCTAATGTTCTAATTAAAATCTTTTTTCGAGGAATGAGATGACCACTCATTCCAAGGAAGATGGATAAATGTATTTTTATTTATTTTTTTATTATGTAATTATAATTTTAAATTATTATTATTTATTTTTCATGTAGACATTTATTTTTTGTAAAGTTTATTGTGAACTTGCAAGTATTTTATGTGTTTATCTTTTTTTTCAAATTCAGCAATTTACTTTCCTACAAGTGTGATTTACTTTCTTGCAAGTATTATTTACTTTCTTGAAAGTGTTATTTAATTTTTTTAAATGTATTATTCTATTTTTGTAAGTATAATTTATTTATTTTTAAAGTGTGGTGTGATTTACTTTTTTGTAAGTGTGTTTTTCAATTCCTACAAGTGTGAAGTGTGGTAGAAGAGACCAATTTCTAGAGATCTCTTTCTCCTATTGCATACAACCTTGGACACTAACTTTACATTAACATTATTAAAATATGAATTAATGATTCATCAGATGTTAGTATCTATCCTAGATGTTAGTGTTTAGGGAGCAATAAAGTAGGTACAAAATAAGCACTTGCAGGAGTGAAAGATAAGTATATTTTAAGAATTATAAAAAATATAGAAGGCTTAAGTCGTCAACATAAGACTGAAAAAACTAAGAGATAGGCCAAGGGGTATGAGATAGAGTAGATGCAAGACTTGTGGAAGTGAAAAAAATTTAAAATTGAGAGGAACAATCAAGATCTAAGTTTTCCAAGAGTAAAATACTAAGGTGCTATATACTCCATAAATATAATCTACATCTCCCCTAATATAGTAATAAATTTTATAGTTTAATGCAAATAAATGCATACCTGGGTGTGTATAACACACCTTATCTTTGTGTGTATCCAATTTGAGTGCTTTACTGATGATTGACATGTAATTAAAAACATGTTATAATATATAATCAATGCATATAATCTATAATTGAAAGTACTTGAAATAGATTGAAATTGAAAGAACAAAGTTTAGCAGTACACCTATGCATTGATGTAATTGTCTTATCTATTGACAAGTTAATTTAAAAAATATGTTTCATTGTAAGGCTCTAAAACTAAGATTAGGACAAATATAGATAAATATGTAAATTGCATATATCTAGAGAGAGAGAGAGAGAGAGAGAGATTAAATGGCACATTCCTCCAACCTTGGATCAAAGGTGAGTTGCCACCTAATAGTTGAGATTAGTTCAACTATGCAACTCAATCATACTTATAACCTAGTGAGGTTAGATGATACACTCAAGTCCAACCTAAAAACTTAGCAAGATTGAGAGATTTAATTACCTCAAGCATACCAAAAATTAAACCAACTATTATAGTGGATTAGCTTAATAAATTCCATAAAAGCTGATCGGAGTATCAGTACATAAAAGAGTTTTGAAATTTGAAACTGATTTGAATTTTTTAATATTTGACACAAATTATGTATCATATGCACCTTAGATATGTAATAATGATACCAATTGTTAGGAACCTAATATCTAATACACACAAATATTAAATATATTAATATAATATTCTTTTTGGGTGGGAAGAAATAACTCCACAATTACTTGCCACTTTAAGGGGGCTACTTCCTTTGAAAAAAGATAAATTATAATTCTTCTTCTTAGATCCATTAAAATGGCCTATACCCTCTTATCTATATTATTATAATCTATCTAACTTTTTATTCTAATGCATGTGGTATTAAACTACTATTTCTTACTATTTATTATTATTCATTATTCTACTATTTATGCTACTATTCTACCTTTCCTTAGGTATATTATATTACATCCCCCTTAAAATATTTTTCCCTCTAAACATGATAAAAATTACATAATACAATAGGATGCTAACCAAATGGAGGCCCAACCATGCATTCGTTTAGACTTATGCTTCTTCTTTTAAGGTTTACATGTGAGCATGTACAACAACAATGTGAACTCAAGCACTAAAACATGAGGATGAAGTGTATAAAGATATCTGGATGGAATAACCTCATATCAAAATATGAGGTTAGAGTCAAGCACTAAAAGTTAAATCTTGACAATTAGCAATTCAAAGTTAGAATAAGAGTGTATAAAATAAGCTTCTTGGTGAGTCAACTGAGGATACATGTCATTCTCTTAGCATTATTCTCTGATAGATTTGAAGCTTTGGTTCCATACTTAAGCTTTATGGTTATCATCTTGGGATCCTCGAGGACTTGCTCGAGCATGGTGGTTTCTTGAATGGGCTCATTAGAGGATTGCTCAGGCACTTTGGTTATTTGCTCAGGTTTTGTATGTTACATCTTGATTTTATTACCAAAAAAACTTGTTAGATTATTCATGAAAATCTATAGCTCACAAATTTAGATTTATATTTTTAACTAAGTTGTGAGATATATGTTGATATGGAGTAGTAGGATATTGATTAGGTTGCATGATCATCCTGCTATGAGTTAGTTGTAAGTAAATATTTACTTTATGATCATATTAATTTATCATTTTAGCTATATTTTATGATGAATGTATATCGTAATTGTTATGGTCTAACTGTATGCTTTATTATAAGTTGAATGTAGGAGAACTCATCCCTCAAAGTGTGATAAAGGGAGAGCATCATCAAAAAGTGTAATGTAAATGGAGATGTCAGAGGTTGATAGAGAGCTAACAAAAAACTTACACACACCACAAATAGTCAACACATGTTAAATGCATAATAGTGGTTAGAATATATATATATATATATATATATATATATATATATATATATATATATATATATATATAGATTCTATTTTCATTAAAATTTATATACACATGGTTTGCTAGCATAATTTTATATTTGTGGTTGATGCTTATATAAATTGACCCTTGTATGGCTAGTGGTTGGAGCTACCATATGTGGACCAACTAGTATATCATAGTAATGGTGAGAATTAAGCCTATTACCATAATGATAATTGGAAATATCATTATTATGAATAAAATTTTATAATTATTGTTGGATAATGACTTAAATTAGCATTATTAAAATTGTGTTTTAAATTATTAAATGGGTTATAATTAATTAAATTTAAAAAAATAAGGAAAAACCCCTCAAAGGGAAATAAAGTGAATAGATGTTAAAAGGAGAAAAATAAAAGAAATTTTTTAAATCTTTCCAATGATGATAATTTAGTGTTTTCCCATAAAATAGAAAATCTTTAATAAAATAAAATAAAACAATAAATAAATAAAAGAATCTTTAAAACAAAACAAAAAAAGAAATCTATGCCTATCTTTAGTAAGGGAGGTCAGTTTTAAATAAGACACGGGTAGGGGATATAGAGGGTAGAAAACATAAAAAGGAAGAGGAAGAGGCAGAGAAGGTAGAAGCACAAGGAAGAGAGGATAGAAGAAAAAGTACACAAAACTAAGAAGTATGGGTATGTTTTATCCACCCTCTTTGCAAAGATTCTTTCAAACTGGTTAAGATTATTTGATATAGTTTAAATAAGATCTTACAATTATTCAGTATATTACATACATCATATTTCAGTAATTTTTAGATTAGACAAATCTATAGGATGGGCATCTTGCTTATTTGATTTGAAATTATAAATTATTTGGTATAATATATTGATCGATCTAATAGTATTATTGGTTCTTTGAGCCATAATCTATTTGTACATAAGAGAAAAAAGAATTTTTGTATATCATAATAATATTTTAGTATTTAGCAAGACAGTGCTAAGCATCAAATTAAAGCCAATTCAATAGTTTTCAGAATTGGTGATATAAGATGAATAGCCCATCCACTGTAAAGGTAGCGTAATGCCCTTTTTCATCTACAAATCAAATCACTATACTTACCATTTTTATCCAAATAATTAAATCACTGTAAAGCTTCTTCACACAGCTTATACTTTTATGGTGCCCTAGAGTCAACACTCAGCTAGGGTAGTGAGAAGATAAGTCATTGAAGGCTTAGAGTTTATACAAAGACTGGTCGATATGTTAACAGTTAGTATATGCATAATGAGTCATTGAAATTACTTAGTATGTTGCATGTTTTTATGGTAGATTGAATGAATCGTTGGTTTTGTTAACATTGAGTTTAAGTCACTTTATTTTTTGAAACTTGTAGTATATTGAATTCCCATTTTATTACTAGGATATTTAATTCCCATCTATACCACCATTCTAAAATGTTAAATTCTAGGATAAGTTTATAGTAATTTATAGTAAGTTTACTATTTTTTATTATTGTAATATAAATTTGCTGAAAATTATGCTTGTTGAAATAATGGACCAGATATGGCAGTATAAGTATTACTACCAATAAAGTGACTTAGTGTAGGTTATAATGACTTTTACTAGTCAGTTTGACTTTATAGGAATGGTGATATAAGTATCCTAGTAAAACTGACCAACTTTTTACTATTGTGTTGAATTACCATGTTCTTTTATTGAGTTTTATGATCATTGTATCACTATGTCATCATTGGTTGTGAGTACCACTAGCATATTTAGAAATTAGAAAATCAAGCCACGAGCCTATGTTAGTACATTAATTTATGATAATAAATGTATCAAATATTATAATATGTGGTTGTAGATTTATATCTTGGTTTTAGTATATCCCATTTTGTTTAAAATGACCACCATGAATATAAGCAAATTGATGAATTAAAATATATAAGGTGACTTGTATAATCTTGTATTAAATATAGGGTGAGATAAGATTTAGAAATTTTGTAATGAAATTCTGGCATGTGAGATATAGTGATGATATTGTGTTGCAGATATGTATTATTCTATATGTTATACTCATAAAAATTATGTTTTGTGACAACACTAGGATTTGTATGTGCTTAACCAAGAACATTCTCTGATTTGCAAGTTATTGTTTATGTATACCAGATGTTATTTTATATGAAATATCTGTATATATATAATAAGTATTTTATTTATGTGGAATTTTGTATATATGCATTAGGAGACATATAGGTATCATAACACTCTTACAATAATATGAGATAGTATGTATTTATATTATAACATCTTGTGTACATTATGAATGTTTTCCAGTATTGACTTATAAAAATGTCTCTTGAATGGTGAATTTTATGTTTAATAATCAAGTAATCAAATGTCATGCCCAAGTCTATATATATATGTATAGTTATAGAATTATTGTTATCATGTGTGATTTCACTCCAAGTCGACTGTGTATATATAGGTTGAGTTTATTTGAAACAAGGGATATAGATATTAAATACCATGATGGTTATGCCCTCTCATCTTAAAATATTGAATACCAGAATCTCAATTCATAAGTATACTTGTATTACTAAAATGGACCCAGTGGTTAGTTAATTGGTTTTCACCTTGATTGTTCCATGAATGGTTACAGTATTGGGTGCATATGAACACCAAAATAAGGTATCTTGCACATATGATTTGACATGGACTATCAATATAAATCATATTCATTCAATGTATAACATTTAAGAATTGACTAGGGAACCAAGAATTGAGAAAACTGTGTCAATGGAGTTTTATGCTCCCAATCTAGCATTTATAGATAAATACATATGCATAGCTCAGCATAGATCTTATTTATCTTAGGGATAAGTTATGTCCTTCAATATATTTAGTTAGTGTTATAAATGGATATAGGAATTTCTTGATTAGACAGTATAAATGAACATTAGTATATTATTTTCATTTGAGTACTTACATATGGTGCAAGTATAAGTACTCATAGACAGGGATTATACCTATAATAAAATATATGATTGAAATAAGACATAAGGTACCCGTGGGACCAAAAATTTAACCTTGTGAAATTATCTACCAAAAATGGAACAAGATTTTTAAATGAATATTATAATGGGTTTATGAGTTCTCTGCAAGGAATAATTGATTGTTAGTTATATGCACTCATAATTGAATATTTGTGTGCATCACATAGTATGATAGTTTTAATTTGTTTGATTATATTTAGATTATATTGGCGCATTATGATGCATGTTTATAAGTTATATTTACTTAAATGTTAGTATGTATTTTAATTCTAGAGTATACTTAGGTGGTATAATCTCATGCTTGCTTGCTTGTTATTATCTGTATGGATCATTTGATTCTAAAAATCAAAATATGGGTTATGTGTTTTTATGTAATTATGAACTATGATAGTATGGGATATTATAGAGGACTATAATATAAATGGATGTTGTACTCGGATGGTACATATTATATTTGTTATGTTAGATTTATATCTATGTTTAACTGATTTACTATATGCATCCTAAATTTTAACAGGTTGAAAAATGTATAAATAGGGGGCTTCTCCTCTATTGTCAAGGTTGTTTTTGGTTATTCATTTTCTCTAAGTCTATGATCTAAAAATAATTTGGGATCAACTACTATGTGTATATATTATCTTAATTTCTAAGGTGGTTTCAAGTGTACATCCATTAGCAAGATTTGAGATCATGTTATGTCTCCCTTATCAAAAGAGTAAACTCACCATGTTTGTCCCTATGGCAGCATTCTGAAAAATGATGTACATAATATTTTCTTGCAAAGTTAATGGAAAATATTTGTGGTATTTACTATTTCCTTTTGATGAAGTGCATCAATGTGTTTTAAAAATAGTATTGACTGGACATTTATCTCCGTGCTTACTACTATTGTCATTTTAAGCATAGATCTAAATTTTAAAACCCTTTCTACATTATTTTAGAATATGGCATTGAATTACTTGTTAGGGCACCCTAGGTTTTTGGATTCAAATAGAAAGAGTATGTGAGATTCTAGTTTTAGTGTATGTTTTTAGGGTTTAAAAATCATTTGAGTATTTGTATTTCAATGGCACTAATGACTACAAATTACTCCTAGTAGTTCCCACTAACTTGTATTTGAGTTTTTTATGCATATTTGTAAAGAACAATGTCATGAATTCTATAAGATACCCTACTATTTGAAAACCATTAGCACACCACACCCTTTCTTATAATTATCTAACTATCCTACCCTATCCTACCCTACAAATAATACACCCTTTGTATACTATAAATGTTATTTTTCCTACAAATACATAAAATCTTGCTTATATAACATGTGTCTACATTTTTTACTTTGAAGCATAGTGTTGTATTTTTTATTTGACCCCTATTGTTGAAGACTCTATCGAATGAATATTATAGTCATATACCCATCTATCTTTAATAGCTTGTATGTGATCTAGAGCATTTGTTCATTCCATGTGACAACCTTTCCCAGGTAAATTGAATAATTTTGGTTGTGTCTTGGTCATGTTTGTGTCTATTTATGCCCATAATCTCCATGGAGGTTGAATTGTAAAATCTATCCATGTGAGCAAGCTACCTCATAGGTCCTCTCACCTTGGTTTAGGTAGAGCCAAAAGTAGCAAGGAGTTGAACATATCCTTTGTCAGTGCCTCTCAACCATTATATCCATTTGGTCCATTTTTGATGCCAAACCCTTCCCAAGTTATAATGACACATTAACAAGGTTGTCATCTTTGTTTGCCATTTTCTTCAAGTGTGCAAGGCCAAAATAAAGACGTGTATAATTAGGAACCAAAAAAATATAAGTTGATGGATTCCCATGGTTTAGATACAACTGGTATATGTTTGTAAATTCATAGCTTCTTACTTATTGGATGTACGATGTAACAAGGAATTCAAGACTTGATGAGGTACTTCATGTTTGTACATGTGTTGCTAATAGAAATTTTTTTTCAATAAAACTATATTCCTTATAATGCTAAAGTGAATAGATATTTACAATATTTTACATAAGCTTATTTCATAATACAACTCTCAAACCTATTTACTAGTTACAAGGATAGTGTAGGCATTTGTGAAGTCCTTGTACAATGAGTAGAAGAATACCCAATATAAAAAAGTGTGGATGAATGTGTCTAACAGTGTGATGAATGTGTAAACTAGAAGTTGGATAAGGAAATACGATGCCTTCTTATCATTTCTCTTATTGTGTTTAATCATGAGATGGAATTAATTCAATCAAGTCATCCATTTCATGTGGTGTGAATTCTCCATCTTTATATGCATTTGTAGGAACTAAAATGGAATATGATTATAATGAATGACCATATCCTCACCTATAATTTAGTGCCGCCATTTATTGAATACTTTCATAATAACATACAATCATTTTTCATGGGTGGAGTGACATCAAATCATGTTGTTGAACATTTCCAAGTGGTATGTGGTAGGATGTCCATGTTACATGAGTACTTCATCGATTACATAGTCAAATACATAGGAGTTAAATTCAAAGTAATGCACAATGTCAAGCATTGAGATAACATGCATTTCATAGAAGCATTTATTGAGAACCTCAAAAGTATGTTATTGTGAAATTTTCTAGATAAATGTTGATTTAAAACACATGATTTGGATAAGAGGCGATGTGATGTCTAAGAACCTAATAACAAACTTGTAGTATAAGTTTGTAAGTCCATGAAAGGTCCTCAATTATGTGAGATTGTGTTAGGTAAGTAAATCTTTGATGACCTTGACCTTATTTAGGTATACATTTATAATTTTGTAGTGGATGATGAGGCCTAATAATGAGATGCTTTCAACACCAAATGAATAAGTGGATAAGTTAGATTTCAACTTGCACTTGTGCAGATTGTCTAGGACATGTGAGACTCACTCCAAATTCTCTTCCAAAGTATTTTTGTATATTAGGATGTCATTAAAGTATAAAATGTTTAAATAATATATAAATGACATAAATATGTCTCTATTATACACATGAATGTTTTTAGTGCATTGGCCAAGCTGAAAGGCATGACCATCCATTTGAAAAATTATTCTTGTGTCTTAAAATTTATTTTCCAGACTTCTTCAGGATGAACTAAAACTTGGTGATAATTTGACATCAAGACAATCTTTGTGAATATTGAGCATGTTGGAGCTAGTCTAAGAGGTCATAAATGTTGTTAGTGTATTTAATTACTCATATAATACTATATAGTTTTAAGATGTACTTGTAATATTAATTTGTAATTTATGGGTGTGTACTAATTGGTGCATACTTATCCATTGCAAATTATTAGATAAGATTATCAAAAAAGTAAATACTTAATTAATTTATATTAATAATAGGTTTGTTTTATTCTATTTTTAACTACTCTCTAAAACCTAACCTTAGCCTCCTTTCTTATCTATATAAGAACATAGAGGGTTGGTGGGTGAGGCACATTTTGATGAGAGTTACCATTATATTATCAGATTTAGGCTAGTGCTCTTAATCTTAAAAAGTAGCAATGGTAGTCAAATAAATCTATGTTATATTATTTTTAATATTTTATATATCTATTTATACATGTATTGTGAGTTTTTCCTTATGGTGGTAAACATGATTCACCCTATCTATTTATTTTAATATGTGTCAAAGCTATATAAACATCTTTTTTATTCTACATGCAACTTGAAATATCAGATTTGAAGTTTTAATTTTTCCTATAATTTTGCATTATTTTTAGTATTCAAATTTGTAGTTTACTTTTTTTCTATATTTCAGGTTTCAATCCCAGATTTAGTGGCATATTGTAAATAACCAATCTTATTTACTCACTTCACCCTGATGGGATCTTGGTTGATCAAAAATTGGTGAATGCAATGGGGTACTAAGGGTTAAAATAAATTTATTTCTTATAAATCCATTGATTTATAATTATGTTCTAGAAGTTTTAAAACTCATAAGTGTTGTCATTCTAGGAAAAGTAGTAATCAATTTTACTTTATATTTGGTTTGAGGGTATTATCACAATACTCAATCCACTAGACAACACTTTATGTGTATTTTAGTTTCCATGTACCTCAAGGTATATAGGAAACACTTAAGCTTATTCTTATTACAAATAATAAACCTCTTGGTCGTTTGATTATGTGGTGCATTAGTAAGCAACTAGTCTCGAAAAGTTACTCTATGTACCTTAGAGATAGGATAGTGGGGCTGTTAGAAAGTCAAAACCTTTGTAGTCAGTGCCCTTTAACCATGTTCACTATTTACAACTATGGATTAATATAATAGAGAGATTACATATCAAACATAAATCAACTTAATATCTATAAAAACAACTTTGGTTACATTTAGTATATTTGTATTATTATTGGATTCAAAATTTAGATTCAATCACAATATTCCCTGTTGAGACTTAATTTTGGTATTCCCTCTTTAGATTTAGTGTTAAGAAGTCTATTTAGAGTTCTATTTTTTAGAAAAGTACATATGGTTTTTTGTTTTAAAAAAGTATAGAAGCATTTATATTCCTAAAAAATACAAAGAGAACCAAATTCATAAAATTATAGTGAAATGGAAAAGCCAAGGGGTTTTTTTGGTAGAACCAGTCTCTCCAAAAAAATAATTTTGATCCATGTGGAAAAGATATAGACCAAAATTTCCATGTGGAAAGAAAATTAAAAATTTTAAAAAAGAATTAGTATCCATAATAGTTTTACTATTATTATTTTCTCATCGATATGATCATTTTAAAGTGTATTTTTTTTAAAAATGCATACTAAAAAAATCACTTACAATCTTGGAAATTTTTTGTTGAAAAAAATGTTTTCCCATAGGCCGATTGCAACACTATGATTTTCTCATCAAGACAAGAATTTTGACATGTATTTCTAAAAACACTTTTTCAAAATAAATTTAATACAATAAAATTTTGGGCTATTTTTTTTGCACTCAATTTTTGTGTTAGCAATTGCGGAAAAAAAATATAACCCTCTTCTCAAGTTATAACTATGTTAGTTGGAAATGGTACATTATTTATGTGCTCCTTAGCAAGGACCTTTACCACATTAAAATGGATGAATAACTTGCACCTTTTTACGTTCTCAAAAGGAAAAAATGACAAAATCATTCCAACAAAGCTAGAGGCATCCTTGGTTAGTTCATTACCCTTGAATTGAAGTTTCATTTTCAAGGCATCATGGAACCTTATAAAGTTTAGACTATTTTGGAAAAACTTTTGGAAAATCATAGTAATATAGGGCATGCCAAATGGGAGTTAGATGCTCTTCATTTAAATAATTGTCCTCACATTGAGCACTTCATAACTCAAGTCAAGCACTTGAGGCTTCTACATGTCGAGACTAGTGAAATCAATACTAATGAAAAAATCATTACAATTATTTTGTCTAAATTGAGTCATATTTACTCAATTTTTGTTCCAAAATATTATACATAATAAGACTCTATGGACTCTACATATGTGGCACTAACTTTTGATAATTTTTATGAGCAACTGTAAAGAGATCAGGGAAAACCCATTTTTATTAGGTAAATTTAAACTAAAAGTACTAAGTAATAGTTATTAATGGTTAATAATACTAATGTGACATCACAACCTAACTCCATAAAATGCAAGGGAATTTTCAAAAAGATAGCAAAAGCAAAGCCTAATCCTAAGGGTATCTATCGACTCAGCAGAATACTTATCTAAGTCAAGACAAAGGTAAAGTGAAATTAAATGTAAACATTGAAAAAGAGTGTTATAATTCATGTAAGAAACCAAGCCATGTTAAACATCAATTTTTTAATAAAATAATATATTTATAAGTATATATGAAAAAAATCAGCTCCCTCTTTGATGTAGGAGCATCTAAGGGTTCGTGCAATCTTGTATCAACCAAAAATAGAGTTATGTGTTTGTTTGGTTCCATTTTTTTATTTGTTGTTTTGGCATGTTGATGATCAAGGGATAAATAGATAGGTTGTGGGGTGAATGAAAAATGGTCATAAATAACCACTCTAAACCTGAATATGATTGTATATTTGGATTTCCATTAAAAATTTATGTAATTTTAAAAAAAATCAATCCAAGTCCATATGTAAAAGTCATGGAAATTTGAATCAAATCCAAAATCCCATACAAAAATGGTGCTAGACCATTTTGCAACTGCTACAACCAACTCCAAATTGCTACATAAAGTTCCTAAGTATGTATACAAGAAGTGCCAAAATATATTTTTAATATATTTTTGGAATAACATTGTAAATATATGCTTACCTAATATTTCCCAATGTTAGTATGACATTCTACTATGGATATATTGGTCCCAACTATCAATGACATCATGTGAAAAATAAGAAATCTAAAAACTATCAAATATTGGGCATAGTTGTCAATCACAACCTAAGGAAAATAAAGTAATGGCTTAGAATGATGAATGGGAAGATCTTATGAATTTTATGAGATCATAGAATCTAAAAAGACACACTGTAAATAAGGAAAACTATAAGAGTTATAGGATGGGAACTTTAAGAGAGGAAGCTTAGGAAATGGAAAAGATAATTAGAGAGGAGAACTCTCAAATATCATAACAGATATTTGTTTCAGTCTAAGAAGGATTGATGAGGGTATAAACCTTCTTTGTGTATTTTAATAAGCCTATATAGGCATGCATGAGAGTGTGATTGAGTGAGTGAATTTAGTTATTTATAATAATTTTATGAATTCAATAAATAGGATGTGTTAAGTGTGTCAAGTATAAGATTACTATGCTCAAGTGTGTCCATGAGTGAGTGTCTGCCCCAAGAAACATAGAATTAAATGTTAACCTTAATTGGTTACCCACTCTATGCTTGTACCACTCCTACTAATATAAGATCATCACTTTTTGTAACAATAATATCACCTATGTCTAAAAGGATTCTAGATTTAGGGGCCTCTCACCATATGGCACATGATGGCTTACTATTTGAAAACCTTGAACAATGTCACACAACTATAACTTTTATGTGAAAATCTAGTCCTCTAGGGATAGTTGAGATGGATAATGGTATATTTAACAAATTTATCAATGTTCTATACTTCTCTATGAACCTCCTATCCATATATCATATTAAACATTTATGAAAATAAAAAATTGTTGAGTTTAAACCTAATGATGTTGTCATCAAAAATATCAAATATTAGTCTACTATTATAGCCATCAAGCACACTTTATAAATTTGAAAACTTTGTGTTCACTCAACCATTACAAGTCATGATTGCACATGCTAATTACTTGACAAAAAAATTTCATGAGTGTTTTAGTCACCTCAACTATTGCTCTTTACAATACCTCGGTAAGCATAACATGGTTATTATTTTTCCTCAAAATTATTTCAAAGATGGAGTTTGTCTAGGTTTTGCACATGGAAAATAACACTAGAATGTATTTTTAAAATTTAAATCCTTGAGGAAAAGTGAGATATTAAAGTTGGTTCACAATGATCTTATATCCTTTCCCAATGTTTATTTTTGTAAACATAAATATGTGCTTACATTTATTTATTATTTCTCTCATAGATTGGGTCTACCTTCTAAAAAACAAAAATGAAGTCTTTAAGTACTTCCAAATTTTCAAGGTCCTTGTTGAAAACATGTCATAGATAAAAATCCAACACCTTGGAACTGATAATGGAGAATATTTTTTAAATAATTAGATGATTAGCTTCTATGAGTAAGTAGGCATCTAACTTCAATATATTATACCCTATATTTCTCAATAAATTGGTGTAGCTGCATGTAAAAATTGAATACTAAAAGAAATAGCAAATTTCATTGTACACTCTAAATAATTGCCTCTAAAGTATTGAGCAGAGGCAATTTAAAGTGTAACCGACATATAAAATCACACTTCCCACTTTACAATGTAAAATATGACTCCTAGAGAAAAATGGTTTAGCATCAAGTTAGATGTTTCTGATTTCAAAACATTTGGATGTAATACATGGTTGTGTATTCTAAATCAAAATTTTAAGTAAATGGAAATTAATAGGAATCCTTATATATTTTTTTGGCTACTATGAAGATGTGAAGGCATCTTGTCTTCTTATTCTGGGCACCCCTAAATTGATTTATCGATAAGATGTGTTATTTGATAAACAGTCCCAAGATTTCATGCCAAAATCTCCTAGTCCATTACTTTTATTTGGACACACCTTATAAGATATATTTTGAATAAAAATATAATTTATATGACTCTCATTCTAATATTTAATATAATTAAAATGATGAGCTATAATGGGGACAACTAGCACCTCCACCACCAATGTCAAAGGACATTAAGAATGCTCTTGCACAACCAACATAACCTCTACCAAAATGGATCTGCATAGTTTGTAATGAGGTTTGTGCATTAGCAATGGATCCAAGACATCCAAGCACAATGAGATCATAACATATACATGGTGTTTCACATTTGGCATAGTTGGTAGTGACCCAGGTTTTTGAGACTTATCATCAAGCTTATAAGCATCTTTAATAGCAGGAAGCTATGGCAAAATAAATTCTATCTCTGAAGAATTAAAAAACTTAGGATTTGGTTCCACTTCTAAAATTACATTATGCAATAGATGGGTCTATTGATAGATACAAATCCCAACTTGTAAAAAAATATTTTTCACGAGTTGAAGGTGTTGACTACCATGATACATTTTCTCTAGTTGCCAAGATGAATCCCATCAGTCTAGTACTCTTAAATGGATATTAAAATTTCCTTCTTACATGGATACTTTTAAGAATAAATATTCATGTCCCAACCTTTAAGGTTTGTAAATAGTGGCAACTCTAGTTTTGGGTAGAGGTTGAAAAATGCCTTATAAGATTTGAAATAGGATTCTTGATCTTAGTATGAAAATATCGACATGTTTTTAATAAAATCTAGATTTACATAGATTCTCTCCAACCCCATAGTATACAATGATAAATTAGATGGGAAACTATGGATTTCAGCCCTTTATATCGATGACTTAATCATCACAAGAAGTTTCACTGAGTAGATTCATGATTTAAAAGCTCAAATGATGATTTATTTTGAGATGATTTACATGAACATATTTCATTTTTTCTTGGTCTTTATATTTCATAGTCTAAGAAAATATTTTTTATTAATCAATCTAAGTATACTTAAGACATACTCGATTACTTCAACATGAAATACTATAAATCCACACATACTACTTATCATTCTAAATTCAAAAAACAATTCAAGTGTTCTTATCCTTCAATTGATGGTAAATATACATGAAATTGGTGGGAAATATTATTCACTTGAATCATACTCATTCTGATCTTTCATTTTATGTGAGTTTGGTATCACTCTACTATCAAGGCCCCCATGAAATCCATTTGCTATATCTACAAAATGCATTCTAAGATATCTTCATGGTATTGATTCTTCATTGTGATTTGTTAAGTGTGTTGTATTATATACAAAGTTTCCAAGTCCTATCTTTCTTGGGAGAAAGGACTATCATACTTTTGCAAGGATAAGAGATAGACATGATCTTACCCTAATCGAGGAGGTCATGTATCTGGCACTAGACTTCATCATTCTCCCAAAATGATTTCCAATATAAAGGATTATTTATAAGAGGAGATACAAGAACCAAATCAGTGTGGTTTTTTAATTCATAGTGTGTTAAGAGGTTTTTTTTCTGTGAATACTTCACCATACCACTTCAATATTTTATTTTCGAGTTATTTCTATTATTAATATTTTGTCCCAGTGAATCATGTCAATATTTTATTTATCTCCTATGAATGTACCTTAGGATGGACCATTAGTAACATGAACATATACATGTGAAAAATTAGTTTGTAACATTTTTTGGTAGAAACTAATGTGACTTTGGTTGTAGGAGATGACTCAATGATGTTGATGAACCAATCTTTGATGTAAAAAGTCCATTTTTTTAGCTTTAATATATGTAACTTTATGGTCAAACAAGTATGGTCATATTATTAGTATGTTTCAAAATTTAAGAGGTGTGATGTTGCAAGTGAAACTGTCCTCCATTGATTTGAATGTTTAATGGAAAATACATGTTCATTGGAATTTTATATCCTTTATTCACTGAAGCCACCCAAGTGAGTATGGTCAAAAATGTGCCATAGTATGAAGTGTGATATATCAAGTTGCATATTATGAAATGATGTCATTTTGACTCCCATTATCAATGATGACATGGAAACTTTTTCCTTTGACCCAAAACTTGGTGTGAAAAATACATTCACACTCCTCTAAAGTGTTTGACATTAGTGATCAAATAGGGACTATTTGGATTAATTTCATCCATGGTTATGGGGCCTAATGTATATTTCACAAATAATTATTGTTTGGCATGGCATTTAAAATTATCATGGATATAAAAGTGATGCCAATGACACTACTTGTCACTTGGGTTCTTCTTTCCTTTGTCTAAGTTAGATGGTGTGGAAGCATTTTGATATTATGTGCCCTTATTAAGCTACTCTCTCTTATAATGTGTGTTATAATTTTTTGAAGGAGGTTGAGATGGTGTGTTGTATACAGGATAGATATTTCATATGTCCCTAGATGAAGAGGTGAAAAACTACTTCATATTTACCTTAGCTTCAATCTTTGAAGTGTCAAGATAAGTTTTCTCTAGAGATACAAAAGTTAAAATATCCATCTTCGTATGAATATAAGTTGAAATTCCACTAATGTAATTCAACAGCTTACGATTTTATGTTAAGTTGTCATATAGATGTGTAATACAATCATGGAAATAATTAATGTAGTATTTTACTAATTGATCCTTGCATTAAATCAACTATTGTAACTTAATTTATTCATTCTCAAATTTTATAAAAGGATAATATTCATCCTTCAGCATGTCAATGAAATTTTTCCAAGACTTGATTTGAGTTCATTTGTGTGTATGTTTTGCACTAATATGTTCCTACTAGTGAGACACAAGTATGTACATTCAACATAGTTAAGTAATATTCTTAGCATATGTGAATCAATTTTATGACAAGTATTCCTCAAGATTTTTAATCCAACCATCCAATGTTACAACAATTATTTTTCATTTGAACACTAGAATATCAATATTTACTTGTAATTTGAAGGGGGTTTGTTATTAAAATAGCTAGTAAACTCACTCCAAGAAGGAGGATGTGGTTGTCATGTTGAGATGAAACATCAACTCAAAAAATAGCTAAATATTTTGGTGTGTTATGCTTACAGGGCATCCTCAATAAAATTTTGGATGATTTAGGTTGATTTTAGGCATCAACCATATTGATCTTTTTATGGCATTATTTTGTCTATACTAAAACAAAAGTGACTATTAATCCTTGTTTCTACCATTTCCCTCATGTGTTTATACATATAATAAATAGATATGCTCTAATACCAGTGATCTGCATGACAGTGACCATGACTAGTTGTGTGGTATAATATTCTACACTTAGAGATAAACCATTGATTGTAGAATGTGCAAGAGAGATTTTATAGACTAATCTTTCCAAACACATTCAGGATAAGTAGAAGACTAATATGTATAAATGTAAATTCTATTTAATGTGTAAAATAGGGAAAGTATAAATGTATAAAATGATTAAGCAAGGATAAGAGTGCAAGTTATTATGATCAGAATAGAAATGCTTCCTTATTGATTACCTAGACTAATATAAAATAATACAATACTACAAATGTATTTGAATGCTAAGGAAATACTAACAAAATCCATTCTAGTTTATGTGTGATCTCTCAAATGTACAGATGCATAGAAGTCAGATGGTTGTAATTAAAATAAATACATGTACATGTATGATTACAAGATGGTAATTACAAATAATGAGGTTTGTAATAAGGATGGTTATGAAGTTATTTCATCTTCTCTAACTGAGTGATGGTTAAGATTAAGGCATGTTATGTTGAGGAGATGATATAGCATGGCATAGACATGGAGTATTTCACTTGACATGCCATGTGGAAAAAAAGTGTTAATAAGTGGACGTTGATGTATATAATTCATGTATAATTTTATAGTACCACATGGAATGGTTAAGAGTAATGTAAAATTATGTTGATGTGTCGTAAATTTGTGAGGTAATATATAGTAATGTAATAAGTTATAGATGCTAAGAGTGGTGTGAGGTATTATATATGCTATGGATACTATGCATGACATAGCATAAGATATGAATTATATGAAGTGATTTTGCATATATATGGAGGAGTTGTAAGTGTTGTGTTATGACTTGTGCAAGACTATATAAGATGCAAGTGTTTAGAATTACTTGTGTAAGAATGTGAAAGTTATGATGGATACAAAGAAAGTATGAAGCATGTGTGGGAATTTATAGAAAAATACACCAAGGTGCCATGGCACTTCATGATTTTTATTATTTTTTTGATGATCTACGTGGTAATGTAGATCTATGTGTCGTGTTTCAAGAATCTACACCATTATTTCACATGACCATGAGTTTTTATGCTTCCTACAAGATACCACAAGTGTAAGGAGCTCAAGTTATACAAAAAGAGTGAGGAGACTTTTGCAGCTACAAGTTCCTACAAGGTAGGTTACAAGGTTATGCATGGATCATTTGCACCACCCCTATCTCCATATCCTCTATCAATAAATGAAATTTTTAATTATTTTTGTTAAGAATTAATTTTCGTACTCTGTGATTCCCTAGATAAATATGAGATTAACCTACATACAAAATTAAATAGAGTGGATCCTTATAATATAAGTCCTATATATCATCATTATAACATGTGATTAAAATTTTGATATTGATTTTAATATTTACATATCAAAATCAAGGGCTTTGGAGGTTGAAAATTGTGAAAATGTACAACAAAAATCTTGGCTCAAAAATCCACATCATATTTGACATTAAAATATAAACTTTAATATGTAAAAAAATTATTATGTTAATTACTCTATTGGGAGCCAATGTTTACATGTTTTCATTTATTTCAACATGAACATGGAAATTGTGACTAGTGCAACATACTGATGCAGGGGCATGAAACAAATAGACATCATTTTTGTGTTGTTGAAGGTCATATGTTAGTAGAGGTTAAAACTGGTCAATTTTAGAATGAAAATGTATGTGAAGGATCCTATAGGGTCCATTTGTGTCTTTGAGGTCATTTGGAGTCATAAAGAGTCCTAGGAGTGAGTTTTGTGTTGGTTTGGAGTTTTCCCTCCAAAAGTATAAATTTGAAAATTCATATATTAGAACCAAGTCTAGAAGGGATATAAGCATGATAAGAAAGGAATAGGTGAGATAAAGTTTGCATAAGAATCAAAAAATTCATATAAATAAGGTTTGAATACATTTCATGTCTAATTCATAAATGTGGTGAACATTCAAGGTCATGTTTAGTAATACAACATTGAGTTGGCATGTAAGAGTATAGTTATGTAACCACCTCACAAAACCAATGTATAAGTTGGATGAAAAGAGGAAGTTGGAGTTGGTTGTATCATGTTAGGAAGAAAGGATAATCTGAGATAGATAGGAGAGAGAGAGACACAAGAAGGAGAGTTAGGGAGCAATGCAGAGAAGATGGTAAAAACCTCTCAAGAAGGTGATCAAGTCCTTTCATGGACTATACATGTAATGATGGTTGATTCACATGAATAAAGAAAAGTGTTTTTATAGTATTTTAATCTCATTTTATAAGCATGTAAATTAATCTTGTTTATATATTTTTCTTTAATTCCCTTTATTCCATGATCATGTTAATACTTGTGTGAGGTTGCAGGTTGATGATTGGTTGTAGATGACAATCAAGAAAGTGTAAAGTTATAGTCAAAAAAGAAGAATGTAATGAAGTTGATGAGGACTTTGAAGGAAGGAACTTTGTACTATACCCATCTTAGAAGAAATTTGGGATTTTACAGACTCTTTTGTTTAGGAATATATTGATGTGAAGTGGAGAAACTTAGAGAAAGATAACTTTGCCTGTATACCTTGTTGTATACTTGTAAGTATCAAGAATGAAGGTATGTGGATGTGTTTGAAGGTATTGACTATAGTTATGCTTTAAATGATGGTACATGGATAATTATATGCTTTATGTAATGGTTTTATAGTTGGTTGAATTAAATTTTGGTTGGTAAACTTCAAATCCATAGTGAGTATTACGTTCACTCACTATACACCCTATTTTGCTCAGTTACCATGTGCATGTTCTATTAGTATGCAAGTGAAAAGACATGTATGGTTGATAAAGTGAGGGGTTATAAACTTGGTCAATTTTTGAGCACATATGAAATGATAATACATTTTTACAATAGTCTATTGGGATTTTAGAAACCTTTATAGTGCATATAGATCCCTAAAATCTTACATAGTCTATTAAATAATGCATATAATTATAAGTTTGATTAGTTGAAAGCTTTGATAAGATTAATTAAGGGACCTAAGTTATTCAAGAAGGTGTATTTTGGTAATAAATACCTTTTTTAGGTCTTATAATATTTTTAAGTTCTTTCAAAATAATTTTATAGTAATTTGACCTATGAAACCCTTGCACAGTCAATTAAAGGTAAGCAGAATTCTATGTTGTATTGTCCAAAATCCTTAAAGAGATTGAAATAGGTTACTAACGAATTTGTAAAGTTGTATATTTTAAAAATAGACTTGGATATGGTCTTTTTTCCTCTTTAAACATCCTCAAACAAAATAAAATTATTTTTATAGCCTCTCGGCCTTTGTAGACAAGCAACTAGGGTTTCAAAACCTAAAACCCAATGTCTTGAGTTCTAACTAGTGGAATTTTATGAAACTTTGTAATATAACATATTTTGATGTTCTAAGAAATATTCAAGAGTTTTTTAATGATTTAAAGGTTCATATAGTATGTAACTAGTAATGTAGGTGTATATAAGGGTTATAAAGGCCTAATTGGATACGTGTTAACAAAGCAAAGGGTATATATAAAGAGAGTTAGACCTCAAAATGTGATGTACACATTTTATGAGATAGACGTGGTCTAATATGGTCTTATATCTTCAGGGGAGTTCACATATTGTTCAAACCAAGGCAAAAGGTGAAAAAAAAGGGTACAAGCTTAGTGGTATCATTATGAGCTTGAGGTGTGGAAATGAGTCTTGAAGTGTGATTGATGGATTGAAGGAAGTTAAGGTAAGTTTAATATGATCATATAATATCATCCATGATAATAGACTATCTTCATGAAACCTAAGTCAAAATTTGGTGTTTTGAAGCCTTTGAAGGTTGTCTAGTGAGGAGCTAGTGAGTGAGTTGTTGACAAGAAGGTGAAATAGTAAATGGATATGAGTTGATAAATTTAATATAAATTTAAAATGGGTATAGTGATAGTGGGATATGATTCCAATTTGTTTGATAAACAAAAAAATTAAATTAGATTATATAACCTGATGAACAAGTTGGAAGACAAAAGTGAAGGTTGAAGTTTGTGAACAAAATAAAGTATGAGAAGTTGAAATCCAAATCAAGATCAGTGTAGATCAGAGCTAGGAAGACATTTTTGAGAATTTTACCAAGTACCTCTGCATCATTTAGTACCAGATCAAGGTAATCTCTTGGTTTACTTTTGTTGTGAGTTTATTAAAGCTTGTTGGTTGAGATTGGTAAGGATTGTTATGAGGAATGTATGAAGTGACATTGAAAGGTATTGTGGGAGAAGAATTATGGTGAAGGTATTACCTATTGAGGTCAAAATAGATAAATTTAAGATTGATAAGAAGAGGAATTAAATCCCCAAAGTTAAATGAGAAGGACTTGAAGCTAGTCAAGATAGGACTAGAGAAGGTAGAGTGAAGAAAGACCATTGAAGCTCAAGTGAGGAAGAGAATAGGAAAGATTCCAAGAGAGAGTCAAGAAGGATAAGATGAGTCTTAAATATAGGACTAAAGGAAGATAAAATATCCAAGAGAGGTATAATAAGTAAGATTGGTAAGCTTGCTAAGAAGAAGGTATAGGTAGGCCTAAAAAGAAAAGAAAGAAGTGAGGAAATGGATGTAGAAAATGAAGTGGAATAAATGAGAAGAGAATTGGGGTAGATTATTGAGAAGGTAGAGCTCATGGTGAAGCTCTTGAAGGGTCAAGGAATCCAATAGATTTGTTGTCATGTAAAGAAAAGGGTGAAGTGGCCATTAAAGCTACATAAGAGAAGGATAAGGCACAAGATGAGTGTCTTGAGGAATGAGAAGAAGAAAAAGGGTACAGCCCATAGAGGCATGAGTGGTGAGAATTTTTCAAGAGACAAATAAGATAAATATGTGGAAAATAGCTCTCATTGAGGAGAACATGAAGGAGAAATAAGTTCCAAGAGAAGTACTTGAGAGAAAAGACAAATAGAAGAGAATAATGTCTATGTAAAAGGCATTAATGGAGACTATGTGGTCTCTTATTTTATATGTTAATGTTGCTTTTAAGTTTGTATATGTAGGAATGAAGAAAAGTTTGATGAATGCCAAGCATAAGGCCTTAAATAGAAAGAAGGATGGACCTAGTACATCACCCATCAAGATGAAATAAAAATATAAAGAAAGAGAACCTATTGTATAATACAAAGTGATAGAGATTGAAGGCATTCAGCATGTTGAAGATGAAATAGAAGAGGAATTCTATGATGCTATGATAAGTATTGTAGCTGAATCAAGAGAGATAGCTAAACAAGAAGATGTGAAGGAAAACCATGAAGATTTGAGAGAAGAAATGACCTTGAAATAGTTATATATGGAGGTAAATTAATGTTTGAGCACTGATTATGATTGTACATCTGAAAGGAAAAAATTTAATATGCATATTGGCTAAGTAAAGAACAAGGTATAGTATGGGTATGTTTGGTCTAAGTGGCTCAAGACAACAAGTGATTATATGAATAATAATAACCTCAAGCAAGAGGTCAATTAAGACAAGAACATGGGTGAAAAATAAGAACAAGTCTAGAAAAAAGAAGCAAAGGGAAGATTGCATCAAGCTAGTATGATGGGATATCAATCCAAGAATCATGAGGAAGGTAAGGTAGAACAAAAATTGAGCCCAAAAGAGTACAATGTAGAAAATGGGTCATGAAAATCAAGAAAAGTATGCAAAAAGATAGTTTTGTAGGTAAATTTTAAGAAAGCATGAAGATAGAGGAAAATGACAACCTCAAGAAGCCAATAGAAGAGATGATGGAGCCAATCAAATATGAAGAGATGAAGGTGCAGTTGTGTAAGAAAGATGATGGATGTAAATAATATAAGTGGACTCAATGTTTGATGTCTAATGTTTTTTTATGATGATTCATATGAAGTTGATTCAAATAATGAAGATATTTTGTATATGGAAACCATAGAGTTGATGGAGAGGTTTGTGGAAAGTCAAGTTGAAGATGAAGCACCTCATAGAGTGCTTAACAAACATGGTATGTAGTATAATTATATTGGTTTGACTCTCATGAATGAGGAAGTCCAAGGACAAGTTGTGAATCAAGGTGCCCAAGAAGGTGAAGAACAATGTACTCCAAAATTTGATGAAATTAATGAAGAGGTGGATTCTCTCATGTTGAAGAAGGGAATGGATATGCTAAAATAGATTTTCAATCCATTAAAAGGGATAAAAGTGGGTGAATTAAAACAAGATAATCTCATAAATGAGCTCAAATAAGGATCAATAATGGAGCAACATATAGAAGCACAAGGAATGGTGCAAGCAAGTCAACAAGGTAATTTATTAATTTGGTGAAGTTTCAGTTGAGTTGTTAGTTTATTTGCATGGTAAAAACAAGTCAAGAAGAAGGAAAACCACCTTGTATTATTTTGAAGATGAATTGGTTGAGAGGTTGTTCCTAAAAGATGAGAAAGGTCATAGAAAGAGACATCAAACATGGGAGAAGTGTGAATAAGAGGAAACAAAGAAGAGTTTATATTATCAAATGATAAAGATGGAGATGCCTATAAATCCATTAGAATAAGAAACTAGCATGTCCAAGGAGCAAATCCATATAGATATGCATGAATCAATTTTTCTCCCTCTTGGGGAGTATGATGTAGGAGAATCAAACAAATAGACATCATTTTTGTGTTGTTCAAGGTCATATGTTAGTAAAGGTCAAAGTTGGTCAATTTTAGAATGAAAATGTGTGTGAAGGATCCTCTAGGGTCCATTTATGTCTTTGAGGTCATTTTTAATCATCAAGAGTCCTATGATTGAGTTTTATGTGTGTTTGGATTTTTCCCTCCAAAAGTATAAATTTGAAAATTTGATTATTGGAACTAAGTCTAGAAGGGGTATGAGCATGATAGGAAAGGAATAGGTCAGATAAATTTTCCATAAGGATCAAAAAATTAGTGTAAATAAGGTTTGAAGACACTTCATGTCTGATTCATAAAGTTGTTGAACATTTAAGGTCATGTTTAGGAATACAATGTTTAGTTGGCATGTAAGAGTATAGTTGTGTAACCACCTCACAAAACCAATGTAGAAGTTGGATGCAAAGAGGAAGTTGGAGTTGGTTGTATCATGTTAAGAAGAAAGGATAATTTGAGAGAGATAGGATAGATGTTTTTGAGAAGGATAGTTAGGTATCAATGTATAGAAGATGGTAAAAACCTCTCAAGAAGGTTATCAAGTCCTTTCATGGACTGTACATGTAATAATGGTTGATTCACATGAATAAAGAAATGTGTTTTGATTATATTTTACTCTCCTTTGATAATAATTTTAACTAATATTGTTTATTTATTGTACTTTAAGGCCCTCGAGGCCATGATCATGTTAATACTTGTGTGAGTTTAAATGTTGATGATTGGTTGTATATGATAGTCAATAAAGTGCATAGTTATAGTCAAGAAAGAAGAATGTAATGAAGTTGATGAGTACTATGAAGGAAGGAAATATATAGTATACCAATCCTAGAATATGTGTGGGATATTACAGACTCTTTTGTTAAGGAATATATTATTTTTAAGTGAAGAAACTTAGAGAAAGATAACTCTGCCTATGTACCCTGTTGTATGCCTGTAAGTATCAAGAATTAAGGTATGTGGATGTGTTTGAAGGTATTGACTATACTTGTGGTTTAAATTATGGTACATAGATAAGTATATGATTTATGGGATAGTTTTATATTTTTTTGAATGAAATTTTGGTTGGTAAACCTCAAATCCATAGTGAGTATTCTATTCACACATTATATACCATGTTTTGCTCAGTTACATGTGCCTGTTCTCTTAGTAGGCAAGTGAAAGGATATGTATGGTTGATAAATTGAGTGGTTATGAACTTGGTTAATTTATGAGAACATATTTAATGATAATACATTTTTAAAATAGTCCATTGGGAGTTTTTTAACCTTTATAGTGTAGATAGAGCAATGAAATCTTACAAGTCCATTAAAAAATGCATATAATTATGAGATTCATTAGTTGAAAGCTTTGATAAGATTAATTAAGAACATTAAGGTACTAAATTAGGTTTATTTTTGTAATATAGAATTTTTGGAGGTCTTATAAGAGTTTTAAGTTCTTTCAAAACAAATTTATAGTAATTTGACCTATGAAACCCTTGCACAGTCAATTGAAGCTAAGCAGAATTCTGTGTTTTATTGTCCACAAGCCTTAAAGAGATTGAAATAAGTTGATAACATATTTTTAAAGTTGGATCTTGTCAAAACATACCTATATATGGTATTTTATCCTCTTGAAACATCCTCAAATAAAATAAAATGAATTTGTAGCCTCTCGGCCCCTACAGACAAGCAACTAGGATTTCAAAACCTAAAACCCAATATCTTGAGTTCTAACAAGTGGAATTTTATGAAAATTTATGGTATAACATATTTTTATGTGAAAATAAATATTCAAGAGTTTTTTTAATGAGTTACAAGTCTTTACAGTATGGAACTAGTACTGTAGGTGTATGGAAGGGCTAGATAGGCCTAATTGGATAGGTGTTAACAAAGGAAAGGGTATCTTCTAAGATATTTAGACCTTGAAAATTGATTGACACATATAAATAGATAGAGGGTGGTCTAATATTCTCTTTTATATTTATGGTAGTTTATATATTGTTCAAACCAATTCAAAGGGTGACAAAAAAGGCTACAAGCTTAGTAGTGTCATTATGAGATTGAGGTGTGTAAATGAGTCTTGAAGTGTGATTGAGGGATTCAAGGAGGTTAAGGTAAGTTTAATATGATCACACAAGATCATCCATGATTACATAATGTCTTCATGAAACCTAAGTCAAAATTTGGTGTTTTGAAGCCTTTGAAGGTTGTCTAGTAAGGAGCTAGTGAGTGTTGTAGACAAGAAGGTGAAATAGTAAATGGAGATGAATTGATAAATTTTATGGAAAATTAAAAGGGGTATATTTATAGGGAGATATTATTCCAAGGTTTTTAAAAACAAAATAATGAAAAGAGGCTATATATCCTAATGAACAAGTTGGAAGACACAAATGAAGGTTGGAGTTTGTGAATAAAGCAAAGTATGAGAAGTTGAAATCTAGATCAAGATCAGTGTAGATCAGAGCTAGGAAGATGTGTTTGAGACTTCTCATAAGTACCTATGCATCACATACATCAAATTTTGAATGCCATAATGTAATAGTAGTTTTCATCATTTATGCATAAGGATATCCTATAATCATTGTATTAATTTGTCAAATATTTTGCATGCCTTCTCTATGCTACCACATGTTACAAATAAGATGGAATTGGGGTCAACTAACTCATTCCATTAGGACATATTGACATAATTAACACATTATTTTGTATAACTATTCAAGGTTTATACATAATGGTATGTATGTCTATCAAAACATGATAAAAATTGAATATTTATCATATGTCTTAATTTAAAACACCCTAACAAACATGTATATCATAAAATATGAATACAAAACACAACTAAATATCTTAAGTCCATTACTCCAGTCCATGTGACCACATTTTTTAAAATTAAATTGATGAATTCCATCAAGTGAAGGTTCAATATCAATAGGACATTTAGTTATGCCTAATGAATAAGCAAAGATCTTATATTATGGCCAGATATGTTTCTAAATTTTTTTATATGTTTCTATTAATGCATTGGCATATGAATGTTTTAGTATACAAATAGAATTTCTCACATATGGCTAAATGTTGACAACTATAGGATATTCTTACTTGAGGATGGTATATATTTTCACATTGATATTTTATAACTTTCAAACTTCTTACTGAAAATAATATATTAAATTACATATGTAATTCATGAAATGTAAAAAATAAATGTTATGGTCCTTTCATATTCTCAAAGAACATTTTAATTTATTAATCTTGTCATTGCATTCCATATGGGTATAACTATCAAAACTTTATAAAAGGAAAGGCATACAAAAAAATAGAATAAATTTTATATTTGGAGCACAATCAAGGAGACCACGCTACACAATAATATGTACATTCTTCAAGGAATTATCACAAGTGGATATTTTTCATATGATATATTATAAAATAGCCTAACATAGGTGTATATTTTAAAATGTGACCAAAGCACAATTAAAAGTCTTAAATCCATCACTTTAGCCCATGTGACTACATTTTTCAAAATGTAGTTGGGAAATTACCTTAATTTCTTAACCAATGTGAATGCATGATATCATTATGAAATTTAATTGTGTTTGGTGAAAAACTAAGGATCTTAGAATTATGGCCAAATATGTTATCAACTTTCAAAATTTTGCTCTCAATGCAGCAACACATTAATGTTACAATTTTTCAAATAAAAACTTTGGCACAAGGTTAAATGTTGACAAGTATTGGATATCTTAGCTAAGAATGATATATATTTAGGCATTGATACTTTATAACTTTGATTCTTCTTATTGAAAGAAACATAATTAAATTTGGAATTGATTCACAAAATGTTGAAAATCAATGTCATGATCCTTGTGTATTCACAAAAATTAGATAAATATCCTAATCCCATCATTGCAGTCCACGTGACCAAAATTATAAAATAATTGATAAAGACGTAATAAATTACAATAGAATAAAAAATATATTCAAAAAACAACCAAGAAATCTATGATACTTAAATGTATTTACATCCATCAAGGCATTATTAAAAGCAAGATATTTTTCATGTGTTATAGTGACAAACACCTTAATGGACATGTACATTATAAAATATAAAAACAGAACACAATTAAATGTCCTAAGTCCATCATTGCAATCCATATGACCAAATATTGTCAAAATGCATTTGATAAGTTCCCTTAATTTCGTAAATAATGTGAAGGCATGACATCATTATGATGCTTACTTATGTTTGGTTAATAGATAATGATCTTAGTGATATGATCTGATATGTTACTAACTTTCATATATGTTTCTCTCAATGTAGATAAATATAAATGTTTTAGCTTACCAAAATAATTTTGTAGCACAGGACTAAATATTGGCAAGCATTAGATTTTCTTAGCTAAGCAAGATAAAAATTTAGGCATTGATACTCATATGGCCTGAAAACCTAATGTTATAATTTTACATATTCCATGTTGTTATGTTACTAGTTCGCCTGTATATCAAAGCAACATGGGGAAATATATTTTTGGTGTCTATTTTTCAAAAAGTATATCTTTATAAGTTATGTCACCACAAAATATCAGTTGGTATATTACAATGTTACTTAAATTATGTCTTTTGAGATATGAATTTCATGAATTCACCCATCTCAAAATTTGGGTATATATCATATGTTATATTTCTTATGGCCATGCTTTCCATAGATTGTATAAAGAACATAAGATGGCTTTTGATACATATCAAGGGACAAGGGCACTTGATTTGGCATATTCAATATTACGGAACTAGATTGCTTATCACTCAATGATTATATGTTTTCAAATTTAATTCCCAATGTCTAGTACCCAATGACCCATTATTTTAAATTCATTTGGCTATGAGGACCCATCATAAAATGATATATAGGGTTTCAACCACAACCCATCTTCTACCTCCTTCAATGGTGTTATGGACACATGGGACTTTCTTCCATATAAAGGATAAAGGAGGTATCTTGTTTATTTATTTCCATATTCAATGTTTATTTTTCAACTCACCCATATATGTGTAGGAAAATGGCTTCGCAAGGTCAAAGATTAATTATTTTTAATCTCAAATATCTAGATCAACAATATTCTTTTTTATATCCTTTTTAAGGTCTATTTTGAAATGCATCCTTATGCCATCTACTCATGGGTTATGCAAAAATGGCCCCATAACCTTCATTTTATGTTAATTTATACTATTTTGGCACACTTATCTATTTATAGCTAATTTGATCTAAATTGTGTGATATTTCTACTCTTTTCAATTTATGAAAGCTAAAACCCCCTTTTTCACATCCCCAAAACCACTTCCCTTGATTTTTTTTGTACTTTAGGTCCTTTTTTCCAAGACTATCGTGTGCAGTCCTATTGTTAAGATAATATTGTAAGGTCCTAGCAGGCAGGTAGCTTTTCCACTCCCCTTTAACCTAATGTGTTTATTTGCTTGTTTGTGCCTTTCTTTTTTCTAATTATTGGAATTTGGCATGCATGATAATATCTTGAAATTTGAATTCAAAGTTTCCTATAAATAGATAAGTGTTGTAATTCATTTAGGAAAGACATTATTGATTATTCTATAGCTAGCATCCTAATTTAAATCACTTCTAGTGCATATCCTAAAGTTATTCCATTTATGTAATTTTATTATTAATCAACATCTTTGTTTCTCACCTATTAAACGTGATAAATCAGCGACATTCTATTGAACATGGAACCCTATATACACTTTTTTTTCCTTAACACTCCAGGGCATAAAAGAGTCAGATATTTTAGGTTGACAAGATTTGTAACACAAGATCTTAGTCCAAGGAAACAAATGGGAAAACAAAGCATAAAAATACAAAAGTCATAATTTAGTTTTTGTAACCCTATTTGGATAGTAAATTTTGGTCTAGGCACCTGTTTAGAGCAAAGTATGCAGTTCTAATAGCAATATCTAATCATGTCCAAACTTTTAGGTCGCATTCAGGTTGGCTCCAATTTCTTTTTTTTGTGTTTATATTTTTGTAACATATCATCTGCATGTATATATTCCATTATTATCCCTTTCTATTTAATGTATTATTGTTCTATTTAATTAATCATAATTTTTGTATTATGCATGCATTATGATGTTTAAATAATTTATTTTAATATATCCAAGAATATGAAATAATTAAAATATAGGTATAAAATATAATCAATAGATGCACAAGAAAAATTGTTATACTCATACAAGCAAATGTGTTCTACATCATTTTTTTAAATGAAGATAGTTTCATCTAATTTCAACATTGGAGAAGGATTGAGCATGAGTCCTATCAATTCCAAATCATTTCCATAGTTTAGCATCTATTTTTATTATAACAATTATAATTAATAGGCATCAACCAATTTTAAAATCATTAGAACTTAAGCACGACCAAGCGACCATCATGGTGGCACTCAGAATGGTGAGGTAGAAAAATCAAATCATTGGTTGAATCCCTCTTTTAGATAATAAGATCCATGTTGGTCTAACTAGTGCATACATTCCAAACCTTGTTCCTGCTAACCTATACATAGTGAGGCTACAAATTATTACAATAAATGTAGCATTACCTTCATTGGCAGTGGAAAAAATATCATGAAGAGTCTTGTAAAAGCTTGATTTTCACAAGTATTTTCACTTTTTTTTGCATGGTAAAACCTCACATTTTGTGGAGAGTATTTAAGAGATATAAGCCTAATATGTTAGAAATGTGGATGTTATAGATCTCTCATAGGTACATTTTATATAGTAATTTAATGGTCAATCCTAATTTTATGTCATCTTCTTCGACAGGGTGATGTGAGGTTACAAATTCCTTCTCTCAAAAATAATTCAGACAACCCTTTCACACCATTTTCAAATTTACAATGAGGATAGTTTTTTAGACCATGTTAATAGCATTATTTTATCTACTAAAATTATTGATTGTTAATGTTGTATGTTACACCCTTTATACAAAGTTTTGTAATGCTTTAAGCATATGAGTGACATAATTAATACTCACCATTTCAAATGGTACAAAGATACAACAAAATGGTCAATGCCATCAAAGAGAGACTAATTTCCAAAGTTTTTCACCTTGAAGGTCAATTCAACAATTTACATAATCAATGATTGAGTCTTCCAAAGTGCAAGCAAAAAAATCAATTTAATAACTCTTGTCTATGAATAAATTTTTCAATCAAGTCTGTATTTGTGTTAATTCATAAATTCATGCTCAATTGACATGAATTTTGCTAACAACAAAGGTTAGGATAGATTCATGTCCATGATTCACAACAATGGGTAAACAAATTGTTCATTGCATAAATGCCTCCTCTCAATATTTTTGGATGGATCCCAAAGTAATATAAGCCTCATTTTGTCTTCATTAACTTCGTGACTTTATTTACCATATTCATTATTATGATTTTTGGTATTATAATGACCTTCATTTTGTAATTTTGTATGGATGATGATGCTTAGATATTTAATATTTCTTATGTTATCTTTGATTAGCAGACTGCATGTACAATGTCTATTTAATTCCATCTTTGATATTTATTTGTTTACAACTACTTATTTATCCAAAAAAAATATTATAGTTATAAGCATATGGAAGTGTCTATAATGCATAAAATTTAGAATGAAAGCCAGAAACCAACAATGACTATTAATCCATACTCTAACTCAACATAAAACCTCGGATAGAACTTTAAAATAATAAAAAGGCAATACACCTTCACCTACCAACCAATGAATATATCTTCTTGGTTGACTCAGATGTGCTCTTGATCAGTTATTTGTGGATAATCAATTAGAAACACCCATGCAAGGAAATTTTAACAGCTTAATGTAAAGTCAGTTGATGATTTTGATCTCAAAAGGATGATAAATTCGATAACTCACAACAAGATGATTTGAATGGATGAGAGTACGTCAATTTATAGAATTTTTTTAAAGGAAAAAAATGATCAAATTTAATTCAAAATTATTAAAGAATTTAAAATTCAAACGGTAGATTTAAAATAAATGGGTCAAGTGCATTCAATAGATTTATTGAATATTTATTAGGTAATTGGGAAATTTTATCAAGTTTGTTGAAAGGAAATTGAATGATTTGAATGGGCATTCAATGGGTTGAATGTCTTAATGAATTTTGTTGGAATGTGAAAGAATAACCTTAAATAAAGTTGTTAGGATGTGAATTGTCATAATGATGTTTGAAAATATATTTGAATGTTTTTATGATATTTGAACAAGTTGGTTAATGGTTTAAATGAGGAGGTTAGGGGAGTTAAATTAAGTTGGTTGAGTAGGAAGATGAGGTGGAATGGATGATTTTTTATTTATTTTACATTATTTATCTATAAGTTTGGATGCATGATTAATTAACATAAATAATATATATTAATTAGATAATTTCATCAAAGGGGCCATGTTGTGTGGAAACTTTTAGATTTTAACGATGAAAAGGTTAATAATAGATGTGTTGAATATTCAATGTCAATAATTAGTGATGACACTAAATTGGTAAAATTTGGGTGTCTACATTTTCCCCTCTTTAAAAGGGTGTTGCAACTAGATGCAGTGACTTTTCAAAGATTGAAAAAAAGTAGAAGAGAGACATATATAAAAGACTCCCCAAGTGGATTTATTATAGATATTATTAGGGATGATGTCCCCTCGAGAGGGTGTTTCAAGATGAAAGATATATATGGGCTCTCAAAATAAGAATAAAAGTTAGCATGGATGAAGTAGTATGAAAATGAAAGGGTTGGGATACAATAGGATGTGATGATAGATATGGATGTTACTATGGGTGAATAAGGATGTGATGGATGAGATTAACTAGCTCGAGCTAAGGCTTGCATGTTTTGATTAAACTTGATCATGGATTGATTTTCCCCAAGGAACGATATATACAAGGGAGTGGATTGAGAACAATATATCCCAAGATGAGATGAACACTTTGATTTTTCCCAAGCAATGATATATGCAAGGAGGTGAATCAAGAATGATATATCCCATTGAAAATTTTCAAACTTGGATTAGATGGATTGTTTGATTTAATTGATAGATGTGAAAGATTAACTCAATAAGTTAACTGATCACATGGATTAATGATGATTGATCACATTGATGAATAACATGGATTTGATAGTTTGTTTGTCGATATAGGTGATGATATGAGGGATGATTTAGCATTCTTGTTAGATTATTAATGAAACACAATTTGTCATTTTGAGAATGGTTAATTATTTTGGTTATGGATAAAAATAATGAATGTTAGCATTGAATGATTTAATTTATTTTATGTTATGGATAGAATGTCTAGGAAATGAATAATTGTAATAAAATGTAATGATGTGTATGTATGAATGATTATTATATGGATGTGATGATATATATGAATTATTTAATGCTAATATTGTATAGATTTCTAAATCATTTGAGCAACCTTATTTTTATTATGGCACATGACAAGATACACCATGTATGTAAAACTATGATGTAATTGTTGTCATATACCGCGTGACTGGCACAGATGTAAGTACATGATAGGATGCATCATGATATGAAAAACCATGATGTCATTATTGTAATATGCATAAAGACTGATCAAAGATTTAATTAAAAATAGTAAACAAACAAACACACACACAAAAACAAATGTATGTCCTACATCAAGTTACAAACTTTTTTATTTAGTGATTGATGGTGATAGGTTGATTTTTCCCCAGGCAATGATATATGCAAGGGGGTTTGACTAGGAATGATATATCTAAAAAAGGTTGCATGCTTTGATGTGCCCCCAAATAATGATATATATAAGAGGGCAAATTTAGGAATGATGTATCCTGAAAAAGTTATGAGCTTGTATTTGATGGATGGTTTAATTGATTGATTAAAGATTTGAATAGGATTTAGGAAAAGACAAATGATTTTTGAATTATGTGGCTTTGCTATTATTTTTGATTTTTTGGTTGTCTACTATTATTGTACTTTAGGTTTTCTTTTATTTTTAGGGTTTTTCCATTTTTTTAGAATTTTTTTTAGTTTATGATGTTTTGGAATTTTTTGAGCTATCTAATGTTTTTTTTTAGATTTTGGGGACTTTTTAATATTTTTTCAGATTGGTGATGAGGCGACGAGCAAAGCAAAATTCTATTATAGCACCAAGGATGGGAGTGATATTGAATTAGAACAATGGAAGGATTCAATATGGGAACTCTAAGGAACATGTTTCCTAAGAACCAAGTGTCTAGGCATCAAAGTATCATTCTGAGTATATGCCAAGATGTTTCTAGAATATATATTAAGAATTCCTCAATGTCCTTATTAAAGGTAAAAGGTGGGGAGAAAGGATGGTCATGGTGGGATTTGGTCAGGATATATGGATGTATGAAATATGGTATGACTAAGAGGGATATGTAGCAAGGATGTCAAGGGATGTGATTGGTTACAGATATGGATCAATCAATGGGCATGATGGCATGAGGGGGAGATAGTGCATAGGATGGTTTAAGATGCAAATATATGTAAGGAATGGATTTACCCTAAAGTGTAAGGTACTTGTAGACAATGAATAATGCATGACATCAAATGTTGGTTTTCATCATGAAACTTGCCCAAAGTGCCACAAGAATGGTTTTCACTTTTGGACATTTATTTCTCTTTTTGATTTATTTTTATTTTATTTTATGTTTTATAACAGCATTAAATCCTTCAGGTATGCACTTCAGAGAAATATTTGAGAGCTTTTTTTATTTCTAAGTTGGCTTCATCTAAATTTACTAAAATACTATCATATCCCCTATGATAGAGGGTATTGATAAGGAGGGTGAAGTAGAAGGTGTGTTTGATGAAGGATGTGTCTTGAGTGTGTGAAGGATTTGGAGGGATGGAATGATCATGGAGGTAGGTGTACATGTTAAGGTGTGAATGGGGATTAAGACCAATAATCTCCCATTCTGTGATATTGAGAATAGCTACAAGTTGAATGATTTGAGGTTTTTTGAATTTGATGGTGTCTTCAACATGTGATTGGGAGCCATCATGCAACTATGTCGGTACAGGGGAAAGATTGTTTTCTTCGTATATTAGCACCTAAGAAAGTTTTTCACCAATAGACTTCTCTTGATGTTTTGAATTTTGATTTTGATTTAGATATAATGGCACCCCAAAGAGGTTTTCACTAAGGGATGTTTTTTTATTTTGATTTTGATTCTTTAGATTTTTTAACTAAATTTGATTGAGGAATGTTTGCTACTCCCCGAGATATGCTAATGCATCATGTTTAATTTTGAGACCTTATTTGTGATCTTTTGGTGGAACACCAACTTGGATTGGATTGATTTCTACAATAGCTTATTCATTATAAAAGAAGGCTAATAGTATGTGATTTGTTTAGTCCCAATTGATAGGTGTTGGAGATTCAACGTCAAGATGGGAGGAAGGAATGGTGGTCACAATGAGAGGATTGGTGGCAACATGGTTCTTGTAAGGATTATGAATAGAGGTTGTTTTAATGTTGTATGAAGCTTCCTAAGAAACCACAAAAGTATCATTGTTATCTTGATGATGGTTTTTATATGGATTGTAATCGATGACATGACATATTTCATGTGCGTGTATGTGGATGTGTTCTAGTATTCCTTGCTCGTGTAGGACAAGTACTTTGCATTTGTAATTCATGTTTTTTAGGATTTTGCACGCTATAGGGTATTTTTTGTTTTATAAGAAGGATGCTAAGATGTCAATGTATGGCTAGGGATTATTGGAGCCTTTGATTTCTTTTTTTACAACAAATTTGATTTTCATGAATGATGTCGTGTCAAACCGTTAGATTTTTAGTTTTATTTTTCTACCCAGGTTATGATTGTCATTGTTAGTAGGAGAGATGAAATGATTTACCACATGGAGGGTATTTTTTATGATGTTTTCTACAAGTACATTCATTACTTGAGGCATGGTGTTGGAGGTTTTGATAGGCGATGGGATATGGGGTGATGGATCAAAGATAAGCTCATCAAAGGTGGACTCGTCAAATATGGGTCATCCATCAAAGACCGGTGGTTGGTCAAAGGTGGGTTGTTCAATGATGGATTTTTTGAAAATAGGTGATTTATTAAATATGGGTAGTTAGTTAAAGATTGGATCATTAAATATTGGCATGATTTTAAGTCAAGGGTGGGCTCTTCATCAAAAGGCTTGTCAAATATGGGTGGACTAATGATGGTTCAAAATTGGGAAGAGAAGAAAGTTTGATTATGCATTGAAAAGGGATATAGGTATAACTCTAATTTTTTATTCTTGTATATGGATGCACTTGACTCTGGGATAAATTAGGTTCTTTGGAGTGGCAATGGTAAGATGTGGTTGGATTGTTGTAGTTTATGGGTTGGATTGGTAGGATATTGATCGTGTGATTGTTGATTATGGGATTTTGGATTATGTTAGTGGTTTGATTTTTTACTAGGTTGTATTTTTAGTAAAGGTAGGAAGATTTTGGGTATAGACAATGTAGAGGCATGATGGGTATGGGTTTTTTATGGTTAGATTGACTAGGTGATGAAGGTTTTGATTTTGAAGTATGGATAGAGGATGTTAAGTAGGCCAACTCTTCGCTAATATATTGGATTCGATCAAACACAAATTGGTTTTGGTCTTAACAAATTTATTTCTCTAAAACTATTTTTTCTTTATTTGACACAAATATTATTAGGTAAAATATCTAACAAGTGCAAGTAATTAAATGCAAAAAAACAAGCTAAAATAACAATGATAGAGAAAAAACTTTACACAAGTAGTTATGTGGGAACCTTATAAGGTGAAAGGAAAAACCACAAGGTAAATGGTAGCATCCAATCTTCTATTAAATTCAGCAATTCAACCTCTCAACAAAGTTTCCTCACAATACATTCCTTTTACAATGCTTTCACTCAAGCATATAAAGCTATGCAAAGATTTTCCTAGAAAACTAATTCCAAGCTTACAAATTAAGAAGGAATGCATCCTTTTTTATAGAATTAAAAAGAGAGAAGAAGAAAAGAGAGATGAATTATGAGGAGAGAGAGAATGGGGTGTGTCATTTCACATGGGGACAAAGTGACCAATTGTCACAAGCTTGTAATCTTGTGCAAGTGTCAAAAGTATATCTCCCACTTTTGACAAATTCTTCTCCACTTTTATATGATTCCAAATATGGCACCCCACTCCTCTTGTGAGGCCAAAATAACAGTAGTAAATTAATGTTATTTTCCACCCATATGCACATAAAATTCTAAAATATGTCATGTTGACCAATTTTGACTCCTAGGCCAAAATGACTCAACCCCTATAGTTTGAAACTTTTCATAGGGATCCCCAAGCTTGTAAATGGTCTTGTTAGGATTCGTGCCTTGGTAATATTGATTTGTCTTATCATGGTTTCAAGTGTAAAAATTTTTCAAGGTATCAATGAGGTTTTCTCAAGAAGGTAAGCTATGACATGTGTCTTGTCTAATCAACCTGCACAGTGTTTTTTGGGAGCAATTTTGCAAAGCCAAATCATGATCATTTCTCTCCAAATTTCATGATGATATCCATGTGTGGAAAGAGTGAAAATATGAATACAATGATAGGAAATACCTTCCCCAAGTGTTAAATTCTATCATTTTTCCTTCAAATCAAGTAGGTTAGTGTTTAGTTGTAGATGTGGTGCAAGGGAGATATCCCTTCAATATAAAGACTCATCTCTCGCATAGGTCACCCACAACTTGAGAGATGTTTCCATGTTACATAAAATTTAAGGAGACTAGAGTAGACCTATTTAGGGTGCAAATTTGATTGATAATAGTTTTGGCATGCCTGATAAGACTAAGGTCTAAAGTAGTGGAAGAATTCTTGGTGTTGTTCTTCTACATATCAGTGTTTGGAGACATTCAAAACATCAATGGCAACTCCAAGCATAATCAACTAGTTCTATCAACCCAATCACTTGTTTAAAGTAAGTTGTGTTTCATTTCATTGTCTTAATGAGGTTGTTATGGTTGAGTTTTAAGTAGAGTTAAATTTCATATAAGTTAGTGAAGTTCCCTAAGCCTCTAGTATTTTGTATCAGTCCTATGATGAGCCTTACCAACCTCACTATGATCCATATCAATCCTAAGATCCTTATTGGCCTTATCATGTATCATATCAATCATATGATCAGCCTTCTCAAGTTCAAGATGTTCCTAGCCAACATAGCTACTTCTCAAATCAATCCATTTAAATTTTGAAGCAAACTCTCTTAGGCTATGAGAGGTACATGATAGGCCTTAACACACAAAATGAGTATGGTCAAGATATATCTAGTCATCTCATCCATGATATGAGAGATTCATTATAGTTAATGAAAGAATAATGGGAACCTTTTAAGAGAACAAATTGGCAAAGCCTCTCAAGTGAGATGTTAGATGTAAGTGGTCTTATTCAAAACATAGAATATCAGGTAAAGGTTCATGAAGAATAGTAGGTCAAAATCCATCAGTCTTGTGTGTCTTCATACACACCACCTTAGCCCTCATATATGCCACCCATTCTTCCATAAGAGACCACAATTGAGTATCAAAGTATTCCAAATCCTTCATATGTTCCTCAAACTTTCCCTTCTTAGAATTCAATCCAAGAGAGAATTCACAAGAATAAGGATATCATTATTGAATAGCGTATTATTGAAAATCAAAATTTTACTTCTCTTTCTCAAGAAACCCCCAAGAAGTCTTTCAAGACTCCAAACTGGAACCAAGTGGTGAAATCATGGAGTAATCAAGGTGAAATAAGCATAGATTGGAGAGTTGAAGTCAAGGAATAATATGAACCTATGCATGTCTCTTCCATCCTTATTCAAGAGTCCTCTTATATCTCATAACAATCTTCTTGTGTTCCTTATCCTCATGAAGCCACTAACCACCTTCAAGAAAATTTATTCCAAGAGAGTATAGACAAACAAATTGAAGAGATAGAGTTGAAGATGGAAGGACTTGAATCAAGTCAAGATCAAGAGGTTTAAGTCAAATAAATATTTATGCCCATTCAAGATCAATTCCCATCTTCCCAAGAACCTCTAGTTTTTCCATCTTGGAGGTCTATTCAACAAGGTTTTCAAAAAAAAGAAGAAGCCTTAGTTAAGAAGGTTTAAGATAAAGTTGTAACTTTTCAAGAGCCTCAAGAAGGCCATGAGAGTGATGAGGTTCTTGTTGAAGAGAATGAAGTGTCCATTGCCCAACTTAACTTGTTTTCCCTTCAATAATTTCTTCAAGAATCCACCATATCTAAGACACCAAGTTGTAAGAGCACTCCATCCATTCCCAATCCCATTCATGAGCCATCCACCATACCTCATACCCCCTCTCCAACTCATAAACCTATCCATCACCCTCCCACCACATCCTTTATTGAAGAGGAACTTGTCCTATGGGGAAAAAATGAGGAAGAAGTTGTAGCTACAATTGAATGTCAAAAAAAGTGTGAAGAATATGACGCATGTATATATGATGAAGAATTCACCATTGGTACTCTAATTAGTGAAGATAAACACAAATCAGTCTTCATAAATGAAGAAAGAGTGATGTTCATGAGGTTACAGATGACTATGAAAAGGATGTTAATATTTCTACTTTGGTTCAAGGAGATTTGAAGGACATGTGACAGACATATTTGCATATTTTCAAAGAATATGAAGGTTTTCAGAAGTTGGCACCTCTACGAGAACAAGATCAAGTTGATGATGAAGAATAAAAAGTTCTTAGTGAGCCAATATAATTTCAATTCCATGATAGATCAATCTATGATGAGGACATTCTTCAAGGCAATCAAGAGATTGAATTAGAACAACCAATAGAAACTAAGACTGTTGTTGTCTTCATGGACCAAGAGGAACTATGGTAAAAGTATTGGGAAGTTTATAATGAATTTGAGGATCTTCAAAGGCCTACACCTCCTATTGGTCAAATTGAAGATGTTCTTGAGGTTGCCTTTCCTCTTGAAGGACAATGTGACAATCTCCAAGGTACCATGTTTGAGGTTGCTCCTATGAACCAAGAAGTAGTCATGTTTGAATTGACTTCAAACATCTAGAAACATCATGAGAGGGTTGTTGAAGCACATGATGACTTAATCTTCATAGGAGATTAATTGTTTTCCATATATTCACTTGAGATCATGTTAATAAGAGTGGCATTAAATAGGAGAGTGAAGACAACAAGACCAAGGTTCAAAAGGCAACTTGCTTCATGTCATTCTTCATCTCATAGAGCAAGAGATAGTACAAGCTTTCCCTTTGATCCAGGAGGAACAAGTTATTTTCAGGTCAGTTGTATATAGTTAGTTGATTTATGGTTTATTATGTTACCTAAATTTTTAGCTAGCACATGGGTGTGTTTTCTTCCTTTGTTTGGTGTGTGTTATCTTAATTTTGTGTGTTTGGAGGTCAAATCAACTTGTCTTGTCATGATCAAGGTCTGGTCAAGTCTGAATATGAGTGAAAATGACTCCATTACCTAATAGAAGGATAATAACACTGATATATCAGCATTACAGGCATGTTACCCCTATGAATCATTAATTTGTTGACCAATTTTGATGCCCAGGTCAAAATGAGTCAACCCCTATAGTTTAAAACTTTTCATAGGGATCCCCAAGATTGTAAATGGTATTGTTGGGAGTCGTGCCTTGGTAATATTTATTTGTCTTATCATGGTTTCAAGTGTAAAATTTTTTCAAGGTCTTAGTGAGGTCTTCTCAAGAAGTTAAGCTATGACATGTGTTTTGTCTGATCAAATTATGTAGTGCTTTTTGGGAGCAATTCTGCAAGACCAAATCACGCTTATTTCTCTCTAAAATTTTCATGACGGTAGCCATGTGTGGGAAGAGTGAAAATATGAATACAATCACAAGAAATAATTTCCCCAGGTGTAAAATTTTCAAAGGAAAAAATTGGCTTCTGGATTGATTTTTACTTGGCATTTTATGTGTTTCCAATTGCTAAATTAGCGTGTGCAACACTTTTCAAACACAATTTGACAGGATCATATAAAGTCCAATCACCTTCAAATTTATCGTATTGGTAGGAAAATGCATTATAAATGTGTGGATCAATAAAGTCTCAAAAAATTCACTCCCATGTGCAATATGTGCAAATTTAAAAATTAGCTTCTGATCAAATTTTTTACTTAGTCAATTTTTTGTGTTTTCAATTTTCAGATCTAGTCAGTGTGCACATTTCAAACTCATTTTTGTAGGGATAAAGGAGGTTAAATATTGTTTAAATTACTCATGGTGATATCCAAATATCATTAAAATTGTGGGTTAATATTGTGTGCAAATATTCAATATCATGTGTGGAATGTACAGCCATCCATATCAATGTTTGCACTAGTTTTTACTTGGTCATTTTTTGCATCTCTCAGTTGCTAAATCTTCCCAATGAGCACTTTTAAATCCCATTTGTGCAAGACCAAATGAAGTCTAAATTTATTAAAACTTTATATGATAGTAACCTGTTGGCATGAAAAGGTAATGCAATTAGTTTCACAGTTATTGGAATTTTTAACAGAAATATATGATGATATGAAGTGACCCTCCCAGGAAGATTTATCACTTAGCCAAATCTTCACCAAAAAAAACTCAAAGGGCAGTGCACAGGAGTTAATTTGATATTTTAAAAAATTAAAAATATACTTTTGAGTGTATTTTCAAGAGCTTTCTAGAAATATAAAATCTGATGGGTTTTGCTCATATCTTGCTTTGCGATTTTTTATTTTTCCATGTTCTAAAGGTGTTGATGCGACTGTGCACAACTGTATGTTGATTTTTTAGTCATATATTTTAATCCTACACTTTATTTTTGATGCCACTTATTGAATTGGAAAGATTATTTCTCCCTCTTTGAAATGATGTTAATTTAAAATTTGACAAATGTAGGATGTAAAATCATTCAACATGGTAGCTGAAGTCCATGTGTCAAGATAACAACTCATAACTAATCAATCAAGAAAGGGTGTTTTCAATAGAGTAAATATGAGTCATAGGAGATCAAGAACCACTTATACGCCACCTTTCATGAGTTCATCATCAGTCCAAATCAAAAAATGTTTAATACAAATGACAAAATTATTTCTTCACCTTCTCTTGGCATTGTAACTAGTCTCATGATTGATGACAGTCATGATGAACTTTCTCCATGTCCTCCCCTCTATTTTTTATCCTTTCTTCTATATATTTGGCCAGTCAGCTTGTAAAAGGGATCCACTTTTGGTATGGTGAATTCCTACTAAATTAACTACTAATTTTGCCTTTGAATAAAAGATTTAGAGTTGGTTTTAAGTTCTCAAATTATTGCTTAAGTGTGTGAAGTAGTTCATGGCTGAATGGAAAGTGATGGTTATCTCTCTTTGTGTTCATCTCACTCTTTCATGCTTTGTGTGAGTAATCAACTCTTGGCAGGTTATATGATGTGTAAATGGTTGTTTTGTGTCTTTTTAAGTGTGAAGAAGACTATTAGTGTCTATGATTGAACCTTCTATTCATCTACCTTGAAAAACACATTGCATTCTACCTTCATATTGAAACACTTTTGTTAAGAGAACCTTAAGTGTTGAGATTAGTTTTGTGAATTGTCTTTCATAGTGTAGGTTCAAGTAGGCTTTTGGAGTTAATCTTGGTGCATCACCTCTGTTAGATTAGTTTTAATCTCTTTTTATCCATTTTCCTTCAAAGCAATTAGGTTAGTGGTTAGTTTTAGGTGTATCTCAAGGTAGTTATCCCTTCAATCTAGAGACTTATCTCTCCCATAGGTCACCCACATCTTGAGATATGTTTCCATGTTACATCAAATTTAAGGAAACTGGAGTAGACCTCCTTAGGTTAAAAAGTTGATTGATAACATGTCCTAATATATTTTTACTTATTCCTTCATGTTAAATCATGAATCCAATTCCTTGTCTTCCATTATCATCAAAAGATAAAAGTATGTGGATTACTAAGGACAAAAACATGTCACTTATTCGACTGATATGCCCCACTCCATCACATGCACTAAAACACATGAGAGAACCACTATGTGGCCCATGCCACATCACCTTTTTGCATCATCTTTCATCACCTACCACATCTCCTACATAATCATCACCAAATCACCACTAGTATCTCATCACATATATAGTGACTTGTGAATAGTGACTTCACATCCTAACATTCTCCCACTTGAAATAAATATACACAAGGTTTTCCACACCTATGTATTCTTCCATCTAGCTACCATCCATGTCCATTGCTTTCTTCATAACAATTTTAATAAGCCCAAAGAAGATTTACACCATTCAAACTTCTCTACCATGACCGACTTTGTCAACATGTCTGCAGTATTTTGTTCAGTGTCTATCCTATGTAATAGGATTATGCCATCCTCAATGACACTCCTAATAAAGTGGTACTTAATTTCAATATACTTCATGCAATCATGAAATGTTGCATTCTTCACCAAGTGAATTACACTTTGACTATCACTATGCAAAGTAATCTTACCCTACATCTCCATGAAGTCACCCATCAATTGCTCTAACCATATTGCATCTTTGCAATCTTAATTTTTAGCCACATACTCTGCTTCAATGGTTGATAATGCCACTACCAGTTGTAACTTAGAATCCCAACTCATAGCACCACTAACAAGAGTAAAAACATATCTTGTAGTAGACTTTTGTTCATCCCTATCATCACCAAAATCATAATCTACAAAACCTCTTATCTATAAATTTGATCCTCTATAGCATATTATAGCATCTGAAGTGCTTGAGTATCCACTTCACTATAGACCAATGATCTTTTCCAAGATTTGTCATGAACCAGATCACAACTCCCATGACTTCAAAAATATCTAATCTCATGCTCACCATGGCATACATAAGGCTTCCCACTACTGATGAATAAGGTACATGGAACATACTTGTTTTCTCCTCCTCTATACTAGGACATTGCTCAAAAGACAACTTTAAATGTGCAAGAAGTGGGGTACTAACTAGTTTGGCATTCTGCATATTGAACCATTGTAAAATCCTCTCAACATGTATCTTTTGTGACAACCAAATTTTTGTAGCTTTCATGTCCCTTTGTATCTTTATCGCTAAAATTTAGTTTAATGCTCCTAAATCCTTCATCTCAAAAGTCCTAGCTAATTGAGACTTCAAATCATTGATCCTATTCATGTTAGGGCCTATAACCAAAATATCAACATATAGCAATAAGATAATAAAGGTCCCATCATTGAACCTCTTATGGTATGTACAATGATCAGCTTCACTTCTGCTAAATTCTTTGCTCTTCATGAAGGTGTCAAATTTTGTGTACCACATTTGTGGTGCCTACTTCAAACCATACAGTGATTTATTCAATTGATAAACCATCAGCTTCTTTCTTTTTACCTCATAGCCCTCAGGATGATCCATATAAATCTCCTCCTCAATATCATCATGTAAGAATGTTGTCTTCACATCAAAATGCTCTAGCTCTAGATTCTGAGTAGCTACAAGTACAAGTAACACTCTAATAGTAATCAATTTTACAATAGGAGAGAATATCTCATTTAAGCCAATACCTGACTTATGCACATAGCCTTTTGCCACCAACTAGGTTTTATACTACTCTGATAGACCATCATTATTCTTCTTCAACTTGTACACCCACTTGTTACCAACATTCTTTCTTCTAGGTGGGAGATCCATAATCTCCCATGTTTCATTCTTATAGAGTGATTTCATTTCCTTCTCCATGAATTTCTTCTATTTCTCTACATTCTCAGATGCTCTAGCTTCCTGAAATGAACTGGGTTCTCCCATATTAGTAAAGAAAGAAAAAGAGGACTGAAAAATAGGAGTATACCTGTGTGTAACCTTCTTGGTACAAGTGGACCTTCTAACTTGTGACTATTGTAATTGGTGCTATGCTTGTTACTCCAAAACACAACTTACCTCTTTTCATCTTCTTCTTTATTGACTACTTCAATTGGTACAACTTCAGGTGTTTGTTGTACCTCCTTCCTTTGCATGGAATTTTTATTAAACACAACATCTAGGCTAACAATTATCTTGTGGTCAATAGGATCCCACAACCTATACCCCTTCATTGTATCTTCATATTTAAGAAAAATATATTTCTTAGATTTTAAATCTAGCTTGGACCTTATTTCTTTAAGCACATGGGTAATTGTTTCACAACCAAATCTATGTAAATCATAATAATCAATTGGCTTACCATGCCATGTCTCCTCTAGATTTCTTCCATCCAATGTAGTTGTAGGATATTTGTTAATAAGATACACAGTTGTATTAATAGCCTCTGCCCAAAATCCATTTGCAATCTTTGATGTACTCGTCATGCTTCTTGCACACTTTATGATAGTGTAGTTCATCTGCTCAGCTACACCATTATGTTGCAGAGTATAAGGAATAGTCTTTTTATGTTTAATCCCTTACTATGTACAAAATTTATCAAACTCCCTAGAACAATATTCTCCTCCATTATCTGAACTAAGACATGTAATGGATTTTCCCAAACTTTTCTCTACCCGTGCCTTGAATTCTTTAAATTTTTCCAAAGCTTATGATTTCTTTCTCAAAAAATACACCCACACTCTTCTATAGTAATCAATAATCATCTATAAAGAAAATAAAATAAGTACTCCCATTTATAAATGGAGTAGGAATAGGTCTAAAAATATATGAATGGATAAGTTGCATAAAATCAGAGCTTTTCCCTGTGTTTGCACTAAACGTTACCCTCTTATGTTTACCAAAGATGCAGTGCTCATAGAAGTCTAAATTACAAGATTTAATCCTAGATAGCATACCTCGGTCATGCAATATCTTCAATATTTTCTCACTCATGTATCCAAGGTGTTGATGGCATAGCATCATAGCATATCGAGCATTCTTTGTAGTTATTGTTGTTACAGTACTTGTCATTAAATCTCCACACAATTGATACAAGGAGCCATAAGATTCTCCTTTTATTACCACTAAATATCCTTTGGTAATTCTACATTTACCATTACCAAAGGTACATGAATACCCTAGCTCATCCATCATCTTGATGGACATTAAATTCTTCTTCAAATCAAGAACATGATGCACATCCTTTAATGTTTTGATTCTACCATCATCCAACATGATCCTTACATCCCCTCTTCCTACAATGTCCAAAGGGTGATCATCACCCAAATAGATGGACCCTCCACTATATGGTTCATAACCCATGAACTAATCTTTATGTGGAGAAATGTGGAATGGTGCACCCGAGTCCAACACCTAGGCATTAGAAAGTGATCTACTATTACTAAGGTAGAAATCTTTATGTGTGGTTGTTTCCTCTGAATCTACTATGTTGGCTTCGATTGAAGGTGGATTCTCATTTCCATCCTTATTTTCCTTCTTCAGTTGCCAACAATTTTTCTTTATATAATGTGGCTTTCCACAATTAAAGCATTTCCATTTTGGCTTGCATCTTTTAGACCTTGATCTGGATGGTGATCTACCTTGCTTGCTCCTCTCACTGGATCTCCCTCTCACATCTAAGGCTTCATTACTAGAAGATGCCCCGAAAGACTTTAATTTCATCTCCTCTCCAAGCAATGTTGATACCACATCATCAAACTTAAAATTTGTAGATGATGAATTGTTGATGGTCATCACCAAATGATCTTAGTTATCAAGGAGTGAACATTAAGGTGATTATCTTGTCCTCATCCTCCATATTCACACTTATGGAGACTAGCTTGTTGACTATAGTGTTGAACTCGTTCAAATGATCAAAAATGAATGAATTTTCCTTCATCCTCAAACTATACAGTTGCTTCTTCAGGAACACTTTGTTGTTGACTTTGTCTGGTATAATTTGTTCAACTCCTCCCATAACTCTAATGTAGTATTCTCCGTAGCAACATCTAAGAGCACAAAATCTGCAAGACAAAGACGGATTGTATAAATCACCTTCCTATCCATCTTGCTCCAATCTTCATCTATCATACTATTGGGTTTACTTGAAATACCCTTCAAGGCTAGAGCTTGGTCATTCTACATCAAGAGATCCTCCACCTTCATCTTCCTTAGGGAGAAATTTGTGCCATCAATTTTTTCTACTTCAAATCTGGTTACTCCTATCACTATATTAACTCTCACTTGCACACAACTCCCTTACAATAGAAAAAGACTTAAAAATAAGATGTTTTTCAAAGAGACTAGTTTTGATACCATATGTTAGGAAAAATATCCAACTAGTGCAAGTAATTAAATACAAAAAAACAAGATAAAATAACAATGACAGAGAAAAATACTTTACACAAGTAGTTACGTGGAAAGCTTGCAGGGTGCAAGGAAAAACCATGGGGCAAATGGCAACGTCCAATCTTCTATAAACTTTAGCAGTTCAACCTCTCAACAAAGTTTCCTCACAACACACTCCTTTACAATGTTTTCACTCAAGCATACAAAGCTATGCAAAGTTTTTCCTACCAAACTAATTCCAAGCTTACAAATTACAAAGAAATCCATCCTTTTTTATAGAATTACAAAGAGAGAAGAAGAAAAGAGAGATGAATTATGCGAAGAGAGAGAATGGAGCATGGCATTTCACATGGGGACAAAGTAACCAATACTCACAAGCTTGTAATCTTGTGCAAGTGTCAAAATTATATCTCCCACTTTTGACAATATCTTCTCCACTTCCATATGCTTTCAAACATGGCGCCCCATTCCTCTTGTGAGGCCAAAATAGCAATAGTGAAGTCATGTCATCTTCCACCCATGTGCACATAAACTTCTAAAAGATGTCCCAACATCTTTTGACTTATTCTTTCATGTAAAATCATGAATCCACCTAAGGATGGCACCGCAACTATTCTTTGTCTTCCATTATCATCAAAAGGTAAAAGTATGTGGATTACTAAAGACAAAAAACATGTCATTTAGTGGAGTGGTGCACCCCACTCCATCACATGCACTAAAACACATGAGAGATCCACTATGTGGCCCATGCCACATCACTTTCTTGCATGATCTTACATCACCTGCCACATATCCTGCACAGTCATCGTCAACTCACCACTGCCACCTCATCACATGCATAGTGACTATGAATAGTGTTTGTGAATAGTGACTTCACATCCTAACAAACATGATGCGTAAGGATTTTTTGACAGGGTTGATAGTTGCTGGATTGATTAGTGGATGAAGGTTTGGGTGTCGAAGAATTGATAAGATATTTTAAGTTAGATATATGTTGGCTAAGATTTTGTATTGGGTTGATTACGGCTTGATATTAGATTTGGTAAAGTTGGCGTTCTAGAGTGGGTTGGATACCATTACTAAGACTATAACTAGTGGATGAGGAATTTTCATGCTAAGGATTATAGCTACTAGATGGGAGATTATCATAATCTAGATAAAAGGGTTCATGGAGTGGATTTAGATGGAAAAGGCAATCGTTGTTCATTCAAAATGCCATTCGATTGGGTTTTATTTGGTTTGGTTTATAAATACAAGCTTTGGTCATGATCTGAAATACATGTTTCGTTTGAATACAAGTTTTGCAAACACAATTTTGGTTTTTTTAAATTAACTGACTTGATTATTGTTTTTTCATGAAGTAAACAAAACACATAAAAAAAGACAATCCTAAACTTGTCAGGTAGGTGCATGATCAAGTAATAGCCCACCGATAATACCTTGAAGTCTGATAGGTACGTGGTGAGTAATCTTCAAAACTATTGTTTTCCTTGCACTATTCTTTGATTATAGCCTGACGCTTTTAATCTAGGCTTTACGAGTTGATCTAAGAGAGTCCTCTATATATTTTTTGGTACAATGAGCCTTGATTCTGTGAGACAAGGGCGTTGTATGAAGATTAGGTATTGGTGAAATGAAACCACCTCACATCATGGTGCTCTTAAATCAAGCAAGCACTTTGCCATAAACATAATGACACCTTAGAATTTATATACCCAACAGAACACGGAGTTTGGCCTACCTCTTGGTGGTGAAATCCAAGGTCAATAGAGCTCTTAGAATTAAAATAAATAAGACTAGTCATTTTTTATTTCCCTGATCATTTTTTAGTTCAAGAAAAGAGCATACGCAAACTAGGCTTGGGATACATAAATCACTAGGGTTGTTTTTTATTCTTCATATCACCTTGTGATGCAAGAGAAGAGCATACGCAAACCTCTAGTGATACACAAAAAATACAAAGAAATAAAAATGTGAATAAATCAAAACTTGAATTTAAAAATGTTAGCAAAAATATGTCTTGATTTTTAAGTCTTTGACCCACAAAGCTATAGAAAACAATTAGTAGTATATATGGTGTCTTTGACAAGCAAAGAGCTTCAAGTTAGTCAAAATAGCAAGTAGAATAGATAACACAAACAAAAGAAAACAGATGCAAAAATGAATTCATTGAAACACAATGATTTCACTATTAGGAGAAAAAAATAGAAAATTCTCACTTGAGATGAAATCGTTAATCCTCATAATGATTTTGACGTTTTACAAGATGAGTTCAATGAAACATGAAACGATTTCGTTGTTAGGAGAAAAATAGAAAACAACACATTCTCATCAAAGATGACTTCACTTAAACCCAGAATAATTTTGTCATTTTACATGATCGTGTTGTTTCTCAGGACGATTCCATTGATAGTCATAAAACAAAACAAAATAAAATGCACTTTTACCTGAATAATTTTGCATATACTTGGTATGTTTTTGATGATCTTCAAAACAATTTCATTGTTGTAGAGTACAATTTCATTGATGCAGAGTACGATTTCACTGACACAGAGTATGATATCATTGTTCTTGATAATCGTATGAATTAGAACCTATAAACACAAAAAAATCCATGCATAACGATTTTGTTGATTAACAGAACAATTTCACCATTTTCAGGGACAAATTTGGTGAAACAAATAAAACTATCTGAAATTGATCAAATTTCCCCTATGACAGATATAGACTTCACTAGAAGAATGTCAAATCAGAGTAGACAACAAAAACTTGAGATAAATTTCAAAAACTAATGAAGATGTGTTAGAAAAATGACCGGGAAGAGCTCCCACTGGGAGTGCCAGAATTTAATGCGAGTAATTTAGAATGCAAGCTAAAAACTAACAATGACTATTAATTCATATTCTAAACTCTACATAAAACCTCAAATAAAGCTATTAAAGAAGAAAAATAAAATATACCTTCACCTACCAACCAATGAAGATCTCTTGTTTGCTAACTTAGATGTGATCTTGATCATTTGTATGTGAATGTTCAATTGAAAACTCACGTGTAAGGAAATTTTAACAACATAATGGCAAGATGTTTGACAATTTTGATCTCAAAAGGATGATAAGTTCAATAGCTCACAACATGATGATTTGAATGGAGAGTATGTCAATTTTTAAAAAAATACGGAAAATGGAGTCATGTTTAATTTCAAATTTGAATGGTGGATATGAAGTCAATGAATCAAATGCATTCAATCGATTTGTTGAAAATTTATGAGTTGGTTAGGAGAAGTGGTCAAGTTTATTAAAATGACATTGAACAAATTGAATGGGCATTCAATGCGTTGAATATCTTAATGAAGTTTATTGAAATGTGCAAGAAAGCCATAAATAAAGTTGTTAGAATGTGAAATGTCATAAGAATATTTAAAAATGTCTTTGAATGTTTTAATGGTTTGAACAAGTCTGTTAATGACTTAAATAAAAAGGTTAGGGGAATTAAATGAAGTTGGTTGAGTAGGAAGATGAGGTAGCATACACAATTTTTATTTATTTTTTTAATTATTTATTTGAAAATTCGGGTGTATAATTAATTAACATAATTAATATAGATTAATGAGTTAATTAATCAAAGGGGACATGCTATGTGGAAAAACGATGAAAAGGTTAGTAATTAGTGTGTTGAATGTTGAATGCCAATAATTAGTGACAACACTAAACTAGTGAAATTTAAGTCGGTGCCCTTTTTTTTGGCTCAATAATGAGGGTTGATAGATCTCTCACCCTTTTATTGAACGAAAACCATGATTACAACATGACCAAAACCATCCAAGGTTGCATAAAAACCAAACAAGGACAAGTTCCCAAACACCAATCGAAACCACCAAACAACAAAAAGGCCACAAACCAAGGCCCGAAACCACGACAGTGCCCAAAAAACCACTAGACGAGCACCCAATCCCGACCTAACCAAACCTACCAACAGTGCACAACGAGCCACATCCACTACCAATGCCAACCGCAATTGTGTCACCACTACCATCCAAGTTGTCCAACCTCTATTCCATGGTGGCCTCCACACAGTCATCCACAACTACTTCCACTGCCTCAAACACCGCAACTAATCGTCCTAAACTACCACCACATCCACCCTACTTTCTGCATGCTCTCATCTCAAACATATGACCACCCAAAATTGGGGAACAAAAGGCAACTTCCATATGTGCCTCAATCTACAATACCTTATTATTTATGTTTCTTTTCTTATATTCAAAATAAATATTAATATTATTAAATCATTATGTATTTTTATTCATATTACTATAAAACTATTGGAAAGCCTTAAAAATGTATTATAGTTTGTATAAAAATGTTCCAATGACAACCATCAATGAATGAGGAGAAGAATCCTCATAATATAATGTGGCTAGTACGTCAAAAGTCCTCAAGTTGACACTACAAAAATGTTTACAAGTTTAGTAGATTTGAACCTTGTACATGTTAAAAGTTCAATCAAGGCAACAACTTAAACCACATTTTATTTAATCATGTCATATGAAAGAACATTGAACATAGAATTCTATGTTAAGGAATTAATATGTGCCCACTTACCTTATAGGGACGCTTCTAAATTATTTTATTCTTATGATTAATTCTTTGAGTCTTTTAAGTAAAAGGCTTGTGATACAAATATCACCACCAAAATGAATTTGGAAGCACAAATGGAGATGTCCCCTCCGCCCCTCCCACTCTCACCACCCCCAGAAAAAACGTCTTCAAGCACCCACTTGCCTTGTGCAATTAAAGTTTTCCCTTCATTTTTACTCTTTCCTAGATCTTGTCAACGCCTTGATAGTGACTACCATCATTACTTTCATGAAATGGAGCTATGAAAACTCCAATTATTACCAACACCCCTCCTACCCCTGAAGAAATTGTGTATGGAGGACTACATAGCTATGGTCTTCAACATTCACTTTTGGATTGTCAGGTTTTTGGTTATGCTTGCACTTCGTTTGCATAGAGGAAATGTGATTATCATAGGGTTCTCTCAATCCTTATTGTGTACTACTATACACTAATCTGCCCAAAATACCTATCATGTGTCTTTTTCCTTTGGTCTACATTGTTGCAAAGCTCCATATCTTGCTATAACAGCTAACTCAATGTGCATGTATTCCATAGTGTATTTGAAATCTGCTTAGAGAAATGGAAACATTTTGGGCACCTCAATTCTCGTTATAATGACCAACATAATGCAATTTAGAGAAAGGCATTCGATTGCTATAGCTTTGACTCGTACAATTTTCTATGTATATCATCCCCTTTCAAATGCCTTACAGAAATTTCCATGGCTCTTAAGATTCACTTGAATTGGCAATCTCATTATGAAGGCCAACTTGACACCTTGATATGCAATTCAAAAACCTTGACGTGCAATCTTAACTCACCTCAATTAAGTAGCAATAAAGATTTAAGAACTGTCTTAGATGAAATATGTCAGCCTTCTTCAAAACTGTATTATGTCGTTAATGCACACGGTTGGCTGATATTGATTTTCATGACCAAGCATTGCTCTCAAGTATTGTTCACGCACTCATATGGTAAAGGGCATATGGATGCACACCGAGCATATTTATCCACTTCCTTCTTTGGTCTCCGAGGGTTCATAATAAAACTCCTTTTGTTCCCACTTCTGATATATCCGATCAGTTGGCATGTTTCCGAGTCTCTATAGCCTCACTGCGTTCTTTATTTAGAAATGTGTACTCGATGTTCCTCGATTCCGATATGAAGTCCTTCCTGTTTGACCAACGTAAAGATAACGACGAGAAATAAATACAAATTAAATGGGTCTTATGTATATTTGAGCACCTTTCACAATTTTATTTTTCAATAAGATAACTTTGATGCTATTTTTTATTATTTTTGCAATTTTGTTAAGAGACTCCTTCACCGTATGTAGAAATGCTTTTTGGATGCCATCTGCTTGATCTTGGACTTTGTTTGGAACTCTACATTTCTTTGTATGCTTGCATAATCTTGGAATTTGTATAGACTCTTCAACAATCCACCCAATGATGAAGTATCAACGTAACATAATAGTTGTTTATTCCTTAAGGTTGCCAACTACCATCATAAGCCGCAGCAATCATGAATGGGGTGCAACAACATTGTCATGACATTAACATTGTCCCTGCAAAAGAAACATTGTCGCAAGAAACATCTTCAAGCACTCCATATCTTGTCATGAGAAGATGCCTCTTTTGCTAAAGTGCTGATATGGAACCTGTTGCTATTGATCATAAGAATCTCTCGATGGTCTCATCAGCAAATAGTGCAAATGAAAAAAAATAAAAAATAAAAAACAATTATATTGTTCAATTCCATACAATTCGCAAGTTTCCCACCAATTCAACAATAAGATTTGTGCTGCAATATAATTGAGATGTCCTTTCAATAAGAAATTCTTTCGTGTATTATTATTTAATGCTTTAACAATCTTTTCAAAACGGCCACAATGTCTGCAATAAACTTCCTCTATAGTATATGCAATATGTTAAAAAATAGGAATTTGTATTAAACATCACGAAGACTGACTATACTGTCATCCTTGCTAATATTATACTTACCCCAACCACATCCCCCATAACCTCTATTAGGAGCAGAAGTATTTCTTGTTATCTTTTCAAATTCACATGCTGATGCTTAAACGACAAGCATCAAATGTCTGCACTTATTTAAAACTAGGTCGAGTGATAATGAGAAGGTAAATTCGAACTCAGTGCCATCCTCAAGGAAGCAAGATTAGGTTTTTTTGTTAAATCATAAATGAATTCATTGATCCTAGCCAATCTTGTATTTACTAGTTAGGAAGGGAAATATGAAGCAAGTTAAAGTATTCTTAACTGCTTAATAAATTTAGAGTACATTGAAAATAGACTGCTCAAACCTTTATGAGAATCAACCAATCTACAACATGGAAGAAACCCAATTTTGGAATAAAACACCTCACTGAGTTGAACCCGATTTTGGACTAAAACACCTTTTGAACCCATAGCACCTTACTGGGTTGACATGCACATTTGCATTTACAATAGAAAAAAATCAACCTCTGGTTTGTGCTTGGCACATTCAACAAAATTGCTTCATCATGCATGCTCTTCTCAGTTGTGTCCCCAGCCAGAAAAATATTTAAGGCTCACAAAATAGTGCAAGTTTTTTATATTTGAATTGGCTGGTTCTCATCTTCTAAAAGTCTGACTCCACCTGCACTAAATAACAACATAAAATGCTGATAAACTATTTTTCCTCAACTATGCACTTCCATAGCAAATTTAAAAGAACTCACTATGATGGATTTCATCATGGAATATCCAGGATACAAAGTCAATGACAAACAACTTCTGGATCAAGACACTTAGAAAAATTGCACAGGAATTCAACAGCAAGAACTACCATTTGGTCTATGGTTGCTCACCACTTTCCACAGATTTATCAATCGACTTAAGTTTTTTCTTCTGTGATGCAAAGCTACTTGGACCAACTGCTATCGACATGCGCTTCGTCCTGCTGTGGGGCAGATAACAAAATCAGGAAAATATATTTCTAATAGCTGACACATACCAACTAAATGATAAAACAACATAATCACTACAGCTCTAAAAAAATATCTAATGAAAGAAGATCAAGTAAATACCTGATAGTTAAATCTTCAGCTCTACCGTCTCCTAAAGAAACTGCTGTCAAAACCAACTATCAACGGTTAATCAAGAAAGCAGAATACTGTACTACTTATATAACAATGTCTCTCAACAATGTAAGTACATGAGTTCCTAATCTTGGATTCATCTTTAGCAAATTCGTAAACAATGAATTTCATTTTCAGCGAGTTTGCAAACAACATTCATGATTTAAAATTCCAGAACAATAAAATCATAAAAAAAAATCCGTGTACTTGGAAAATTCATACAAGACATTCTAGTACACTTTTTGTAAAAACAATTTGGTTAGCTCGTAATGGATCCAACAAAGTAAAGGTTTTCATGGATTTAACAATAAAAAATAAAACCCACTCATGACGTTTGAGTGAATTGCACCCGTAGAAGGTGTGCTAGGCGGATGACCCCAAATCCCTGATGGGTGACGCTTAGTCTCATCAATGATGAAAGGATCACTACCTTCATATCTGCCTACTCAATGAACCTTGCCCCTATGGAAAAATTTTGAGGTGTTCAAGGTAGAGGTGGTCTCTCTTAGCATTATTAAGGAAACACAATCCAGGGACATTGCTCGTTGGAGTCTACGATGTATCTTCCAAGCGGAATTCCTCCTCAACAGGTTTGAATGTGTCACGTCCAGCACCCTGTTTGGCCAGCTAACAAGGCAGCCTACTGCATAGCCGATTTTGGCATTGCCCTCCTCCCAACTAACAAAGAGTGTCACTTTTTATTCCAGGCATTGCTGGGAAGTTGCAGAGCACAGCTGCTCATCAGTTTTGACAGCCATAGCACACCTCATGCTATTGGCTGTTCCTCATCATTATAGTTTTTTCTATCTTTAAAAGAGTGCATGCCCATAAAAAGACCTGTATTTGTCTATCCGAAAAACAAAAAATTAAAAGGCGAGCTGCATAGTTTACAATATCCAAGCTCCTAGCTAGAATTATAAGGACATTAAACTGTAACCAGCAAGTTGCAATATATGTCATCATCAATTTTTATATGAAAATCATTTTGTTTTGAGTTTTAGTAAAAGATAGAAGTGTCAAACAAGTTTTCTTTAAAATAAATGCGGAATAAGGATAAAGGAAGTTTGCTACCTTCTTCAATGCTACCTTTGCAATCCTCAGACGTACTTTTTTTTCCTTTTTTCCATCTCGCTTTTGGGCTTCTATAATCTTGCCATCGATCTCTGCCATCATCATAATCCCATCGCTTGCCTACCGGAGGAGTCCAAAAATCTGGTTCTTCAGAATCACTCATAGAGTCAGCATCTGCATTCAAAGTTAAATCACTGCTGCCAATTTCTACACTTTTCTGTTTCTCAACTTTGGTTCTAGTCTTTTTTGATTCTGATCCATTTTCCAACTTCTTATCTCCCTTGCACAACTTCTCTTTCTCTGCCTCTTTCCGAACTGCATGGAAAAATAGACATCCACAAACAAAATTGCAAACCTTCTCAGTTCCATTGAAATAACTAATTATAGAATTATCTAGCAGTGTGATAACATTTGGTCTGCAAGAACAAGTTAAACCAAAAAAAAAGTAATGCGCGTGAGAAAATTCTGAAAACCAATACCACTAAGTATAGATAATTTATGCTAAACTTTATGGAAATTGCATCATAACAAGAATATAGAAATGAAGTTCATATGGTCTTTCAATTTAAAATTTGACAGGATCAGACAGATTTCCTGCCAAAACATCTTGGCACCAAAAGAAAAGTTTTGGAGTGTCTCCCATGAATGTCTACACATGGAATTTACACTAACTACCTACCTAGTTTATTCTGAAATTTTCTCCCATTTATATGCTTCCAGATGTGTTCTTCTGTTTTGTTGACAAGGTCACCGGTCAGTTTACAAATCAGCTTACATCTGCATAAAATAAATAGCAATGAATCCCCTATTAATAAAGTTTAAAAAAAAATTGTGATAAGAAAACAGAAATCACATGGAAAGATTCAGATAATATCTGTGATTTTTCCCCTTGGAACTACATGTTAAATTCTGGATTTCCCCTTTTGAACTTTGAATGCAAAGTTTTAAACTCTTAACTTGCAAGACGGATTTAATTGGCCGTTAAAAAGGCTGACGGAAAAACTATTAAAAAACTATAATTCAGATCGAGCCGAGTTGCACCCTTCAAACACACTGCCACACATTGACACGCTGACTGTAAAAAACTGCAAAATCATGGCTCAAAATCAGATTTGGGCATATTCAATATAAACTGCATTGCACAGTGATTACTACAGAAACTGGATCTTTTATTTATGTGCGGTGCTAAGACCACAAAACCTAGAAATTTGATTTCCTTTCAAGGAGGAGGAATCTGTAAAGTTGGTTACATTTACAAATAGATTTTTATTTTTACACTCAGCTGTTGGTAGTATTTGGGAATTGCATGCGGTCTTTCTTGTGTTGGAGACCACTCAGGAACTACCTGTCAAGTTTCACGGGCTTGGTTTCCCAAAGAAAAGTCAAAATCATAACGTCTTACCTGCCCATGGTTTTGAAATGCAAGCTCATTGAACCAATGCCAATAAAGTAAGACATGCCCTCTGTTATGTGCGAGAACACCAAAGTAACAATAGAAGCTGATATGCACTTGTCCAGGTGTTGTCTATCATCACTAGTAAACTTTGGAAAATTCTTTCTCAAGCATCTAAGTAACTCATGTAGTTGGGTACCCAAAGCCAATGGCCCAACTTGCACACCCCATGTTATAGGTGCAGCCACCATGATTTGAAAATCTATGGCTCTGGGAACTAGGATGCTTGGCAACCACAAAGTTCTGCTTAGCACCGGGTGAGTTCTTCCTATCCTTTGTTGGGTGAGTTTAAAACCAAATCCTTCTTGGAGATCAAAGAATGGGTCGAAAACACCACTGCTTTTACTGGCTGTAATAAATTTTCTTTCAGCCAAGGTGACCAATATGGTTTACTTTTGAACAGTTGGGAAGGACAGCACTTCTCTGCACAGAGTTTATTCCTATCTCTCTAGCAACTTATTGGTATGGAATAGCACTCAACTTATGGCCTGATATGAATTACTGACTGATTTGTTTTGTGAGTAGCATGGAAATACGAAAAATTGCCACATGGTGGATGCCAAAAACTGTTGATGAAATATTTAGCACCAAGGCAAAACAAATGTTTTCGCAATAGTTAGGGGAAAAAGTCCCTCCTCTATTAAAAGAGGAAGTTCCTTTTTTGAAAATAGGAAAATGCTGGAAATAAATTATGTACAATATGCACATGCCAAATATGGGCATTTGTTGCCTTAAACTTTAAAAAATAAAACTGAAAAAGAAATGCAATATGAAAGGACACACATGAATAAGCAAACTCAAATCTCATCCTTGCATGGCAAAAATGAACTCATGTGAATGTAGACAATTCAACCTCGAAACTTGCAGTATTGAGAAACATAAGACATACAATAAACATAAGAATAAAGCACATTAACACACAGGTTCTGACAATAAATTACATAGAATAATTCTGTATTTCTCACTGAAAAAAGAACACAGTTTACTTCATCTTCCTCTCAACCAAAAAATTTTGAGTGTCAAAAGGCCCCTGTTACAATAGCCATCTCTCCTAATTAAAATTTGTGGGAGGTTGTACGACCTTTCTCATTCTTGTAACTGCTCTTTTCAAGATTCATTTTCTAATTTTGTATTCACTTTTCACTTTTTATTAAGTGGCTAGAATAATACAAAATGATATTACATTTATACTTTATAGACATTACAAAAGTGAAATATATACAGAATACAGTAAAGTGAATAGACATCCCCTTCAATAGTTTTTCCGAAAGAGTGGTCTCCGCCAAGTGGGCCCATTTCATGTTGTCGGTTGACCAGCAGTCTTGCTTTTCTCCTGTGACAGCACGAATGTCATGTACTTGTTTATGGTCTCTGCTATGAGATTTCCTTTTGAAATTACTCTGGTTTTATAGCAGATCAGCCATTTCTCAGTAATCATGATCATGATATAGGGAGTTTCAAAGAATTCTGGCAGCCTTTTGTTTAACTTCTCCAAAGCAGCATTGACTTCACTGAGCTTACCCATTGTGATGATGTTAAAAACACCTTCTTTAAACAACTCTTCCTTAATTACTTTTTGGAATTGTTCTTTCAACTCAACGGTTGAATCCTGTCTGAAACCATCCTCCTTGGAAAGTTCCATTGAGCCTCTCATTACCTATTTTTTGCTGCTCCCAGATCTTCCATTGCCCTGTTCAGAATGTCAGTTTTGTATAAAATACTTTCCAAACAATTGTAGGACAAGTCATCCTCCATTTTGTCAAATATACCTCCCTTGACAAGCAGATCAACATTAGTGGCTCACATTTCTTCTATATCCTTCTTCATTCCACCCCACATCTCTAATTTTGTCCTTGTGATATTGGATCTATTGATCCACTTTGCCGCGTCCAATCACAGTTTTCTCAGACTTAATCGCTTCATCATATATTTCAACCAATCCAACAGCAACCTTTCCAAACCAATCTTTCATTGTCTTGCCAAATCTGTTGTATCTACTTATGATCCAAATTGCTTCTTTACTAATTTTGGGTATTTGGACTGGAGCAGTTGGCAAAGATGCCATTGAATCTTTGACAAGACTCGGGGAATAGTTGACATATCAAGTTGACAAATTTGATTTTTCATTTGTTCTTGGGTCAATTCATCCTTCTCCGACCTCTCAATCATCCTTTTGGTAGTTTCTCTAAGGTTTTGAGCATCACTCTCACGAGCAAGCATTCGTAGGGGAATCCTCTTTGGATTATAATCATCAATTGTCATCTCCTCCATGTTTGTTTCTGTGATAGGCTCTACAATCTCCACAAATTGAACATCAGACAGATCAGAGAACAGCCTAGATACAGTCTCTGCCTTCCTTGGAGGAAGAGTTTTCAGGATGTCCACCACTGCATCAAAATCTGGCAACGTGTCTCAAATACTTTCTTCTTCCGACACAACAATGGTTGTAGTCATCTGAAAGAGGCATCATCGAAGCTTAGTAATTGCTTTCCTGGTACTACCTCCAGTTCATGCGGGAGACAAAAGTGCATTTTGCTTTTAAACAAAATTGGATGAGCATGAGAAAAATATTTCTTAGGCATAGTTGAACTTCGGAACAAGGACTTCGTGTTGGTACCATAATTTGGGAAATTTGACTAAGTAAAATTTTGGATACAATACAAGTGATACTCTTTATGGCATATCCAGTGGTGGGTTTTCTAGTGGGATGTACCGCCGCCCAACTCACTAGCATGAAAGGCTTGGGTACTCATCATTTGTCATAATTTATCTACCACTGCAAATTCAAGGAGAAAGAATGTTAATCCATCTGAGGATTGCCCTCATACTGCTGCAACAAATGTTAATTGAGGTTCGGGTGGCCCCATGACCTGCTCCACCACACATGCTCAACATGAAGCAGTGCAGCGCATGGTACAGTACCAATTCATGAAGGGCACAATTGTACAGGATGAAGGGCTCGCTAGCAATGCTAGTGTATAAATGTAAAGGTGTTAAATCAGTATTGCCTTAATGGGCACAGCCGTCTGATAGCCAAATTTGTTGTACAATGTAGTGCTTTTGGCCTTGAACTCTTTTTTTTTTTTAACCCGTTCCATACCACTCTGCCACGGTTTTCTGGACTGCATTGTATAAGCTTTCTGATTCGGGCAAGGGCCTGCTCTAAAACCCTCTTTTATTTAACTAACTAAAATATGTGCAATTTTTGAGCTTGACATTAATAAACATTTATGTCGAACCAATAACTTAAATGGGTGTTACACATAATGTATCCCATTCACTTTTCCATGCTAAATATGGCCTAAAAATGTAAAAAATCAGTTAAGCGGAAGGGCTTGAAATGGATATTTGGCAAATTCAATTCAAAAAATACATTTTAAAAAAAAAACACAAATCTCTACACCATTTATTATTACAAACAACACCCGAGCAGTACAAGGGAGGGTTCAATATTATTCGCAACAACGTGAAGCATTTGTTAGTAAGGGGAAGTAATATAGTTTAATTATTTAAAAAATTGCACCATAATTCAGGATTTTTACCCTCTAGACTCTTTCCCTATTGACAAAGCTTATGTTGTGTGTTGAACTTTATGAACACTACACTCACACTATGAAGTTATGAATGTGGAATTAATCCCGCTCAATCAAGCAGTGTCGGTGAGATAATTAAGAACCATTTATTATTACAAACAACACCCGAGCAGTACAAGGGAGGGTTCAATATTATTCGCAACATGAAGCATTTGCTAGTAAGGGGGGGTAATATAGTTTAATTATTTAAATAATTGCACCATACTTCGGGCTTTTCACCCTCTAGACTCTTTCCCTATTGGCAAAGCTTATGTTGTGTGTTAAACTTTATGAACACTACACTCACACTATGAAGTTATGAATGTGGGATGAATCCCGCTCAACCAAGCAGCATGGATGAGAAAATTAAGAACCATTTATTAATACAAACAACACCCGAGCAGTACAAGATAGGGTTCAATATTATTCGCAACATGAAGAATTTGTTAGTAGGGAGAGTAATTTATTCAATTATTTAAATAAGTGCACCATAATTTAGGCTTTTCACTCTCTAAACTCTTTCCCTATTGGCAAAGCTGATGTTGTGTGTTGAACTTTATGAACACTATACTCACTATAAGTTATGAATGTGGGATTACTCCCGCTCGACCAAGCAGCGCGGGTGAGATAATTAAGAACCATTTATTATTACAAACAACACCTGACTATATTCCAATGAGGTCAGACAACACTAGTTCCAATTCCATAATGTTAGTACAAGGCTCAATCCTTTTGCGCATGCAAACTTAAAAGTACACAAAAACTTCTTTAAACAACGAATAAATCAAAATATTTCTATGACATCTTTGTGCAACTCTCGCAAAAGATCTCTGATAGGCTAAACTATACACACTCAAAAAGCAAAACCCTATACTCTCAAAAAGTCAAATGACCCTAGATAGATAATCTTCCAAATAGAAGAACCCTAAATCCTAGACCATTGAACCAAAAGACACTAAACCCTAAATAGTAAAACCCTAAACCCCAAATTTTTTATTTGGATATCTATAGAATTTCCTAAGTCTCAAGTACGAAGGGACAACGATTCTAGGATGGGAAAAAAAATCCAAATTTTGGGGATGGCGTGGAGCAGCTATTGAAATAATATATAAATATTAAAAATATACATATAAACTAAAAACAATTTAAACAAACTAAAATAAGATGACATAATAAATTTATGTCAAAAAATTACTCAATAGAACCATTATGATTAATCATTAATCCAAAATTGTAAATGATAGATACATCAACATACTAGCTCAGAGCTGAGAGTCTAGACAATGAGAAGAGATAAAGACTCAAGAGTACATAATACATTATGTTTAACATCGCTAAGTCAAATCAAAGCTAATAAGAGTAAATGATCAATATTATAATATATTATAATTGATACATCAACATGTTAATGCCCATAACAAAAAAACATAGTCCACAACTCAATAATCAAAGTCATTATCCAAAGAAATACTTACGAACTACTCATCCTCACTGGAACTGTCGTCCTCATCTTCATCCTAGAAGGGGATCCCAACCAATCTCGGTTGCACATCCTAGTCCTAGTCAACATGCCCCAACTCCTCATAATCTATATCCCAACATTATGCTGGGCTCTCTTTGTACTCAAGTGTCTTGCAATCCATGAGATGCAAGGCAACAAGCCTCTTTAGTCTATTTAAGGTAAGTCTGTTCGTCTTAAGTCTTAAGAGAGTGGATCCAACCATATGACCAACTCCTCTCAACAATAGAGGTACTAAAAACCAAGGAAAGAAGGCGAATGGCAAGTGTCTGCAGCAACCTTGGAGGCTCATACAATTGCCACCAACTCACTTTCCTTGTCAGTTGCCAATATAATCTTGTCGATCCTCATTGAAGACTTGGCCTCATCAAGTTCAATAAACTTGAGCTACATAAATTTGACTTATGAAGCTTCCTTTGCACCATACATTTTTCTCAAATCCTTCAAGAAGCCCTTCTTCACCTCCTTGTCATCTAAGGGAACAACTCTACCAAGACTTTCCACCTATCATTTTGGATGAAGTGCATATGCAACCATATGTAAGGAAATGTTCAACTTCCCCCACATCCGCTAAGTGATGGACTGAATATGTTGATGGTATAAGTCTAGGGTGGAGTCCCTCACCCGAACAACGACCTTCATCTGGCCAAGCATGTTGTCAATGGACTCATATATCTTGCCAAGGTCGGGGCTATCAGAATTCCCATATTTGACAATGCTAAAACTTAAAGATATAAATGATGTGATGTATCTCACAACTACCCAAAATGTCTCTCACCACCACCACCTTCACCCTCTTCCCTTGCTCTATATTGGACTCCCCCCACTAAGTCAATTTTTGTGTCATGATCATAAGTTGTTTCCTACAACTCACGCATCCTATCCAACAAAATAGAGTAGGATGCAAAGCAGATATCCACTGGTTTGAGGAATTCCTTCCTCGAAAAGGAGCGGAAGAGTGTCAGTGATGTGTGATGCTTGAAAATGAACAATTACATCTCCCTAGCCTCGATCACTACCTTTTTGACCTAGTCAATTTTGCTTAGTCCATTGTTCATGGCATACACAAAAACAAGTCCAAAATATATGGTTGTAGGTAACCGCAACTAGATTACTTATTGCTCTGTACACATAAGATACATTTGTAACTACCTACATAAGATACATTTGTAACTACCTGCACAACATTGGAAAGGCCAACCTCCACAATGGCATCTCTCAAAATGTTGAACTAGAACTCTGCATCTTTGCATTTGCGTGAACAATCAACCGACCTCAAAAGACAATGTCCATCCTTACAAGAGGCAATGATATTGATGAGTAGATAGTGTCTAATATCTGTCCACCTATCCATAATAATGTTGCATTCATGAGAGACCCATGTGACCTTCATCTCTTATATTAATAAATTAACCTTGGAAAAGTTCTTATCTATTTCGTGTAATAAGAAAAGCTAACAACACGAAATGGGATGTCAAACAAGAACGAAGAATTTATGAATGGGCAATGTCAGCCTCCTCCCTAACCTTTGAATCATACATGTCTACAACTAGATTCAGGGCCATGACCTTCCTCTTCCCCCTAGTCTCCACTCTAGTCACCTCAACTTGAAAATTGTTACATAATTAGAGAGAGAACTCCTAAAAGTCCTATGAAAACTAGAAGGGGTGTCAATGCCACATCTCTAAAGTGAATGCACACTTGATGAAAGCAAAAAGTTTATTAAGCTATTTAATGGAGATATCACAGAAAACATTCCAACAATTCACGACACCGACACCCCTTCTAGTTCTCATAGGACTTCTAGGAGCTATTTTTATAATGCTATAGCAGTTTCAGCTTTTGAGGTAACTAAAAGGGAAGTTGGGGGAAGAGGAAGGTTGTGGCACCCAATCCAATTGTAAAAATGCATGATAGAAAAGCTAAGAAAAAGAGTGACGATACCGTTGGAAAACTCATTTTTTTCCATTGGAATCTCATTTCATTTTGCTCACTCTCCTTATTACAAGGAGGCTACGGCTAAGGTAGCCAAAAGAACTACAAGTGACTTATAAGACACAAAATTAAGGACCACAATCTTGGATGGGAACAATTTCAAGCTTAATTTATTAATGGAGAAAATGAGGGCTCCGTTATGTCTATTTTCCACACCTCAATTTTTTCAAAATCAATACTTTCTACCATAGAGATGACCCAATCATGAAATCTAAAACTGTGTCAGGGACTCGATCAATTAATAGAATATTTAGATGCATATTTTTTATTATGAAATGATAATGATTAGATGATTTCATGTTTATATTTCAAAGTAGGCTTGAAAAGCATGGTGGATAAATGAATAAAATACGCACATATATTTGTGAATGTGATCGGTTATCTTGATTTTTCAGTTAAACCAAGTTTAGATATAGTATTTCAGTTATAAATTGACTTTCAAATTTTGACAGTTTGAACAGAGTTGTGATGATTCTTTGATTTTCGCGGATGATGTGATTATTGATGTAGAACAGATAATGATGGTATATAGATGATTATTGCATTTTGAAATCACTATATTTGAAAATCAATGCATCTCTTTATTGAAAAGCTACTATGCAGATACAGATTAGATTCAAGGCTCATTTGTGTTTACGACTTGTGCTATAAAGGGCATTCAAAAACATTGGTGTGCATAAGTTGATTTGATAATGATGTTTAAAGTCCCAAGTTCTATATTGTATAGTCTAAGGTATTACCCATTTTGTCTAGTGATCTTGTGACTTATTTACCGGAATGCATAGCCTACAATCATTGTTCTTATGTTTCAAAGTTCTAAGGACCTATTTGACATCCTAAGTCTACGCCATTATCAATTCAAGATCCTAGCAATTACTCAAGTCTATGTTTCAAAACATAAATCCCAAAGCTTAAGGTTGGTATGTTTATTGCGTCCCATTTGGCATAGAAGTTATATATGATAAAGATTAATGTTATCCTAGGACTTGTTTCATGAGATGTTTTCAAAGACATTAGATGTTCCGTTGAAATTAGACATTTTATAAACTTTCATCCTCGCATGTATTTTCAATACCTAACTTGCTTGTCTCAATGAGGTTGAAATCAATTCAAAGGCTTATCCATAATGCATATGACTTGTTTCGAATTCAAATCAGCATGACATAAGATGCCGAGTTGGCAGATGATAGGTCACTGATGGACATCGTGGCATGGTGAAGTTGGCATAAACATCTAATTTGAAGGCATATTCACAAAGCTTTGGGATATGCCAAGGATTTGGCAGCAAGGTGGAGTTAATGCAAAATGGTCTACCTCGAATAATGGAAGTTGCCAAATGATTTAGTGGGAAGAATTAGTGACAACTAAGTTTGGTTGTGTTGGTAATAGAGTTGGCGAAGCTGCTAAATGTGTCTTTGGTAAACACGAGCCAATGGGATTTGAGCACGTCACCGAGTTGGTTACGGCGAAAGGTGGCGGAGATAAGTAGGGTGATTTTCTTGTTTTGTGTTCATTTTACAAAGCTCGAACGTGGAAGCAAAGCTCTCGTTGGGTAATATTTAAGTTGCAGAGAAGGTTTCGTTGAGTATTTTGAGCAGAAAGATTTGAGCGTGCATTATCAGGTATGTTTTATACAGCTTAGAACAAATTTGAAAATTATATATGGTAATTTTGAATGAAGTTTGTAGTTTTATGAAGGAAATCGTCCCTTAGTTGCACGAATTGAATAAATTTTGGGTCTGCATGACATTCATGAAAGCTCTGAGTTATTTTTGAATGGTTTTCCATGACAAAATATAGGCTATGGTATGAAAAAATTTTACAAATCTGTCTGCATGTAAATGGTTTGAGAAGTTTATGATGATTTTCTTTGAATATATTTGAGAGATTGTTACTTGTGTGATCGGGGATGTTGTCAGTTGTGTGAAGTTTTGTATGTATAGTGGGAGGAAAGGAAAGTTGCAGGGTTTCGGTTTTCAATTATTATTCCCATGCATGCAAATGAATATTGTCTAGTTGAAATAGAAAGATGTTTCATGTTGTTACTATGGAAAGTTTATTTCAGACTGTTGGTTTTGAGAATAACTCTGCATATTGTTTTCAAGGGTTTTTGCTCTGAGTATTTATGCATGTCATTGATCTTATATGTTGTGCTTGTCCTAGAAATTTTTAAAGGATTTTGACTTCATGAGATTTTGGTTGTTTTCGAAAAACCCAAGTTTTGGTTTCTTAGAAGCAATTATGTTTGTTCAGAAAGGTATAAATTGGTTTTATATAGATGATATTTGAATGGATACAGTTAGCTATTGTGCAAAAGATGGCTAGAAAATCATCAATATATATATGGATAGTCTTGAAATTATGAGTTTCCCTGTCAATTTTCAATTGTACGTGTGGTTTTAAAGTTTAGATTTATAAATGAGATTTCTATTAAAACTATATCTCAGTATTGAAGTTTTTATCTTTATCTTAAAATTGGACATTGAAATTATGGTTCCAGTCACTTCTCATTTGAAATTTATATGAAGATTATATTTTGGGACAATAATGTTGGTTTTGGATATCATTTGGTGATTTCATTTTGAGAATATACTGTTGGAAATCTTATGTCTTCAATTTTAGATTAGTTTAGTTTTTGAGTTAACTTGATAGAGGTTGGAATTTCATTGAAGACATATCATAATGTTTTGAAGAAAATTATGATATTATTATTTAAGGGATTCAATGGTAATTGGATGCAGATAAGATATTTCAGTTTGTGCCTCAAATCCCGAATTCTGGAATGTCTTTAACAACCTCTCTTTTTATCCAGCAAATCATAGAGGAAACAGAGGTTTCTACGATCGTAGAATCAGAGCTAGAACTCCTTCACAAAGTAGTTCTTCTCATCGTCTAGAAAATAATCCACAACACCTACCCATTCAATCACTTGAAAAAGTGCAGCCAACTATTGAACCTAATCCTGCCAACCAAGTTACCCAATTTAATGTTGAAGTTGCATATGCTAGAAACTATGTCAATCTTGGTCTTCCATCAATTTTCAATGAACCTTCATCTTCTCATAGAGACTCTGTTTTGAGAAGTAAGAGGATGGGTTTGGCATCTTCACATAGTGAACCCATCACGGGATGCAAAAAATTGAGATTGGATAACTCTGTTTCAATTGGCAAAAAGAGAATACTTGAAATTCACCCTTCCACTTCAAAAAAGAGATCAAAACGTCAGAATGATATAGATTCCCCTGATGAACTCAGAGTGTTGAAACGAATCAAGTTGAAAATTGATGATGCAAGTGATTTTGAAACAAAAATCATGTAGTTTCCTGCTACAGAGATAAAATATAATGTTTGTCTTAATGCACAAGACAAATCAGTAATTGAAGTACTTTCAGACTCAAATGATTATTGGACCTCTAGGGGTTAAACTTTGTTTTCAGTTGAACTCTTGCATGGCAAAACTTTTCACTTTCAGTTGGATACTTTAACTTCAGATTTTGGAATTTTTTATCATATTTTGAAACTACAGCAGAGTTTATTTTTGATATATATCTGCCTAAGTTAAATTTAAATATGCATTATAGTTTATTATAAATGGAATTTTATCAATCTTTGATTTAACTATTTATGATTCATATATATATTCTATTTTTATTATTGATTGATGTGGGTCCCCACCCATTAAGATTAGTACTCAATCTATATTTAAAAATTTGATCAATTAAGAGTTTTAAAATCTTAATTAAATATTTCCTTAACCAATAATTGTTTATAATTAATTGACTTCTAAAAGTCAATTAGTTAACATAAAATAATAACTAACTAAAGTTGGTTATAACTTGTTTTCAACTAAGTTTGGAGCATAAAAGGAGATCAAACATTCATTTGAAGATAGAAGAACAGGTATTGAAGACTTATACATTTTGTGAAGTCAATCATTCGTCTATCTTACAACTTTTGCAAATGAACCCAATAGTACTTTATCTGACGGTTGAGTAATTGTTTAGGAAACACAAGTATATCCAGTTTTTATTATCATTTATGACAGATTATATGAAGATTGCCAAGCTTAACATCTTTTGATGATTGTTATTTGCAGTCATAGGCGCATATTCCAAGTATTCACTCTGAATAATGACGAACACTTCGCTATTTTGCGACATTTCATTGATCTATTTTGATTATAAAGTTGTCACTCAAGTTATTGTAAAGAAATTTTTTTTTTTTCAATAAAATCTATCTTTTATGCTAAAAAGACTCTCCTTGAAACTCGCACACGTTATTGTACTTTATATTGTCTCTAATTTTAATATAATTTTATCTTTCAGATTTCCTTAATTTAGTTTTTATTTCTGTTCCTTAGTTTAATTTCTTGTTTTATTTCAGATTTAGTTATTTAATTAGTTTCTTAGATTGATACTTTGTTTTCCTTCTTAGATTTAATAGTATAAATAGGTTGTTTTTTTAATTAGTTCTTTTCCCGAGATTTATGTTACAGCTTTAAGTTCTTGTTCGTTGTTAGTCATAGATTAGATTCTTAAGTTTATTTAGATTGTAGTTTTCAATTTTATATCTGCTTTAGAATTATTCTTGTTACTTCTTTATTTACTAGTTGATTCTTAAATAGTTGGATTAATTTGAGTATAGGTTTAATCTTAGTTTATTTTATCTTTAGTCCTTGGTCTTTTTCTTATTTGATGTTGTTTCTTAGTTTAGATTAGTTGTTTTAGATAGTTTGTTGTGTTTTTCTTAGCTTTAGTTGTTGTACGTTCTCTTTTCTTTTAGTTAGTTTGTAGTTGTTTGTTGTGTTTCTTGATTTTGCTTTGTTTGATCTTTACTTGATTGAATACTTATTTATCTTATCTCAAATATGTTTCTTTATATTTCTAGTTTGTCTTTTGAGGTTAACTTGGAGAATATTTCAGTAAGCAAGATATTACTTGAATATATATTCTTTTATTGAATCAGATTTCTATTCTTCAAGAGATTATCTAATTCATAAGTTTTCTTTGTCGAATAGAATAGATTACAGATTCTTGTCTAAACTTATTCATGATTTGATAAAGTGGATATTTGATTGTTATAAAGAAATATGTTACATTTGATAACTTATTGATTATTTTTCAAAACTTATTAAAAAAAACCTCACGTCTTTAGGATCATAATTGAACCTTTAGAACCCCACGATTAGACTGGTACGATTCCACCTTGACCTTCGCGATACGCAAAAGGGTTGATTCGTTGACGGTACAATTTTCATCGTCAACAAGGTCTCTCATAGAAGTTGCATTATCATGGATTGGTGGACAAATATTAGACACCATCCACTCATAAATATCATTGTTTCCTATATAAAATGGACCATACTTCCTAAGACTAGTTGACTATTCGCCAAGCACAAATAATGTAGAGTTCCAATTTCATTATTTTAAGAGATGTGATTAAGGAGATTGGGCCTTCCAATTTCATACAAATAGTCACTGATGTGGCTTACACGTGCAGAGCAACAAGTAAGCTAGTTGACGCTGCCTCCAAGAATATCTTTTAGATCCCATGTTGCATTCATGTCCTAAAAAATGCATTCAAAGACATTGGCGAAATTGAATGGGTAAAAATGGTAGTGGCAGAGGCTAGGGAGGTGTATATGTTCATCTGCAACTGCCACACATCAATGGCACTCTTCTATACCTTTTAGTGAAAGGAATTTCTGAATCCAATGGACACTTGTTTTACATCTTACTTTATTTTGTTGGATAGGATGCTTCAGTTGCAAGGAATACTGCAACTTATGATCATGAAACAGAAATGAACTCAGTGGAGGAAAACCAATACAAAGCAAGGGAAGAGGGTGAAGGCGGTGTCAACAAGAGACACAACTTGGACAAATGTGAGACACATAATGTGAGATGATAAATTTGAAAAATTGATTATGATATGCAAATTATATCAAAAACACCTAAATCTACAATCTACCATTAAAATTGGAAACCATTAGATCAAAAAGTAATAAAATGGATATTTAAAACAACATTTTGATCTAAATTCAAGTGTTCCCAATCAAGATTCAAATTTAAAAAAATACTAAAAATTATAGATGAAGGATTGTTACCAGACTCAAATTTTTGACAGCAAGATATTGGCTTTAACAATGTTTTGATTAATAGACTAGTGATTGATTCATGGATTGGTTGATAATATTGATATAGAGGTTTATGGATTTCATAGTTAGTTTGGCCAAGAGCTTTGCAAGTTTATACGGGTGATGGAGGGAATAAAAAGAAATTTAAAATTCCTAAGAATCCTCTAGATTTAGAGGGTTCTAGAGAACTGGAGAGGTTGGAGGAAGTTTCTAGAGTTAGAGAACTCTAGACTTCATTAAGAGTTAATGAGAATTATATAAGAGTTTTAGATAGACTTTAAGGACCCAGGTTTGTAGGGAAAGCTATGGGTAGGTGTGTAGGGGGTAGTTAATATATTTTGAATTTAAAATTAGCAAGTGGGCAAGGGGGGATTAAATGGAATATGATTATTACGTTAATGGGATAGTAATGGAACAAGTGATGGATTAATATAATGTGGGGTATGTAGAAAGGTTAGCATAGGTAAGAAAATATATGAAAGGGACTATATAATTAACTTGAAAAGGGTTTAATTGGCGAATTAGTGAATTGTTAAGATAAATTAGTGACATTATTAGTAATCTTAAAAAGGTGAGCAAATTTAGATGCATACACATAACATTGATTATATCTCCAATTATCAACATCATCGAATATAGGGATTTTGATAGCCCCAACCTTGAATGAAATATATAAGTGCATTAACACCAGGTGTGGTTAGATAAGGATCGATATTCAGGTAAGAGACTTCACCATAGTGTTATACCATCAACATATTCAATGCATTATTCAGCAAAGGTGGGAGAAGATAAACACCTTTTCACATATGGCTATAAATGCAATAAATTCTAAATGGTACGTGGATCGACCTAGTAGTGTAGTCCCCTTGGATGACGAGGTGAAGAAGGGTCTTTTGAAGACCTTAAGAAAAACGTACAATGCATAAAAAGCTTCGCAGGTTAGATTGGACTAGTTTAAGTTTACTGAACTTGATGGCTACAAATTTTCGACTAAGATAGATATGCTCACATTAGCACACGACAAGCAAGCGAGTTGGTGGCAACTATATGGGCCTCCAAAATGTTGCGAGCACTTGTCATTCGCCTCATTTCCTAAGAGTCTAGTTCCTCTGTTACTAAAAATAATCAGTCAACATATTGTTGGATCCACTCTATTAAGAGGAACAAACTTACCTCTACGAGATCGGAGATGCTTGTTGGTTTGTGTCTCATGGATCGCAAGACATTTGAGTACAAGGAGAGCCAAGTATTACATAAAGATGTGGATCCTAAGGAGCCAAGGCAAGTTTATGAGGACTAGGATGCGCAATAGGCATTGGTTGGGATCCCTTTCTAGGATGAAGATGAGGATAACAGTTCCAACAACAATGAGCAATTCATGAGTATTCATTTTGATGATGACTCTGATTATTGCATTGCGAACTACGTTTTTTTGTTTCAGTTATTAACATGTTGATCTATCAATTATAATATATTATAATATTTATCATGTACTCTTCTCAATTTCAAGTTTAACTTAGCATGTTAATCATAATCATAGTCACCAAGAGACGAGGACGGGAGGGGTCTTAAAGAAGGGGATGTTAATTTTTATACACTAGGTATGGGGGTACTTGGAGATGGGAAACAAATAAAATAATAATATTTATGTATTTAAATTTTTGAAAATAAAAAATTAACATAAATCAGATTTTGATTTCATAAAGATTGAAAACTTCTAACTTTTAAGTTATTAAACTTTAAAATTTACTATTTATTAAGTTTTTTATATTTATTACTCAACTTTACTTTTATGTTTTAAAGTTTTTAACTTTTAATATTAAAAAAAAAACTACACTTCAAGGTGGGAGAGTTTTTTTTAGGAGATGCCCATAGGGGATGCGATAGACTTCAAACAAAGTCTTTGAGACTTGGAAAGCGTCTCTATATCTATCTCGCATCTCCAAGACAAGTCTCCATACCTGAGACATGCCCCAAGTACCTAGAGATGCGTCTCCCAATTACTAAAATCATGATGAATCAGAGCTACAAGTTCAACACTCAGCCTAATGTGCTCATTCATGTGTCTAAGTTACTAGTGTTGAGAAAACATGTTTTCATATATAAGCTAATGAAGTTAAAGCCTAGATAGACCTTAGATTATAGGAATAATATGTTTGTGAGGAAACATAGTAAGAACAAGGCTTAAATTGTACCCCTTGGTCTCACCTCTAAGTTAGTATTTGCATTTTGTTGCCATCTAGGGGGAACAAGATCAAATAGGTTCAAAGATACAGCCTAAAAAATCCGAGTGAAGGTTGATAGAAATAGAGTATATAGATCCTGATTAAAAACACATTAATAACTAGTTGTAAACAATCTAGTAAAATAACCTTGGCATTTTATTAGTGATAGTTTGTATCTTATATTTTATTAAAAGGAATATATATTAGGTTTCAAATTAAATTCAATCATTCCTATATTGTATTGTTCAAGATGCAAGTCACCTTAATAAAAAAATATGGAGTTCATTATGTTTCCCTTGTGTCTTCAAAATTAAACGCATTTCCTTATCCAAGTTATATGTTTATTTTATGCACTCACTAATATTCCCTTGTGAAAAGGGAGTGTCATAGAGTTTGAACCAAAACAAATCAACCTAAATATCACACTTCTTGTACTTATGAACATGTTCCATGACAATGTTTGCATGATCCAAGTAAGCTTGTCGGTTCTGAGTTCATGAGGCTAGTTTGCAGCATGATGAGAGTTACTAGTACGAAGGTTTGGTGGCCTAAGAGTTACTATGACAATGATTTCAATTGTGACAATCCATGAGTTCTTGAAGAAGGATTCAAACAAGGTCAACAAATCCTTTTGTAGCAAGTATGGTGGCAACAACATGTATAGAGACAATTTAGAATTTACATGGGACTCCAAAGATTTGTCAACTCATAGCTCTTCATATCATCCCCAATGTAATGGGCAAATAGAGGTGATCCACACTTGCTTAGAATATTATCTACGTTGTTTTACTTTTGATAAGCAAGCGCAATGGGTTAATTGGCTTCCAATAGCAAAATGGTGGTATAACATTTCTTTCCATACTTCTTCCAAAATGTCCCCCTTCATGGCATTATATGGTTACCATCCACAACCCATCACCTCATCCTTGAAAGTGCAACCAAGAGTCTAAGCAGTCGGCGAGAACATTCAACACCAACATGAGGTACTTTCTATTCTCAGATGGATAACTTGGCCATGGCACAAAACCAAATGAAACAACAAGTTGACTAACACAAGTTTGAAAGACATTTTGAAGTAGGAGATTGGATTTTTATGACGCTGTAGCCGTATAAGCAAATGTCCTTGAACCAAAAAAAGACGAATAACAAAATTTACTTGAGTATTATGATCCTTATAAGATCTTGTAGGGTTCCCATGACAAGCATCCATGCTGGTATGAGCCTTCAAAGTTGCCTTATCGAATTGATTCCTACATTCTGTGCAACCCTGAGAGCGTTTGTTAGATTTGTTTTCCAATGTTTATATAGATGACATAAGCGAATTTGATTCCAACGATGAAGACATTTTGTACATGGAAATAATTGCCTTGATGAATGAGTGTGTAGCAAATCAAGATGAGGAAGAATCACCTCAAAGAGTGCTTGAGAAGCATGGTATACAGCTAAAGGAAGTTGATATGACTCTCACCAATCGAGTCCAAGGAAATACTTGCTAAACAAATATTTGATCCTAAGTGGTTACTAGAGTTGAAGGGCATGAAATATTTGTTGATTTTTTGTAACAAAGCCTTGTTACAAAAGTTACATGTTTAAAACCAATTATAACCTTGAAAAATCATTGAATACATTCAACAACATAACCTTCAAACCATATTGGCATTCTTCTCAACCCCTAAGCAAATTTTTTTGATTGTTCCTCTCAAACAAGACACATACACATAGTCATAAACCTTTACAACTTTTCAATTGCAAATCAATGCTTACAAAAGCTTGAATGCTTTACCAACAACTGATTGCAATCACTAAACACTATCATTATCAGGATACAACAAATATTTATTTCTATCAATCCATTTCTATTTATTTTCATTCATTTACATTCAAAACACAGTTCTGCAAGATAGAGTACATAGTTCATGCCATCAACTTGGTGTCTTCCATACCTCTGCCTATCAACCACCAAAAAAATTCTTTATAAAACCTCTCAGCATACATCCTTCAAGAAAAGCATTGTGCTGAGAAAACAATAACACCCTATCAACTCTTCTCATTGTCTCTAGTCTCAGCTCTGAGTTAGCATGTTGATGTATCTCTATCATGTACGAGTTCAGATTAATGTAATCATAATGGTTTTATTTACTAATTTATTGTTTTAGTTTGTTTATACTTTAAGTTATTTTTTTGGTTTATTTGTTTATATTTAATATTTATATATTATTTTAATAGGCATCCCTTGTCATCCCCAAAATTAGGAAAAGATTTTGTTGTCCCATCCCCAAGACTTGAGAATTATGTAAATAGCAATATTCGTTAAGACACATCCCCTACCCTCCAAGGTCGTCCCAATGCAAGGAAAGAGGCGAGGTGTCACTCATCCTCTGCCTTGCCCCATCGCGACCCCTTGTTTTCTCCATCTCTATTTGCCATCCCCAAGTTATTTCTAGAATATTCCGACATCCCCAAGGACGTTTCCTTCAATAATTGAGGCTGAGGATAACAGGGCATCCTGACCACCAATGTGAGTAACAAAACAATTTTTTTGACAAATGTAAAATTTGGCCCTCCAAGGGCCCCTACCCTAATGCCCCCACCCTAATACAACCCTTCCCCCCTTAAAATTCTAAAATTAGTCAATCTATATTTTGAATAAAATAGGAGAGGAAAGAAGAAGAAAGAGGGAAAGAGGGAAAGAAGGAAAAACACATAAGTTATTTGCAGCCACAAAGGAATTTGCAAAAGCAGAAACAACTTTAGCAAGGTATGTGCATTTCCTTCCCACCCTTCTTTTGCATTCTTTTTTATGAATTTCAGATGTGTAGAAAACTTAAAATTGTGGCATTTTGCCAAGTTCAATAGGGTTTGTTAAATGTTTTTATTTTCCTTTTTTGTTTATTTTAACCTTTGTAGGATTTTTTTTCCCAACAATAGCGAGTATATGAGAGTTTCAACAGTGATAATTGAAAATCAGAGAAATATAGAGTGCTCATGGGGAAGGGTAAGAAGGAAGTGATATTCAAACACAAACTAAAAGTTCAATTGGGCATGTTTTCCAGTTTGAATGCCAATCAAAGTAATTAAAGCCACTTGAACGAGTGTCATTCATAGTAAACAAACCTTTGCTTAACTTTGCACATATTCTTTACAAAACCAGGGCAAATAATTCATGGGGTAGTCACAATTGGAAATGCAGTTTTTGTGGGACTGATTGGAAAGTCAGCATTACTAAGGTTAATGCACACCTATTGTGTTTTCCAAGTCATGGAGTTGGTGTTTGTGATAAGCTTACACTTGACATGAGGGCTGAAATACAGAGGTTGTAAAGTGAGAACCATTCTAATCCTACCACATCTAGTTGGCTCACACCTTTTTTCTAGGAGTTCTTCCAAACATGCTTCTAAAGATCCTTCTCCAACTCCTAGGGATCCAACATTTCAAGTGGAAGGGTCATCCAAGAGAAAAAGGAAGGCAATAGGGACAAATCTGGTTGCAAAAATGTTGATGTGCAGACGTGGGATGAGGCAGATGATTCCATTTCATGCTGCTCAGTATCTTTATTAAAAGGAGGCATTCTCTAAGGGGCATGTAATGCAAGGTCATCTCATGTGCCCCTTGGAGAAACTACATTGAGAACCTCAATTCTTGACAAAAACTACTCAAAAGTTAAATTGCTTATAAAGGATATGAAAACAACATGAGTGAAGTAAAGTTGCTCTATTATCATGGATGTGTGGACGGACACGAGGCACCGCCCACTCATCAATGTTATCGTCACATATGAGGTATGCTCTTCTTCCTTAAGGCTATTTATTGCTTTAGAAAGCACAAGGATGCCAATTTTTATCTTCCGATTTTAAAGGATGCTATGAGTGCAAGGCAATAAAAAATTTGATTGAGATTACGTAAAAGTCTGCCACACGTTTACTTGACCCCTTGTGTGAATGCAATGAACCTTGTGCTAGAAAGGTTTAGATGAATATGTGCAACCACCACAAGTCAATGGCATTGTTTCAATCTTTCTCAAGGAATTCTTCAAATCAATTGAGACGAGATTTGCATCTAATTTCATTTCATGAGAGAGGATGTTTAAGTTGCGGGAGCCCTTGCAGCTTAGGATTGTAATATAGAAATGGACTAGCTAGGTCAAGTCCAAGACAGAACAAGGAAAGAGTGCAAAGGACATGACTATCAGAAATACATTTTGCACAAATGTGGGGTACATCGTGTCCTTTATATCACCTATTCTTACCATCATTGGACTCTTAAATTTCCTCACCTTGGAGAGATATAATTGATATCATACTTGCCCAGATGAAGATCACGATTCATGAAAGATGATTTGATACATCCCATTGTTCAATGGGAGAAGTTGAACACCCTTTTATCTAAGTTGTTTGGATACATGTACGGGTACGTCTCGGATACGTGGGTACGTCATTTTTCAAAAACCTTGATTTGGATACACCGTGGATACATCTTTATATATATGTAAACAATGCATACTTCTCATTTCTTTTAGTAAAACACTTGAAAATACAAATTAAATTTGATAAGCAAATAAAATATTAATAAATATAAAAATATCGATCAATTTAAAAATATCGTCGATCATATCGTCAATCGATAAATATAAAGTATTAATAATATTAAAATATTATTTTATAAAGGAAAAATAAAATAAAAAGCAATAAATATAAAAATATCAATAATTATAAAAATAAAGCATTAATAATATTAAAATATTATTTTATAAAGAAAAAAATAAAATAAAAAGTGATAAATATAAAAATATCGATAAATATAAAAATAAAGTATTAATAATATTAAAATATCATTTTATAACAGAAAAATAAAATTAAAAAAGGGTCAATGTCTTATCAAAACCTTACAATATTATATTATTAATCTCCAAAGAGTAAGGGTTACGGTAAGTAGCAGAGTCGTTGGCAATGTAGTGGCGCAGCTAAGACACAAGATGGCACAAGCTCAAATTAGTATCCTATTCTGAAAAACGATGGGTGATGTCAACCTTCAAGCCCTCCCGTTCGAAGTCTGGTTCTGCTTCACGTCTATCCCCCCCGTCGAAATGGCGCTGATCGTGATGACTTACCGCCCGATTTGTGTATCGATCTCACCTCTACCTCTCCCGATGACCACCCACTGGTCTGGTTGACACGACGACTCATGACAGGGAAGGCAAGCTCTACGACTGAGACAAGCTCCACTACTTCGAACGTCTCCGTACCGAAGACGTCCCTAGACAGGGTTCATGGGGGGGAGGGGGCGTTTCCTGCAACAACCTTTTATGCCTGGCCACATATATGGGTAATCCTAGATGATTAGTAGATAGGGTTGGGGGAGTAACTCTTATTGTTGATCAAGAAGTGCAAAAGGGCTTCATGAAGGACCTTTAGAAAAGTATACACAACGGAGGAGATTGCAAAAAAATTACACAAAATTGTTGGTTTCATAGGCTACAATAAGGCGACTAGGGAGAATATACTCACTCTAGCGCAAAAAGACCCTAGAGGATGGTGGTAGCTACATGAGGGTCTAATGATTCTACAAACACCTTGCCATTCACCTCCTTCTATAGGTCGTTAGTTCCTCTAATTCTGAGAGGAATTGATCCACATATATCTTTGCCCACGCTATTCAAAGGTGCAAGCTTACCTCTAGGAGACCAAAGAAGCTAGTTGTTGTACATTGTGCCTTGCACCTCGTGGATTGCAAGACACTTGAGGACTACAAGTTGAGTATAGCTATACAAGGGGTTGTGGTGGATGAGAAGCCTAGGCAGGTTGATGAGGATCAAGATGTTTTGCATCAAATAATGAGAGTATATCTTGTTGGAGGAGCCAGTTGATTTTGAGTCCAATAATGTTGAGGAGCTTTTGGTGCTCAAGAACTTTTGTTTGACGATGCCTCTAATTATTGAACTTGCCACTCAAAGCTTGTAGCTAAGCATTTTGACATTTGGATTTTGTGACTATTGAATTGTCATGGCTATATAAAATAATTTATTTTCTAATTTTTATGAGATAATGAATTGATTTTCAATAGCATGACTCATGGATGTTATTTGAGTTTCAACTATTTATAATGTCTTCCTTGATATTTGAATTTCAGATCAAAACAATTATGCAATTGAAAAGGCATATGATGTATTTTGTTTAATTTTCTTGTCTTTTAAAATTAATATATATTTTTAATTCGTCATCCCCACATCCTCAAACTCTAGGGAAATATTTTTCATCTCGCAAAAACATCACAACTTCCCAAAAACTCAAAAAAATGTAGCTAAATAGCACAACCCTCACATAGAGAAACTAAACTTTAAATAGCGAAACCCTAAACCCCAAATGTTAATGCGGACGTCATGAAACCCTAATTATTAAGCTCAATATTTTTAACCCCTTTTCTTTATAAGCCTTTAATTCTAACACACCCAATGCCATAGATGAGAAATCAATGAACCAAAACCTAATAGGGATTTTCTAAATAAGCTTATTTAATCAAACCAAGGCCAACCCTTTCACCAACATTTCCTTATTCTTGAAAACTCAACTCAAAGAAAAACTAATAAGAATTACTCTGCCATGAGAACCAAAACGCTAAACCATCAAACAACAAAATCCCAAACCCTATATGATAATGGAACAAAAATTAAAGGGGCTAAGCTCTAAGGGGCTCCTCCAACGATCGTCTTCCAACCTGTTGCTTCTCCGTCTCTCTCATAGACTTTGCGATCCAACATAGTCCTTATACAATTAGAATTTGTGGTGGTCGTTCCTTGAGCTCTCTATGCCCTGTATGTCCTCTCATCTTGCTTTCTCTTTTTCGCAATCTAAGTCATCTTTGCCTCCTCCCTTTGTGATATACATGCCTAGTTGTGCTCAGCCATTTTTCTTCAAGTGTCCTCTTCCAACTATGTTCTTGCTAAAGAAATTGTGGTTTTCCTTCCTCTTTCCTTTTCATAGCTCCTCTCAACTACTCAACACCCTTCCTCTGGTGATCTGCATTTTTTTTGTGGGTTTTTTTTTTTGAGAAAATCATTGTCCCTACTTAAAGTCTTGTTGCTATAGATCAAGAGATTTTTTGCAACATTCTCAATCTTTTTGCCGCTTCATTGGGCATGGTTCAGAGGATCCTATGGGTTCAGCCAGAATGGTGGGTCCTTCCTCACCTATGTAGCTCGTGCAGCTCTTTTCTTTTGTTGTTTCACTCTACTCTAAGTGGTTCCTCCTCTTCATGGCTCCCCTCACATTCACGAAGCCTTAGTGCTCCCAATTTCTACCCATGGATCTCTACATAGTAGTTTATCTTGTGCAAGAGTTGTTGAGCTTTCCCTTGTCATTAAACTTGGGGATGAAGCAATTGATCAAGAAGATTATTTCATTGAACATGACCTCTTCTCCAACTCCAATGGTCTTTGGTCTGGTCGATCTACTCAAGGGGGAGCTTTTTCTCCTTGTTACACCTACTTTCTCAAGGGTTTTTTTTCTTCTAGTCAAGGCTCCTTTTTTGAGTGTGAAGCTGCAGAACACAGGTTCCTTCTTCTCACAACACTGAACAAAAGCTAATACGAGGAAGGTCCCTGGGTTTTCTTCCAGGAAGAATTTTGTGCTAGCCTAATTATGGAGTTTGTAGCTTTGTTAATGAAGCATTTCCTGTTGGCTTCTTTACGGGTTTTGTGGCTGCTTGATTTGGCGAATTTTGTGTTTGCATGTTATGGGCTTTGTATTTCTCTCTTTGGCTCTCTATCCTTCTCTTTCTCCCTCTTCTCTCTCTTGTTTCCCGTATCTCTCAATTGTCTTTTCAAATTTTCTTATGGGTGAGGACCCCAAATACAACCCCCTCGATTAACCAATAAAAAAAATCCAAACCCTAAATAGCAAAATACTAAACACCAAATGTCAATGCAAGTCTCACGAAACCTTAATTTATTCAAATCAAGATTTTCATATCTCTTTTTCACTAATTCTAATACACACCCAATGTCATTAATGACCAAACCACAACCTAAATCCTCATCTGGGTTTTTTTTTAAAGACCTAATAACTACAATCATGCCTACTGCATTCACCCCTCTTTTGCTAAAATTTAAAATTCAGTTCTAATGGAAAATGAATGTTACATGGATCCCAAAATAAACACATTGGGCAAAAATCAAGCTCAAACTCTCAAACTACACACCCCTCGCCCCTCAAACAACAAAACCCTAAAACCCAAATGTTGATGCGCATCTCTAGTAACCAACATCATAGATGACCAAGCAACGAACCAAAACCATAATAGGGGTTTTCAAAAAAACGTGATAATCGAACCAAGGCCACCCCCTTCACCACTCTTTTGTTAATCTTCACAAAAACAACTAAAATCAAAACCAGGGTTGCAAGATATTGCACCCCTACTTCTAGGGCACACGTATTTGTGTGCCAAATACAGATACAGGTACATTATAGCTCAGATATTGCCCAGATACCATATGCAATCGTATCCAAATATGGGCCACATCAGATAAGGTTGGATACATTGTGTGTCAACCATAGCCTTATCTGATTTAAAAGTTTAAAAATAAGGATTGAAAAACAACCCTCGAAAGGCTAAAAACATAATTAAAAACCATAAACAATCCCCTTGAATGCATTTTATCAAAAGCAATAAAGGACGTGGACGTGAATGAGTGTTAATTTGCTCTTTTCCTTCAAAATTTCACACTAGCTTTGCTGACCTAATCTTCTTTCATTTGAAATAATATATATGTTAAATTTATATTTCAGAAAATTTAGGTATTTTAAGTTAGATATAGGTTAAATTTTTTATATTTCAAAGTAATTGTTGTCTAAGTTTAAATTTTATATTTATTTATAATTTGATTTACAATCTAGTTGAACTTGAACTTCAAATTAATTTATAACTACTAACCATATTTGATTTTCATATAATGTATAAATTTGTTTATAATTTAAAATTAATAATTATTATAAAAATAATAATTTTAGTGTTTATTTCTTTTAATTTATAGTCTACATTATAAATATAATAATTAAAATATAATGTTATATATTCCATCTAACCGTATCCATATCAAGATGTCTTAAAAATTATCCATATCCGTATCAGATACCACATTTGTATTTGTATATGTATCTGTATCCATGCAACTCTGATCGAACTTGAACCTAAATATCAAAACCATATGCCTCAAATGTTTATGTAGGTCACATGAAACTCTAATTATTAGAATCAGTATTTTCAACTCCTCTTTACAAAAAAAAAAATTCAACACCTAAAATCCTAATATTGCCATTGATGTCCGTGCAAAAACCTAAAACTCTATTGAGGTTTTCCAAAAAACCTTTGCAATTCAATCAAGACTACCACTGCCACCCTTCCAAAATTACAGTTCTGTCAAAACCAAAATAAACAAATAGGGTAAAAATCATGTTCAACCATCAAACAACGAATCCTTAAACCTTCAGATGGAAAAAACCCAAAACCCTCAAACAATAAAACCCTAAATTGCAAAACTTTCAAGAACCTCTTTAGTTATATGCCAGTTTTAATTGTTACGTGGTGGGTGTTATCACTCAGAAGTGCACCCTTGTAAGAATGTATGCTTGTTCTCACTCCTGTTGATACAATGAAAACTCTCCAATGTGTGAGTGGTCTTATATTGGAGAAAATCTGTTACATCCTGATTCCTCGTCAAGCAAACTTATTAGATTATACGTGGATATCTATAATTGAAAAATTTGGATTTGACTATTTTAACTAAGCTTTGATATATGTTGTTATAGAACAGTAAGATATTGCTTAGGTTACATGATCATACTGCTATGAGTTAGTTGTATGTATATGTTTACTTTATGATCATGTTGATTTGTTACTTCAGTTATATTTTATGATGTATATATATCATGATTGTTAAGTCCTAACTACTTGCTCGTTGTGAGGTTGAAACAGGGGAACTCATCCCTCAAAACATAACAAAGGGAGAGCATCATCGGAGAGAATAACGTAAACGGGGGCGTCAAAGGACAACAGAGAACTGGGAAAAACCTTGCACACACCATAATAGTTATCACATGGTAAAATGCATTTAAAATGGTTTGCACATGGTGTGTTTATTTCTACTTGCTTTGGAAAGTCAATTTCTATGGTTTGCTAGTATAGTTTAATATCTCAATGAATTTGTGTTGCGTAATTGGTATGTTGGTCATTAATGTCAGTGCAAATATTGTTAACATAATTAGATTTAGAAATCCGAAAAAAGTAATTTATGAAATTGTCATTTAATTTGCTAGTGGCAATAAAGGATGATTAATTAATTTTAAAATTGCAAATTTTCTCTATTTTGTGTTGAAATAAATAAAAATTAGAAATTATCATAAACAAAGGAAAAAAGGGGAAAAAGACAATAAAAGAAATAAAAAGACTAAAAATAACAAAAAGAAAATTTAAAAAAAAAACTTTAAAAATATAAAGACATGCCCTTTTCATGATATGAAATGGGGAAAAATTATAAAAGGAGAGAAGCATGGAAAGAAGGGAAGCGACGCTTAAAGACGGAAAGGAGATGGGGCCCAATTCTAAGGAGAATACGGAGCGTGGAACTGAGGAGAAAAGCGAAAAAGTGTTTTTTGCCAAGTAGGCATAGCATTTAATTTATGTATAATTATATGAACTGTATATGTGTATAGTTGTTATAAAAACTCTATATATGTGTGTTTAGCTATTATGAAATTGTGTGTGTTTACTAAAACTGTATAACCATATGTAGGCAACGCGAGTGTACTAGTTAATACTTGAACTCAAAACAGATATAACCCTGTAGAGATTGGTCATAGTATTCCAAACGCTATATCTAGATGCTCAACATGGGCATAATTGTTCAACTTGAAACATAAGGAATTGTACACCTTCATGTTACCCATAAGATCAAGTATGTGATTACCCTTTCTTCCCTAACTTCACTATCTAGACTGGTTTGTTCTCTTGTTATGACGTTTTCCAGAATGAAATGGGTACATCCAATAAAAATCTTTTCCTTCAGAATTATCTATTTTGCATGTTTTGGCTACAAGAACTTATTCAAACTCATTAAAAGAATGCGAAATAAAGGCCATCGATGTAATTAAAGCAAAAAAGACCTTATAAAATTGGAGGATTAGCGGGTGAAGCTGGCATACTTGAACAAGAAAAAAACAATTTCTAACACAAATCGAAATAATTTCTTTGAGATCTTTTCATGTTTCGGTCCGGAAGGATTGCATCTGTTTTTTGACATATGTAGAAAATTCTTGCCTGTAATATTATTTTTTGATGCCACAAATGTCTGACTATCTGGTGAGAATGTCTTATGCTAAAAATTCTTGACGTTTTATGACTCATGCGAGAAAAACCGTGTGGAAGAGATTTTCTGAGAGATATATTATGATGCCTCCATTGGGCGTGGTAATTAGCAATGCTCATTATGTAGGAGACTACATATGATATCTAGCAATTTATTAGTGATTCAATAGAATGCAGGCCCATCAATAGGACACAGGGCCATATGAGGAGATAGCCGAATAACATTGAAGATCTTGGGATCGCTGAATAACATTAGTAAATTGTTAATATATATCCCATCGCCAAATCGCACTTAGATATCTTTGTAAGATAATAATGTGGATTAGGGTGATTCCTCCAACTAAGTGCGGTCTGTGGTTTAAATAAATTGAAATTGATTCTCTGTTGCCTGGGTACAAGTATAATGAACATGATTCAGTCTCTAGCTTGACTGAACTTTGCAAAATTGATGACAAATGTGAATGGTTTAAACTATTATCACACTTGAGTATATATATAATCTCTATTTAGATTCTTGTGATGAAATCTATTTATGGTGTGTTAATTAAAAAAAAAATCACGTATTTCTAGTTGACCCCAGCGAAATTGTTACATGTGATATCAGAGTTGTGACTCGAACTCTTGGACCTAATGAGTCCATTGGCGTTTTCTTGTCCTTTTGTTCACCAATGTGAACCTAATGACAGGAAGTATTGCACTGATATTTTGGATTTGTAGTGCCTCAGTGCAAGAACCATGTTACACCATGATTGAAGTTTTGAGACTTGATAGATCCTCCTATATGGCTTGGTGACTATTGTGAGTGTGAGACATTCATGAAATGTGTGTGGTACATTGAGTGTGTACCCTTAGAAGCATTCATACTCTTTTGAGTTGTTAAGGAGTGGGTTTATAGTGTCCCAATGGTGATGGTTGTATACGAGGTTTGGGTAGGTGAGTACATAGCGTAGTTCATGAGTTATGAACAAAAGATTTCTACCATAGTTTGATCACTTAGATCGAACACCTCGTGTATGATTACATTCTTCTTGGTAATCAAGTCACCTTCGCCATTTGTGTTTTGTGTTCCGAGTGTTTAAAGAGCACATGATGCTTCTCACTTAATTATATAAGCTTTAGTTTTGTGTCTTAATTACACTTATCCGATAAGACCATTTTTTAATTTAGTACCACCTAAGGCGGTGGGAATTTTCTTGTAGTAAAGTGTAGATGTTTTTGTTGAGAATTCCTATGTGATAAGAGTTTGTTTATGGATTGGCATCCTTAAGTTATGTGGATTAGGAAGAAGTGTCATCTCTCTTAGTTAGCTTAGAGGTGAGTTATTATCTCATTCTCCTTTCACATCATTATAAGCTACCAAGAGGGTTCATATTTTCATGATAATTGTGTTCTCTTAAACGGAAACTTGTTTCTGAAATGTTGTTTTGACCATAGTCCTTAGAATTCATGGGATAAATGTCTTCTACTTCTTGTTGAGAGAGAAGTTGTAGGATTGAATGGATTAATACATATTTGTGGTTATTATATTTTTCTCTCGGTTGCGAAAATAAATTGTGAAACTATACTTACAAATTTGGTAAGTAGGTAGTGATTTGGCAACATTGAGTTGTGGTGTTTTCTTTTTTATCTTGAGAGGGTATGTAGGAGTTTTATTTTTGAGAAGATAGTTCTCTACTTTTCACTTGTAACTCTTTAGGGTCACTACTTTATCTAATATGGGAACTTAGACCACGTGGAGTGGCGAACCTTAAATTATAAATTAATTATAGATTAATATTTATAAGTCGATTATAATTGTTATGTATTATATACCCTTGATTTGATTTATATTATTCTCTTTTTGCTTAAAGCATCTTGTTTTGAAAAGAAATTTATGTACCTTTTGCCGGAAGCAAGTAGGGTATAGCTTAGAAGTGAGTTGTTATTATCTAATTCTCCTTTCACATCATTATGAGCTACCAAGAGGGTTCATATTTTCATGATAATTTCATGTTCTCTTAAACGGAAACTTGTTACTAAAATGTTGTTTTGACCATAGTCCTTGGAATTCATGGGATAAATGTCTTCTACTTTTTGTTGAGAGAGAAGTTGTAGGATTGGATGAATTGATACATCTTTGCGGTTAGTATATTTTTCTCCCGGTTGTGGAAATAGATTGTGAAACTATATTTACAAATTTGGTAAGTAGGCAGTGATTTGGCAACATTGAGTTGCGGTGTTTTCTTTTTATTTTGAGAGGGTATGTAGGAGTTTTATTTTTGAGATGATAGATCTCTACTTTTCACTTGTAACTCTTTAGGGTCGCTACTTTATCTAATATGGGAACTTAGACCACGTGGAGTGGCAAACCTTGAATTATAAATTAATTATAGATTAATATTTATAAGTCAATTATAATTGTTATGTATTATATACCCTTCATTTGATTTATATTATTCTCTTTTTGCTTAAAGCATGTTGTTTTGAAAAGATATTTATGTACCTTTTACCAGAAGCAAGTAGGGTATAGGATGTACAAATCCATGGAATTCCCATTTCAAGTTTCGATCAAATCACTTACGGGATGATGTGACAATATGTGGAATGTGGCAAAAATTAAAAAAAGGCGATTAAAAGTTTATTTTAACCTATTGGAATTAATTACTTGATTTTGTGGATGCAGGGGTGGCACTATCTGGCCAATAATACCATACCTCTATCCATAATATTTTCAAATAATTCTATTTAAATTGCTACTAATATATATTTTAATATATTTATTGTCAACCAATATATATATTTTAATATATTTTCATTCTCAGATATTCCCATATAATAATCCGTATCAAGCTCAAGGTAAATGGACATTATTATACATAATATTAATCTTTATTAAAAAACACTACATGTATATTTTGTTCCAACCAATGACACATGGCGTTAACTCATACTTTGTCTTTGGCGCCAATCAAAGTAATTTTATGCATGAGCAGATTTGCCAACCGCAAGTTTTACAAAGATAAGCATGATTTTGCCAAGTCATCTCCGAGATAGGCATGGTAATTATTATCTGGTATTGATCACAATCCACCTTGGCACCAATCCATTTAGTACAGCAAAGCATTTGGCAGGTTATTGGCAGCAGCATTTGACGTGGTTTATTGGCAACGTTTGGCATGTTTTGATGCAAATCTCTACTTGGCGTTGAATCAAGACCATCATTCTCTACACCAAGCTCCACGCGTGGACTGCCATCTGGATAAGACAGCCAAATATCAATTAAACAACTCCATATTGAACTCGCCATTGTGGGATCTATTCCTAAATTGGATAACCAACGTGGAGATTTTTAACAGAACCCAAGTTCGGGTAAAACTGATACACCCGCCAAGGTGGAAGTATTGAAAATACCCTGGAGACCTCGGAATAAACACGCCCAGTGAATGTGGGAAGGGCGTGGGAGAACAAACAAGAGGTTGAACCGAACCCGAATACGAGTAAAACAAAAGATTATGCCCAGCCAACGCCAAGGCATTGAGAGATATAAAAATAGCAGCATGGTAATTGCGCAGAGGTAGTGGAAAAAAAGAAGAATACCGAATTGTTTTCTGAACGCAAAGAAGGTATTAAGTGTAGCTTTTCACAAGATCATCCATTTTAATTAGGGAAGTCTATTTTGTTGCAGATATCTAGTATATGGTACGGAATTGTTATTAGCATACTCAGAGAGATTTTGTAACTATTCTCAAAGAGTTTTAATTGATCGGAACACTTACAGAGTGGACTCGGCGACGTAGCCATTTGGTGAACCCCATAAACAATTTTTCATGTCTTATTTATTGTTCTTTGTGATCTGAAATTCTTTCAATTTCCGGAATTAAATTTGCTGAATTGTTTTTAAAAACCAATTTTGGATTAAATTTAAGGGGACGTAAATAAATACACTATCATCCAATTCAAGTATTCAGTAAAGTTTTTATAAACTTGGATTTTTCGATCAGTTTGGTATCAAAGCTAGTGATCAAAGTTGAATAACATTATCTGACAATTGCAAGATAGTCTTGTATGTTAACCAAGTCTAAATCAAGACGTGGTGAAAGAAAACTTGCAAAGTTTGATCCTGAAATTGTTGCAAGACGTGCAAGCCAACAGTCAAGTATGGGCGCTGATATGTCTGAGGCAAAATTCCAGCGTGATTTCCTTAGCATGAAAAACATGGTTAAAAAAATGTATGAGGAACGTAAAAAGGAAAAAGCAAAGATAAAGTTGAAAGAGAAGAAATTCCTCTTTCACCTTCCAAAAAAGGCTCCTCTTTTGCAGATGGTAAAACTATCACACACTTGAAATTAGATGTTAGATTTGATTTGTCAATTTATAATGGTGGGCTAAGTGTAGATAAATTGGATAACTGGGTCAAGCAGATTGAGATATATTGCAGGATTCAGAATATTGACAATGAGGAAGCCAAAATTCAATTGGCTACTCTCCGTATGAGTGGCACAACACTCATTTGGTGGGAGAGTAAAATTCAGGAGAATCTCAAGCAATATGGTAAGGTGATTTCCTCTTGAAATGATTTTAACTCTAAGCTGAGAAAACAATTTTATCCTTTGGGTTATATGCAACAATCTACTATAGATTGGCAAACTTTAAGGCAAAATAAAGGTCAGAGTGTGCAAGACTATACTCAGGGGTTTAGAGATAAGGCATTAATGTTAGGCATTTCTCTTTACAATCCAGAAACATTGTTGAAATATATTGGAAGTTTGCACAGCTATTTGAGACATATTCTCATGTTTAGTCCTAACCTTGATGAAGTCTATGTGCAAGCTACCCATATGGAAGCCAGGGGTAAGATGACCAAGGAAGGCTATGGAAAGAAGTCTCATAAGCCATTCGAAAGCAAAGACAAAGATAAAGGAAAGGGTGAGAGTAAGTCTGCTTATACTGTTAAGAAAGAGGAAAGAAAACCTTTCTTTAATCATTGCAAGAAGAATCATGATGAGGCTAAGTGTTGGAAACTCCATCCAGAACTCAAACCAAAGAAGTTCTGGAATAAAAAGGAAAAAAAACCTAATGTTGTGGTTCAACAGGACCTAGAATCAAATTTTGGTGATGAAACAAGTGACTGCCATGGATCTACAAAGTTTAACTTCTTCCTCATCTAACACTAAACCTTTTGTTATTGCTTCTTCTTCTAAAACTAAATCTAAACATGTTGAAAGAAAAATGAATGAGCTTTTCCACATAAGAGTTATAACTAAGCATACTAAAATAGACACTCTTTTTGATAGTGGATCACAAGCTAATCTTATTTCTAAAGAGGTTAAAAAAATAGAACTCTAAACTAAATTACATCCAAAACCATATCCTTTAGGATGGGTGTGTGATGATGCAAAATTGCAGGTGACAAAAACATACACCTTGAGGTTTGCTATTACTTCTAAATTCATTGATGAAGTAGATTAGATGTGGTTCCTTTGGATATTTGTGGAATAGTTTTGGATAGTCCTTACTTATATGATAGAAAGGCAATCTTTTATAGAGAGGAGAACAAATATGTTCTTGTAAAAGATGGGATTGAATACATAGTAAGAACCCATCATGTTGAAGCCAATTTGACTCTTGTTTTTGCAAGGCAAATGAAAAGACTTGTAAACTCCAGTAAGAGTTTTGTTCTCATGATTGTGAAAGCCAAGGATAATGAAAAATCCAAGGCCTTAGAGGGTTGTGATCCTAAACATCAATTTGAAATAGAAAAGACTATTTCTATCTACAATGATGTTTTTCAAGAGCCACAAGGTTTACCTCCTAAGAAGGAAATTCAACATGAGATTCAATTGCAACAGGATGCCTCTATTCCTAACATTGGCATGTATAGGTTGTCAATAGTTGAGAATGAAGAAATAAAGAAGCAAGTGATGGAGTTACTTGAGAAAGGAGTCATTCGGCCAAGTACCTCTCCAGGTGGGTTGTCTATTGTCTTGGTACCTAAAAAAGACTGTACATGACGGTTGTGTGTGGACTTTAGAGCTTTGAATAAAATCACAATTAAAAATCGCTACCCTCTTCCTCGTATTGATGATTTGTTAGATCAGTTGAAAAATGCAAAGTCTTTTACTAGGTTAGATTTGAAAAGTGGTTATCACCAAGTAAGAATAAGTGATAGTTGGCAAAATTGTTTTTAAAACTAAACAAGGTCTTTTTAAGTGGCTTGTTATGTCTTTTGGGCTTTGTAATGCACCTGCCACATTTATGTGGGTTATGAATGATGTGTTAAGACCATTTCTAGATGGTTTTTTAATTGTGTACTTAGATGATATTTTAATCTTTAGTAACACATGGGAAGATCACATCTGGAAAGTTTTACATACTTTGCAAAAGGAGAAACTATTTTTAAAGATGTCAAAATGTGAATTTGCAAAAACATCTTTGGTTTACTTAGGCTATATTGTAGGGAATGGCTCACTAAAAATAGACCATGCAAAAATTTCAGCCATAGTAAATTAGCCAATGCCTAATAATGCAACAAAAGTTAGAAGTGTTCTTGGAGCAATTTAATTCTGGAGAATATTTATTGTTAACTTCTCTTATATTACATCTCCTTTACATGCTTTGACAAGTGCTAAGCAAGTCTTTTAGTGGGGAGGAAAACATGAAAAAGCTTTCAATACTCTGAAAGAAAATAAAAGTATAACCCCAATTCTTGCACCACCTGATGTACGACAATCTTTTAGGATAGAAACTAATGCTAGTGGGTATGCAATGCGGGCAGTGTTAATGCAGAACCGAAAACCAGTGTGTTTTCATTCGGAACCCTTCACGAGTGTTGTAAGTATATGTTTACTTAATGATCATGTTGATTTGTTACTTTAGCTATATTTTATGATATATGTATATCATGACTGTTATGGTCTAACACCTGCTCGTTGTGAGGTTGACATAGAAGAACTCACCCTCAAGGTGTGACGAAGGGAGAGTATCATCAGAGAGGGTGACATAGCTGAAGACATCGAAGGACGACAGAGAACTGACAAGAACCCTGCACACATCACAGTAGTTAGCACATGGTAAAATGCATTTAAAATGGTTTGCATATGACGTGCTTCTTTCTACTTGCTTTGAAAAGTCGATTTTTATGGTCTGCCAGTATAGTTTAATAGCTTAATGAATTTGTGTTGCGTAATTGGTAAGTTAGTCATTAATGCCAATGAAAATGTCTTTAGCATAATTAGATTTAAAAATCCGAAAAAAGTAATTTATGAAATTGTCATTTGATTTGCTAATGGCAATAAAGGATAATTAATTAATTTAGAAATTACAGATTTTCTCTATTTTGTGTTGAAATAAATAAAAATTAGAAATTATCAAAAAAACAAAAAACAAAAAAAAGACTAAAAGTAACAAAAACAAAAAAAAATAAAAACAAAAGAGAGAATAAAACAAAAAGAAAATTAAAAAAAAACCAACTTTAAAAATATAAAAGCCACACCCTTTTCATAATATAGAATGGGAAGAAATTATAAAAGGAAAGAAGCATGGAAAAAAGAAGGGAAGCGAGGCTTAAAAGACAGAAAGGAGACGAGGTGCAATTCTGAGGAGAATATGGAGCGTGAAATTGAGGAGAAGAGCAAAAAAGTGTTTTTTGCCAGGTAGGCATAGCATTTAATTTATGTATATTTATATGAACTGTATATGATATATTTATACATGTGTGTATAGCTGTTACAAAAACTATATATGTGTTTAGTTGTCATGAAACTATATATATATATATATATATAAATTATTTATATATATTTGTTAAACTGTATAACCATATGTAGGCAGCACGAGTGTACTAGTTAATACTTGAATTCAAAACAAAAATAACCCCGTAGAGATTAGTCATATTATTCCAAGCGCTATATCTAACTGCTCGACATGGCCATAACTATTCAACTTGGAACATAAAAAATTGTACACCTTCATATTACCCATAAGATCAAGTATGTGATTATCCTTTCTTCCCTAACTTCACCATCTAGACTGAATTGTTCTCTTGTTACGACGTTTCCCAGAATGAAATGTGTACATCCAATAAAAATCTTTTCCTTCAAAATTATTTGTTTTTCATGTTTTGGCTACAAGAACTTATTCAGACTCATTAAGAGAAAATGTGAAATAAGGAAGGCCATCGATGTAATTAAGGAAGGCCATCGATGTAATCAAAGCCAAAAAGGCCTTATAAAACTGGAGGATTAGCAGTTGAAACTAGCGTACTTGAACAAGAAAAAATAATTTTTAACACATTGAAATAATTTCTTTGATATCTTTTCATGTTTCGGTCTAGAAAGATTGCATTTGTTTTTTGACATATAGAAAATTCTTGCCTGTAATATCATTTTTTGATGCCACGAATGCCTAACTATCTGGTAAGGATGTCTTATGCTAGAAATTCTTAACATTTTATGACTCGCATGAGAAAAACCCTGTGGAAGAGATTTTCTGAGAGATATATTCTGACGCCTCCATTGGACTGGTAATTAGCAATGCTGATTATGCAGGAGACTACATATGATATCTAACAATTTATTAGTGATTCAATAGAATGCAGGCCCATAGGAAGAGATAGTCAGATAACAGTGAAGATCTTGGGAACGCCGAATAACATTAGTAAATTGTTAATATATATCCCATTGCCAAATGGCAGTTAGATATCTTTGTACGATAATAGATTCCTCCAGCTAAGTGCGGTTTGTGGGTTAAATAAATTGAAATTGATTCTCTGTTGCCTGGGTACAAGTATAATGAACATGATTCAATCTCCACCCTGACCGAACTTTGCAAAATTGATGACAAATGTGAATGGTTTAAATTATCACACTTGAGTATATATATAATCTTTGTTTAGATTCTCGTGGTGAAATCTATTTATAGTATGTGTTAATAAAAAAATCACGTATTTCTAGTTAATCCCAGCGAGATTGTTACAGAATCTCTAGATTAAGGGTTGGTTCCCTTTGGTACACTTACCTACTTCTCTCTAAACTCTCTAATTTAATGATTTTTTTATCAGAAAAAACGTAAAAGGAGCAATACTCTAGCTGAAATTCAACATGAAAATTGAAAATTTGGGGTAATGCACCAATGTTCAGATCAATTATGCCTATACTTGACACACTTGGGAAGCTAAAGAACTTGCACACATTCACTTCATCTTCATACAATGACTCTTGAGTCAGTGTTTCATACAAAGGTCTTGAAAAACATTCACATTAGCATGGAAAGAATGAACATAAGTTGAATTCACTTCCAAATTAAGTAGAAATCAGACTTAGACACTTGATATGACCCGCAATAATTCTCATATGCTGCATAAAAGTGAAAAATTCAGACATAAACATAAAACAATCAATCATTCACTAAGTTACATCAATGAACATAAGACACACTTCATGAACAACTTAAAAATGGAGAAAAAATCCACGTCTTATTGTTTTTAAGGTGTAGTACAAATTTTGATAGAGCTTCTATATAGCCAAAAACATATTCTAATCATTTTATCTCAAAAATGAACATACATATAGAAAAGGAAGGAGAAAGGAGACAAAGCAACCCCAACCTAAGGATGAGTCATCATGCCTAGTCATCCTTCACTCCTTCAACTCAACTACCAAAACTCCAAACTCCTATGTAATACATCTAGAGTTTAAACTTATTTTCTTGGAACATGGCGTAAGAGAGAGATAAACTTGTTTGAATGTTTTTTAACAAGTCCTAGTTCGTCATTCATGACCTGTTTTTTAGGAATTTGTTCTTCTTGCATGCTTTGATGGTCTTCAATGCATGAAGAGGTCTTGATCATCTTCACTTAACTACTTGTGAACAGCTCATTCAATCTCCTTGAGACTCTCCATCAGTGACTTTAGTTATCTTCCTTATATCTTGAAGTTTGACTTCCGCTATTTTCCTTGTATCTTGCATGCATGTTTCTCTCTCAACCTCCTCAAATTGCTCCAAGGTGGTGTAGAAGGGAGAGGTTTGCATGTTGCTTAGTGAAGGAGTCTCCTCCATGAAAATAGGCCCTTTTATTTGATCAAGTCTTTACCTACACTCCTCCATTCTTCCATGTTCCTTCTCCACCTTTCTAGGGCTAAATGAAGGCTTCCTCTTGTTTGCTTTGACTTTTTCCATAATTAGCTCAAAGGGGGTGTGGAAGTGAGAGAGATTGCATGTTGATGTTGTTGAACTCTCCTTCCAACCTTGAGTCTTTTTAGATCACAAACACTTAACCTCTTCCAAATCTCCAAATGGCAAAGAGTCCATGTGATTCACTTGGCAAGGTTGTTGAAGATTTCAATGCATTGATTGAGCTTGTGGATTGTCTTCTTCCTCCAAGGTGGCATAGAAGTGAGAGAGATTGCATGTTTTATGTCTTACTCTTTCATTAAATATCCTTACTGATAGTGCATTTGATGATGAACAATCACAACTCTCCATACTGATTCTTTTTGGATATGTTTATCTTCTCCAACTTGACAAGCTTGTCAAATGCACAATGAAACCTGGAACTTGATGAATTTGCATTAGTTGAACAAAGGAGTCTAAAGAAGATTGAAACATCATCACCATAGTGACACAGACCTTCAAACAAATTTCCAGCTCCAAACTCCACATATAACTTCTAAATGCTCTTTTGTGTTTGATAGGTCTCAAGAAACCCTGATTCGGATTTGAAGGTCTAAAATGAGTTCTAAGTCTCACCAGACACTCTTCTTATGCTCATTGAATAGGTCTCAATGGGGCAGACTTGCAAAAGTTTGAAAATCTCAAAAATTCATTAAACTCTCAAACAAAAATTCACAAAAAAATACCTAATTGCTGCCCAAAGTGTCCCCTAGAGATGTTTTTCAATGATCTGAGCCTATTTTGAATTGATTTTCATTGTATGAACATAGATTCAGACCTGTACATGAAATATACACCCTCTCAAATCATTTTATGCCCTTGAAAAAATTTGAAACACTCATTTCTAACTCCATTTATGAGCGAATTAGTCAAAACCCTAATTTTCTTCATGATGCAATCTTGTGTTTTGCCATTTTCTCTCTTCAGGTACAGTACAAACATGAAACCACTTGGAAACATTCAAGAACATCAAAATAGACCATGTCAAATTTCAAGAGATTTCACTCAATAAAACTCAAAATATGCACTTTTTAGTGCTTCCTAGCTTGCAAAATCTCATTTTTTAATGTTTGTAGGTCTCAGTTTGGCATTTTCTTGAATTTTATGAGGCCTCCAGACCTCATTCTTTTTAGATTAGAACCTGGAAGAGCCCCTCTAAGCATTCCAACCATTGAATATCTTCAACCGACCACTCAAACCTCTTAAAAATGACTTTTTTGACTATCTCTTTTGCATGATTGAAAACCTGCAACCTATACCTTTATCTTTTTCCATTATTTAAATTATAATTTTGATTGAAGGTGTAAGAAGGTTATTTATGCCCCATAAGAGCTCATACAACTTTTCATTTGCAACAAAGAACTCAAAAATGCAAACATATTGTCTAAAACCGAGTTATTAGAGTTTTAAAAGGATTTTAGAGCACCTTCCCTTCTTAACAATTGTTCATCAAGTTAAGCTCATGTACCCTGCAACCAATGCATGGAATATTAAGGGCATAGGGGGCCTATCTTCCCCTAAGACCATTCAAACCAACTTTTCTTCCCCTTCATGAACCGAACATCTGAAAATTGCCCTTACTAGCTTACAACTAGCTTGCTAAAGGAATAAAAGAAACTCCTGCCAAAATTTGGACTTGTGAGTTGTTTCTATTTTGACTTGATGAAGACTGTAGAATGTTTTGGAGAGCTTCTCGGATCTTCAATCAATGAATGAAGTCTTCCTCAAAACCTGCACATAAGCAACCTTGACCAATGGTGGCAAAATTTGTCAATAGTGTACTCAAACCACCTTTTATATACTTAGGCTCTATTGTGATGCGGGCCTAATGAGACCATTTGAATGGGTCCATTAGAAAGTCTTGTTTTAATTTTGTCGTTTGTTGGTAAGAGTTGCCCAATCTTGTGGGTCCATTTGGTTTTTAGTTTATTAGATGTAATTTTTGTAAGAAGACCAATTATCCCACATGCAAAAGGCAAAAGAGTTAATGTGGGGAAAATGTTACAAATAAGCTCTTGGATAGGGGAGTAATACATGTTTTTGAGGAAATAAAATCTTGTGTGCAAGTTGGAAGACTGAGTTTTGGGCAAAGGGCAGCATCCACACTGCCTTGGATATTTGAGCTTGAGTTGACATCTATGCCTTCTCAATAAAGTCTATATTCTCTCTTATGTAACATCTCATCTATGTTAAGTAATACTACAGCTTGGTTTCATTACCAGTAAAACTATAGCTTGGTTTCATTTCCAGTTTTAGCAATTAGCATCATTAAAAATGGTTTCAAATATATTTTTCAACAGCTACATTCAAGATGAATTGCAATTTCAGTAATTCTGGATTTCACTTTTCAGTTCTGATTTTATTTTTCCATATCTTGGGTTAAATCCATTGCCAATAGTTAAATTTTAAAAACATAATTGTTTCAGTTTTTTTATCAGCAGCTAAACTTCAAAATATTTAACATTATAAATTTTCTCTTCTGAAATCAGTTTCTTGCCAGTTTTCAGTTTTCGAGAACATAACAGTGGTATCAGGGCTGAAAACAGTGTCTGAGCTTCCCTTGTTAGTTTCAGATTTCTATTTCATTTCAGTTTGATATTTTGTAAGATTTAGAACAACTAAAGAGGGATTAAGTTGGGCTCATAACAAAAACCCTAAAACCCAGATGTTAACACAGGTCTCTAGTCATCAAAATCAAGATTTTTAACTTGTTTTTGTCACAAAAATTTAATTCTAGCACACACCCAAAGCCATGAATTGCCAGGCAACAAACCAAAACCTTAATTGAGATTTTCTCAAAAAACCCAAATCAATCAAGCCAAACCAAGGCCACCCCATTTCCTTTTGTTTGTCATCTTACTGAATTCAACTCTAATCAAAACCAATAAAAAATACTCTTCCAAGAACACCAAAACCCTCAAACAGCAAAACCTAAACCCTATTCACCAGAATCAAGATTTTCAACTCATTTTTTTCACAGTATCTAATGCACGCCCAATGCCCAAGGATGACAAAGCAACAGACCAAAACGTAATTGGTGTTTCCCTAAACCCTCTCTACAATTTTTTTGTTAATTTTTAAAATCCAACTCAAATCAAAACCTGTAAAAATAACTTTTCCATCAATACCAAAACCCTTAAATCTAAAACATAAAATCCTCATATATTGTTTTGTAAAACCCTAGACATTAAAATCAAGATTTATAACAGCCATTTTTATATGTACACTTTAGGCATTCAATGAACAGGAAAGGAAAGGCTTCAACTAGTCGGGAGAGGGGAGTACCTAAAGGCCCTACATCAGAAGAGAGAGAGTGCTTAAAGGCCCTATATCAAGGAGAGCCTTTATTTATTTCAGGTCAAGGTCTTCCCTCTCCCATTGGTCGAGTGCCTAAAGAATATATATATCCGATGGCATGGATGACCAAATAAAACCATAATTGAGGTTTTCTGAAAACCCAGTAAAATCTACCATGTACATTGTAGAAAAAAGGCAAAAACCTAAACCCTCAAACAGCAAAATCTTTAAACCTCAACATGCCAAACCCTAACCCCTAAGCCCTAAATAGTAAAACCTTAAACACCAAATGTTAATACAGGTCTTGTGAAGCACTAGCTAGTAAAATCAAGAGTGTTACCATGCTTTTCCACATATATACACATGTGCTAAGACACATTGAATGCCATGGATGACCAAACAAACCCTAGCTCACCAACAAAAGCCACCTCCTCCGACATTATTTCCATAAGTTCTTTAAGTCTGAACTCTAATCAAAGCCCCGAAGATTAATTACCCTGCCGTAGATGCATAAAAACAAAGAGAGTGAAAATTCAAATTTACCTGTCAAGGGGGCTCTGTTCGAAGAAATTCAACGGTGCCGTTTTCTTCTGTAAAGCACGATCAATGAGGGCCAAGCGACAGTGCTTATTGTTGCCGTATGAATCAGCGTCTTTTGAAAGCAATTCGTGACCAGTTTCCACGCATTTGAGTCTTCCGTTACCTAAATCTTCGTAATGGACTTCCCCCATCAAACCAAAACCCTCCTTTTTCTCGGGGATTTTAGTTTTTTCTGGCTCCATGATTTTCCCCTGTTCAAAAGCCTATTTTTCTTTGTAGCCAGGATGCAATGGTTTTGTATTTCTTCAAACTCACAATAGAGGTACAGGTGGACTCGGTATGGGTTTATGGAGGGGGCTTAATATGCGGTCCCATGGAAGGGTTTTGCGCTCTTATTTTTATTGTGACGTTGGCTCCATGGGATTGAAGTAATACTAATATAAAGCTTTTTTTTTAAATAGGAATATATACTTTTAGGATGCAATTTTTTTTCAGGTATTGATTGTGTCCACAAGACACATTTTTCTTAAATCTCGATAAAATTTTGGACAATCATTTTTTTATGATTATTCGTGATCGATTAGGAATTAGTATGGTACATATACGAGTGTCTCATACAATTATTAGTTTAAGTAGGCCACATGCGATTACTAGCTCAACAACTAATAAGGTTTGAATATACTATATATGGTCACAACCAACTTCATGATTACTAAATCTATAGCCAACATACCTTCAATACATTATATATGGTAATAACTAGCATCACAAGTCCAACAAAATTTAAACTTGAGTGGGGCTAAACTTAGCCAACCTACTTTACCAACTCACTTACATTTTATCGACAAAATTTTGGACAATCTATTTGAATATAATTTTTATAATTTTTCACTATAACAGAATTAAAAATTCATGGGACCATTAAATTGGGAAAGGCTCCTAAATTTTCTCAACAACACGCATTAAGAAATTTTAGCAAGGCTCCCTCCATGGGACCCCATCCTTATTAAATTTGATTTGTTGATGCCTTGAGAAAATTTAAGAACCTTTTTTAGTTTAATAATCCTATGGATTTTTAATACTTTTGCATTGTATGCAAATAGGTAGTCCAAAGTTTTTTCAAATTTTTAAATCTAAAAAAAAAAAAATTAAAATGTTATTTAGACAAAAAGCCTTTATGTTAAAAGGGGGAACTTTTTAGCCCAGACAGGGAGTGGAGTTGGTTAAGGGCTTTAGGTTCATCCCATACAGGTCTCGAGGTCGATTCCCACTACCTGAAACTACTTGGCACACGTGGCTTCCGGGCATCCGCATGGGTACCGGGAGGATTAGTCTCACTTATCTCGCCTCTTCCTCTCCCCAAAACTCGATAGCAAAAGTAAGTCCGAGGCAAGGAGGGATGCAGTCGCTTGGATAGCTGTAGGGACACCTCCCAATCAACAACAAAAAAAAGAGGGGTGGGGGAACTTTCAACACCTCCTTTTTAACAATCGTTGAAAGTCTGTTAGCTTAAAATGTGGGGTTCCTATTTTACAAGGGAAGATTTATTTTAGCTATGTCGTATTGTTTCAACTATAAGGGACTAGTCTCACATTGAAAATAGGGGCACAAGCCCCTTCCATGGGACCACTTCCTTAGCACTTCTCTCAAATTTATTAAGATAGCTTAGGAGTGTTGATCGAAGTAGGAAAACCTTTCTTTAGTGGAACTCGTTGATATATTTATTAATCACAACAAAAAATATTGCAAAGATGGTTACAAAAAAAAATCATTGGTTGGTATGCTCATCTTGTTATCCATGCTAGTAAAAAACACAACTTGTAACCACAAAGTAGAAACATTGGCTAAACACAACTATACAAAATCATTAACAAAATAGCATCGTAAAAAACCAAGATAAGTGTGAACTTCATGCACAGTTAGTAGCATCAGAAGGCGATGGTGGTGGATCATCCTTGGGATGCTGAATAGCCCAATAAGAGGTCTCTCCCAAATGTAGATCCACTGCAACCCACCCATCTTGTGTCTTCTTTGGAGGAGCCAATGAAATTGTGATTCCCTAAACAGGAGAAGTAGTCATGTAAGTCCCCATTGCCTCACCACCTTGCATAAGTGAAGACCAATTAGACAAATGAGTAGAGGATTTTTTGCATGGCAGTATACTCCACCCACCCCATTAAGGAGGAAGGGAGGTGACACAATTACGGGAGTAGCTCCGCTGATGTTTGGCCACCGATGGAAGGGTATCTTACGGTGACAAGACCAGAGGAACTTAGCTCATAGTATAGGGCATGCTCCCCCAATAGTTGAGAAAACATTGGGGATGTTGAAACTCCATAACTACTTTATGTGCCTAAGCATAGATTTTCAAACAAACCAAGGAGACTACAAATAATTTATCGTTAATGAAAAACTTAAGAGAAAGTTTTTCATTATTGAAAATAGTTGAGCGTCTAGAATTCCATAGCTAAAATAGAATTATAGTTCTAAAAACATTTGATATAAAATTGATATATGCTGGTCACTGAGTATTGTCCCCAAATATAGCCATTTTCCAATTGATATGCTCTAAATGAAACAACTAAAATAAACTATGAATCCATTACCAAATTTTTTGAGCTCCAAGACATGCAAAATAATTGTCTAAAAGTATCGAGTCTAGAACACAGAGCCCTTGGGGTTAAGAAACTCGATGTGCTTTAGATGTTCCCCAAGCAGAAGACCCTGGTAGACAAAATACCAAAGTAAGTGTGCAAGTTTGGGCTCAAGCTTGGTATTCCATATCTAGTTGAGTCTGACAAGCCCCATTATGGGCAAGGAGTTCAAACTCCTTTCTTTGTTAATATTATTGAAAGATGAGGAGAAGGGACTTATAATTTGATATAGGATACCAAGAGAGTAATTTATGAAAGTGGTGTCACAATTCCACAACCAATATGTCCACTAAACTATCAAAGGTTGTAAACCCATTTTGTAAAACATGACATCTAACATTAAGTCTAAGCTTAACAACTTAAACTTCCTTTGTAAGGCAGGCCACAAAATCCAATCTTCGGATGAGACAAGATCTTTGAAAGTGGCAATGCCTTTTCTAAAAACCAAAGGGCTTTCATACCTAGAGTTTCAGCAGGAGGGAGATTGGTAGTTGTCATGATAGGGAACCACCAAAGATTATGATCATTAAATGAAAGACCAAATCTAAACTCATCACCAACCCATTTGAGGTGAGGCTTGACAACATCAAAGGCTTTCCAAATGCTTTTGGCCCCAAAGGACCCCTCGATATTGATTTGGATAGCAGTATTAGGAAAGTGTGGAACCATATGTTTTTCCAAAAAAAATTACACAAGGAGAATATGTAGGAATGCAGTGCCTCAAAGGGATTTTCCAATACTTGTTCCCTTTAATAGACATCACTATCCATTTGGCAAAAAGATCAATGCTTTGTCTATGTATATCAATAATGTTCATGCCTCTTAGAGTAGGGAAACATATTTGAGATTAAAGATGTTTTTTTGGTGTTTGAATTTTTAAGTAAGGGTGCGTCTTAAGAAGGAATATTGTGAAAATACGTGATAACTATTTTAAGAGTATTTTGAATACTTTCTTCAAAAAATGGAGACAACAAATACTGATTTAGGGCTAAGGGCACACATTAGACCACAAAATATCATCTTTGTGTATTAATGTTTCAGTTTTAGAGCAAATTCAACTAAATAAGACCTTTATCACATACAATTGAGGAAATAGATGTCAATTTAGGGTCAGATGCACACATTAGACCACAATGTGATGCTCTTGTGTGTTCATGTTTCCTTTTAAATTTAATTCAACTAAATAAGGCCCATATCACATGTAATTGAGGCAACGAAGGTTGATTTAGGGTGATGGGCATACATTAGATCACCATGTGTCATTTTTGTGTGTTTGTGTTCCCTTGGAGAGTGAAATTGTCTAAATGAGGCCCCTATCACTCGAAATAAATCAAAAGGGGTCATTTTAGGGGTACAAATACACATTAAACCATCATGTGTCATTTTTGTGTGTTTACATTTCCTTTGTAGAGCAAATTTGACTAAATAGGGACCCATCACTTATAATCAAGGTGATGAGGGTTGATTCAGGGCTAGGGGCACACATTAGATTGGGATCTATCATTTTGTGTGTGTTAATGTTTCCTTTTTGAGTGAATTTAACTAAACAAGGCCATATCACATGCACTCTAAAAAACAAAGGTTGATTTAGGGTTATGAGCACACAATAAACCACAATGTGTCCTTTTTGTGTGTTCTTATTTTCTTTTAAGAGAAAATTCAACTAAATAGGGCCCATATCACATGTAATTGAAGTTACGAAGGTTAAGTTAGGGATACATACACAAATTGGTCCACCATAGGTGTCTTTTAAGTGTTTGTATTTCATTTGTAGTAATGATGCCATATCACGTGTAATCGACCAATGAAGTTTGATTTAGGACTGTGGGCACACATTGACCACCATGGTGGTTATTTATATGTATTGGCTTCATTTTTAGAGTGAATTTAACTAAACGATCCCCTTGTCATGTGAAATTGAGGCAACGCATGTCAATTAATGGGTATGGGCACACATTCGATCACCATGTTTCATTTATGTGTTTGTATTTCCTCTGCAAAGTGAAATCGATTAAAAAGACCTTATCATGTGCAATTGAGACAAAATATGTCAATTTAAGGATATATGTGCACATTAACCCATAGTGTGCCATTTTTATGTGTTCATATTTCCTTTTTAGAGTGAATTTGATAAAATGAGGCCCTTGTCACATCAATCAAGGCAACAAACATTAATTTAGGGTTATGAGTGCACATAAAACCACTGTGGATGTTTTTTATGTGTTTATATTTCTTTTGTAGAGTAAATTCAACTAAACAGATTCATTATCATGAGCAATTCAGGCAACAAATTTTAATTTGGGGATAGGGTCACACATTAGACCACCATGTGTCATTTTTTTGTGTTCATGTTTCCTTTGTAGACTGAATTTGAGTAAACAGGGTCCCTATCACATAGACAAGACAATGAAGGTTGATTTAGGGCTATAGGCACACATTAGATGATTATGGGTGTTACTTATGTGTTTATGTTTCCTTTGTAGAGTGAATTTGACTAAACAAGTCCCTTGTCACATGTAATCAAGGTAACATAGGTTGATTTAGGGCTATAATCACACATTAGAACACCATGTGTCATTTTTTTATGTGTTTGTGTTGCATTTATAGAGTAAATTTAACTAAATGGGGTCTATATCACATGCAATTGAGGAAACAAAGTTCAATTTAGGGTTACATATATACATTAACTTGTAATGTGTCATTCTTGTATGTTCATGTTTCCTTTTAAGAGTGTATTTGACTAAACAACCCCCCATCACATGCAATTGAGGCAACAAAGGTTAATTTAGGGCTATGAGCACACATTAGATGACCTATAGACACTAAAATATGGTATTAGATACTTGCCAGTGTCGGTTTTGACCCACATTCACTTTTATATGACTTGTGCTCACACATGTGGCTCTTATTCACCCTTCTCTCACATATGTGTGATATATGTGGGTGCGACCTTTGTGATTTGATATTAGTCACTTATAGGAATTCCCTGGACCATGTCTAACTAGTTCAAAATCATATCTAGACTATTCCAACTCATAATTTAAGTATTCCAACCTCCTAGATGAACCTGTTAGATTGGGATTGTTTGGAATTCATGACTCATCTAAACCTAATGGGCTCATCTCATGTCAAGCAACAATTAATTTTAAAATTTAAATCCTTCTTATGGGTCGACCCATACACTTCACATGTTGATGGCATGATAAAGTACCCAAAGAGTCTCATATAAATACACAATAGGTCTAAGCTTATTCCCCACACAACAAACAATTGTCAAGCATCTCTCAATCAGTTGCACATCCAAAGGGACTACCTTATTATTTCCAATTCAGCCATCAATCACAAGAAGTAGGTCTTATTCAAGTTTGAAACACCTCAAAACCAAACCAAACTTATCATTTTCTGTGTTAAAAGCTAGATCCCAAGTTGCATTCATTAAAAGAGCACTATTTCACTCATACACCTAATAGAGACAAGTACATGTCGTTTGACTTACCTCTTCAGAGTATTGGATATGTAGACAATGCTTAGCTATTCATTAGGTAATGGTTGGGGTCAGCTCAACCCACCTTTTTACCCATTTTGTAGGGCTAAACTTAGAGTTGAAAGTGGACCTGAGGTTTTAAAAATAAGGATACAAGTTTATGGTGATATGCGCATAACAAAGCCATGAGATCGCACATATAAACAATTTACAAATAAGTTCAATGGCTTGTAAAAAACTAAAGAAGTAAAATTCACTTAGATGAATCCATCAGGTTTTAGATGTTAATGTTAGTTGGTACTATCTAAAAGATGACAAATCTGTCCAGTCACATCCAAAGACTCAATTTCTAATATGAGCAAGTCTTAATCTAGTTTCCTTCCATTTCTACCACTTACATTCAATTTCAAACCTACACGGTATAGTAAAATTCTAAGTATCTAATTCTCTTAGATATTTTTTAATAATAGCAAGTACAATTGTCAAATCAATTTTTGTCTTTTACATTCAGATTCATGTTTATTTCTATATAATTTGAATTAGTTCACAAATTCAATATTATATGATCACACTAAAAAAAAAAGGTAAAACTTATTCATGAACTCATTTATTTTGTGAGCGTGTCAAGCCCTATGTTTTCCTTAGGGTTTCTTTCCATCTTTCTAAGGTTTCAAATTTCTACCCTAGGGTTTGATTTTCAGAGTTTATTTTTAATGTTTTCATCTTTACAGGTGCAAATATGATGTTTTTTTCTCTTTTGCCCTAAGGTTTCATGTTTATTCTCCTATTAGGGTTTCCTATTTTAGGGTTATTCCTTGTTTGACTAGTATTTGATAAGCTTTTGTCAATTGTATTGCTTAGATTAAAAACCTTTTTTTGTTTGCTAACAATTTATATAGATTTTTTTGGATTTAACATTTTAGCATTTTTATTAAATTCAGTCTAGAGGGTGAAGGGTGCATCTATTTTCAAATTAATTTATATGTGTTTCATTCATCTATTATTTTTATCAGAATGTATTTTATTTGAAATATTATTCATTTTTTATTTTTTATGATCAATTCTTTATGTGACCTTATCAAGTCATTTGCTTTGCGCCTATACACTTTTAGTCTTTTATTATTCTTTAAGGGTTTATAATTTATGTTGTGTCTTAAAAGATTTGATCGCAAATAGAAGTTTTGAAACATAATACATCTATTATTGATGGCTTAAATAGGTTACAAAAATGTTAATAAGAAAGTGACGCTTTAAGGGATATGTTGTGGATTAAGTTGATCACATTACCTCATATGCGTTATCCACTAAAATCTAAGTACTATTGTGCCTAGTATAAAATGCATGGACATCATATGGATAATTATTGGGCCTTGAAGAGAAAGGCATAAAATATTATTGGTAGTGGTAACTTTCCATTAGAACCATCCATTAAAGCACCACTAGATTCATGAACAACTTCTAAAATTGAACGACCTACTCAAACTGTGGTTATATCTTGTTGTCATGAAATCTTACATTTCATGAAAACACCTCTAATTGCAATCCTACATGAGATTGTAGGTGTTTCAAAGATAAGGCTAGTAAAATTTTAGAATAACTATACTGACTCCATAGTCCAATGGAAAATTCTTGGGGAACCCATTCATAATTTTGCTCGCAGATAAATCTACATGGTAAATTATGCATAATGAATTTTTAGTAATCGATGTTCATCATTACATTTAGTTTCATTCAATCCAATGCTTATTAGATTCAGTCTTAATGTCTGTTAGTTTTTTGAATATATTGAAACTTGGTGTTAATTTCATGTGGTGCTTGTTCTATTTGATCCAACACTTGTTTATTAGGCACTCATTTGACTTTATCAACAATAGAGTGAATATAAAGGTAATATCAATTTCCCATAAAGCTCTTATTTTTTGTCCTAGAGTGCAGACCAAACACGAGAGATGAATTGTGACTATAAACACTCGATATTAAAAAAAACATCTTGAATTTAAAAAATAAAGGAGGAGAATCATAGATGCAAAATCATATCAAAGCTCCCACAACTGCAAAATCAGGTCAAAACTCCCACTGTTGCAAAAGTAGGGTTCAAGTTCCCTAAGTCTATAACTTTTGCATTTGAATTTTATTTTGGCTTTTATTTGATGCATTAAAAAGATATTTTAATGAGGAACAATTTATCTTAAGGACTCATGGTCCCAAAATTAATAGAAAAAGTAGGGTTTTTGGTGTAAAATCAGTTAAAACTTTTAGTTACAAAGGTAATTCGAAGTTTCCACAGTTACAAAAAGAGGCCACTGCAATTTAGCAACTCAAAATTCTCATAGTTGTAAAAAGAGGTCACTATAAAAACAACCCAAATTTCCCATAGTTATAAAAGAGGTCACTATAAAATCAACTCAAAGTTTTTGAAACTACAAAAAGAGGTCACTGTAAAAGCATATCAAAGCTCCTACAATTGCAAAATCAAGTTAAAACTCTCATAGTTACAAAAGTAGGTTATAAGTTCCCTTTGTCCATAACTTTCACATTCAAACTCCATTTATTCTCTCATTTGATGCATTGGGAGTATATTTTGATGAGCAAAATTTTATCTTAAGGACCCATGGTACAAAAACTTCATCTCAAACTTTAAAAATTAAGGGGGAGATTTATAGTTGTAAAGTAGGCCAGAGAACCATCAATACCTGATAGGCCACTTCTCCTTTACATTTCTGCCAACGATCATGCACTCAATGCACTCTTGACACAACATGATGACCAACATAAAGAGAGAGTTATTTACTACATTAGTCACACACTTGTTGATTATGAATGAAATTATTCCACAATGGAAAAACTCTGTTTATCACTCATATTCACTACATAAAAGCTTCAACACTATATGATCAATAATGAGACATAGGTTATTACAAAAATAGATCCTTTAAAATTTCCTATGTACAAACTACACCTGTCTGACCGTATAGCCAAATAGGTAATGCTACTCATAGAGTTCGATCTAAAAATCATGTTATAAAAATCAATAAAAGCCCAAATAATTACAAGCTAATTGGCATCAAAACCACTATCAGATTCTCATCCTATCAACAATAACTTTCAAGATGATTTCACAACTTACAACATTACTTCTAACACATGGACAATGTTTTTGATGGTTCTAGATGTGCATCGGTCAAAATTATCTATATCACGCCACTAGGGAAATAGTGCCACTTGAATATCGATTAAGTTTCTCATGAATAAATAATATCATAAAATATGAGGCACTTATCCTTGGCCTTTATGCAGCTCAAACTCTCTAAGTAAAATCTATTAAGGTCTATGGAGATTCAGAGTTGGTTGTTAAACAAGTCAAAAATGTCTACCAAACCAAGGAAGAATACTTAATTATATACAATAATATGGTTCAATGTCTCTGTGCTCAATTTGAATATTTCTTTATCAAAAATATTTTTTGAAAAAACAACCACCATACCGATGCAATGGGTGACATCGTTGATCCTGATTGACATCAATGATGAGTAAGATGTCTTCATTAGTAAATGATTACAATCACCATCGATATCCCATGCCAATCTCATAGCTCTATCAATTTTAGCCACCAAATGAAATATAACATCCCCAGAATGGTTTTTTGATATTTACAATCTTTTGCACAAATCTATCACGCTAGACACTTTTAATAGGAATGATGAGTGTAATATCCCCTATGTTTGAACCTTTGTGACATTGTTTTCATTGTGTGTTTGCCTATCTTGATGAGCCTTCAAATTTGTAAGAATTTAAATTTTGTTCCCTCCCTTATTTTAAAATCTTTACTTATTAAAATATAATTAGAACAATCTCTTTTTATTTAAATCATAATCTAATAAATATTTAAATTTACATAAATCACAAGGAATTTTTATAATAGATTTTATTGGCAACTTATCCCTAGCCTCTCGAAGAAGGCTAGAGGGGTTAAGTTATGACCTATAGTAGGATGAATGGATATGCTTGTGGAGTGTAAATTTGGACAATGTAAGAGAAGTTGTTTTTGAGAGTAAGGGACCTTTTTGACTTTGTCTTAAGTTGTTGACTTGACAAGTAAGCCCACATGGGCTTGTAAGGTTATTAAGAGGTGGTATTGGCTTGTAAGATCATTAAGAAGATGCATGGACTTGTAAGAAATAAGATGACTCTTGTAAGAAAAATACCCTCCCATTTATTGGGTTGGGTGGAAATTATTTTGGACAAGAAATTTAGGATTTCTTTTTATTTTCACACTTAATCTTATTTTGGGTTGTTCATCCTTTTGAGAGAAGTAGAAGAGAAACTTGTATGAAGGAGACCCTCATGGAGTTGGGGAAGCTATGATAGGCTTGGCAAATGGTAGAGGAGAGGTATGCCTCTTATGTCATTATGTTTGAATAAAATCAAATAAATGTTTAATAGAAATTGTCCATATTTGATTTAATGTTGTTTGATTGGAAAAAAAATTAACTCTCCCATATTTGATTTAATGTTGATTGATTGGAAACAAAATTAGCTCTTTCACCCTCTTTTCTCTATTAGTTTAAAATACCTTGAATTTTATAGTAAAATGAATATGAAAATGTTGTTTTAAAAAATATTGTTATTATTTAATTTATAGATTATATGGATAATAAATATAGTGAATATTTATCTTCTCTTAAACTCTTCATGGATGTTCAATTGTTGTAAGAAAAAAATAAATTTTCCTCCCTCTTATCCATTTTTAAAATAAAATTATGAAAAAATAAAGACTGTGAAATTTTATATCATTATCGTAGCAAATTAATAAGTAAATGAGTAAACATTATGTATTATTAAAGTTATTACAAATCAAGTGGTATAAGCTAATATGATGGAAAATATGTATATTTTGTGATTAAATGGATATGTAATATTTGTGTCTCCCTCTCTTACTAAGAATATCAAATATATACATAATTTCAATAATAATATAAATTATTTATTTTAAAATTATATGAAGTGAATGGATTGTATATATACACAAATACAAATCTCCCATTTTCTCTTAATATTCACTTTCTTTAATTAAAAGTTTCATTTGTAAAATTTTATATTATATATACAACACTTCTTTTATATTGATTATAGTGAAAAAGATTCTCTGATAACTAATCTTTATTTATTAATTTTGATAAAATTAGATCAAGAGATACTGGATTTACTTTCACAACTATTATGAAAATTACTTGTCTTTTACCTCACTAATTTACATTTTATTTTAAACAAATAAAATATAGTTATAGAAAAATATCCATTCTAATATATAATTTTTGTTGTTATATATATTTATATATAACAAATAAAACAAGACTAACAAGGTTATAAAATTGATATATTATTTAAGAAAATAAAACAATAGTAAAATTGTTATTTTTCAAGATTAAAAAATAAAAACAATAAATTAATATATGATAATAATGAATACATTATTTTATTTTATAGAATTTAATATATGTGTGTATTTCACATTATAAAATAACCTGTATTATAAAGATTATAAATATATAAGGGTTGCGTAGCAACTAGTCCCTACCTTTCAAAGAAAATAGAATGTATTATATATATATATATATATATATATATATATATATATATATATATATATATATATATATATATATATATATATATATAAGATTGTGTTAAAACTATACACTTATCAAAGTTAATTGTTGGGTCAGCTTGTAGTTAAAGGAAGACATAAAAAACTAAATATATATTTAGTATAATTCTTTAGCATTTTTCAATCTCGAGAAAATTGATTGTATTTTATAGTTGTTGATACAAATTATATCTGCATGTGGGTATAAATGCCATCATCTAGATATAAACATAGTATCCATGTTTTATGGATTATATGATAGTCTCTATTATGTCTTGTATTGAACCTCTATAATGCGATATCAGACATGAACCTAATCACTTGGTGATATAAAATGCATACATAATTATATGTATCCAAAAATTGTAAGTAGGTCCAAAACTCAGTCTATATAAACCAAAAAATATGTAAATAATTTTAAAACCTAGGTAATTCAACATATGCACATTTGCCTATGGACTTGGAAAAGAAGAGAATAAAATGCTACAACATCATTGAAGCAAGAACTTGAGATTTATAAGAATATATTTGTATTCATCAAGGAGACAAAATTGTTGTTTCTTTTCAAATTCATTTACTTGAATTTTACTTGACTTTTTGAGTTTGTGGGATAATAAAGGTAGAAAAAGGATAATCTAAGCATGCTCAGCCTTTAAAACCAGGTGTTCCATGTTCATGGTTAAACTAAAAACAATATGAGGGCTATATTAGAGCAAGCAAATTCAATCTATGGCATTGGCAATTATTGCCACCCACAAAACAAAAATGAAATTGTTAAATAGATACTTAAAATCAGTTGTCATAAGAGGTTTTCTTATGAATGATGCTCTTATAATATTTACGGTAAAAACACAAATAAAACATGTACAACCTTCAAGGCAAGGTACCTAGTTTTTGGTCAAACCATTAACAACATTATGCCTTTAGTAGTCACACAAATATCGGTATAGGTAGAAGCACTTCCCATTAGATTCTTCATGGCTTTGATTCTACCCACTAGAAAATACATAGTACCTCTATTTGGAGCACACTTTTCATTGAAACTAGGCCCTTTTAGTATGAAAGAACATGTTATCATCATAATATTTGCTAACATTTGAGCATGTGTTTGGAAATGGGTCTGCCTATGTCGTGGGGATTGTTAATATCATTAAATCCTTTAGCCATAGGGAGATTTGAAAATGGTGTTATATGAGCAAAGTACAATAGAAAAAGCTCTGTAGTTAAGTTTTTTTTTCATTATATTGAAATCATGTAGATATCTTATGTCTATTGGAAGTTTTTAAATGTCGAGCAACTTGTAAGATGCATGGGCTTGGCAAATTCATGTAATTAAACATCTGAACATCAAAGAAAAATTGTTACAAATGATTAATTATGACATTCATGAATCAAAAGCCTAAAATTTAAATCTCCAACTGGTTGTAGTGATGTAGGACCAATAAAAAATTTAGTATGTGGGAATGCTCTAAATTACAAGTTTTTTTTTATTATTATTAAATGCTAAAAATGTATAGCGAATGTGGAAATATATCTAATTTCATGAAAAATTTGCCATGGGTGGGTGGGTTTCCATGCAAGTATAAGGAACAAGTCACATCTCCTAACTAAGCCAAAACCCCAAGTGGATTGTCAAATCTGGGAAATGAAATTGCAGATATGAGCTTCTTACAGATGCAAATTATTATGTTGTACAAAAAAATGACAGAATGTCACTTCACCAAAAATAAATGCCCATGAGAATGAAATAGTATCATCACAACAAAATTGAATATAGAATTCATCAATTCAGTTTACTTACATCCAAAAAAAGGTAGGTAGTTTAGTACAAGATCTTTCTTATATGCGAGAAAATGGCAATTAGAGTTGAATCATTTTTTTTAGTTGAATTAAAGCAATAATGACATAGAGTTTTCATCTTTTGTTAGACAACACATATAATTCAATGCCCAAAACAATGACAACTTTGTAGAAAAGTTACATATGATGCTAAGTAGGTGCATGATGATAGAAAATTGCATAAAAGCAAAGGTAAAGAAAATGACAAAAACATAGATATTGAAGTTCAGTGCAAATTTATACTGGTCATTAACATAGACCTACATAAAAACTTATGTCTAGAAGTTGTAATGATTTGAGATTTCCATGGCCTAAGGGAATCGTTGCTCTTCATATGTATATCGAATATGAAGTCGTTGCCCAAAAGCAGGCCCGAGAGGTCCTCTTAGGAGTCAAAGTGCCCCTAGGATAAAATATTAGTAGCAAGCAATATTTTCAACTCTAAATCTCCTCCATCATTTCCATGTTTAATTCCTACCACACTTTCTCAACTTTGGATACAAAATTTGCAAAACACACAAGTTGGAAAACGTTCATCACATTAAGTATATAGAGAGAGCTAGGGAGGATAGGGGGTTAGGACTATTAACTCCAATTACAAAGTGAGTAAAGAATATTGTCAACAAGAATACCTTGAAATGAAGTATCCATAAAAAAGCCTCCATTATGAAAGTTACATATATTATAATACAAAAGTTGAAGTAATAAAATATGACTTTAAAGATATCAACATAACCATCTCCACCTATTCAAGTTGCTAAAGGCAAAAAGTCTTCAGTGTAATAAGATTTAGATTTATTGAAACTAAAAATAAAAGATGACGGTAAACAAAGAGTATCATATTAATTCTCATTCAAACTCTTCCTTTTGTAAATATGCTAGAATGTATTCCTTACCATGAATTGCACTTTGAGGTCATGTGTGTTGGCTTTCACATCATACATATTTTTTTGAAGATTATGTGGTGATTTGATTTACCTGTGTTTCAATGAATTTTAGCTTATATCTCGAAAAGGGAAGAAGAAGAAACTAAATACGGGTATGGTTGAAAAACCTATTTGGTTGTGCACGCATTGAATTAAAAGATTGTGAAGAACTCCTCTTTGGCTTGGGAGGATGACCTGCAAATAAGACATCACTAAAGCAAATGGTTGGTTAGATAGATACTTGGGTGGATTGCCTAGTGCTAGCTAGATCTTGGAAGAAAGAGCTACCTCAAGGGCTGTCAATCCACACAGTTTAAATAATTGAGTTTATAAACATAATAGCAAGTACTTGCATTAATAATTAAAGGGTATTGAAATTGAACACATGAAATGCTTGTTAAAGAAATAGGTTAGAAACGACTAATACATCGATAAACAAGTCAGTATTAGTGTTAAATGGCTCGGGTCTATTTCAAAAATTAGGCAGGGGTCTATGAACACGTAGGGACATTGAAAAGTAGATTTGGTTGGGAATAGGTAGGTGGAAATAACTTGTTGTTATTTCCTACCATAGTGACTGTCAATAGTTGGGATGACCGTAGATGGTTAAAGTGATCATCAGTGGTCAGGGTGATCATCAGTGGTTGGGCAGACCATCGACAATTGAAACAACCATCGATGGTTACTGTGTGTAGATCTAGGTTGGTAAATGGTCAAATTGATAGGATCATAAAGTTGGATTTTAAGATGTGGGTTAGTGTTAGGTTGAGTGCAAAAGCAAATAAATTAGTTGAATACTAAAAATCAATTACTTATCTTGTAGAAGGTTGATCAGGTGGTTGATTAAGGTGGTTGACTCACTGGTAGAGTCTGATGTGATTTTGGTAGAGTAACGGTACTTGGCACTTTGGTGGAGTAATGATGACAAGTTGACTCTTTGACATGATAAATGGATTATTGATGATAGATGGATGCACAAGCTCTTGATAATAATTATAGATGGATTTTCACCTCCTTGCTCCTCTCTTTTTATAAGCAAGGTAAGGGAGTTGCAACAAGACACTAACTAGGCCTTCTAATTATAACTTGTGCATGCAATGGCTCACATGCAGATTAAAATAAGTTATATTTAGAAAAACAAGGTGGGTGGTTTATATGCTTTTCATTAAGGAGGTGCACCCTGACCATTGGTAGTCAGGGTGACCATCGATGATCGAGGGTGAAGGTAAGAAAGTGGGTAAAAGGGTAGGTTAAGTTAGTTGGGAAAATTGACCATGGGTTAGGCTCGATTAAGGGTCGAAGGGCCAGAATCATCCCAAGGGGGTCCTAAGACGGTCTAGGGGAATTTCAACATTCAAAATCATGATGTGTAAATTTTTGGTGTCTACATTTTGCCCCTTTTTGTTATGCAGCTTTGAATCAATAAGCTGCAAAATAAAAATGGATTAATGGTCGAAGGTCTAGTTGTCCCAAGTATTGGAGGAGGTGTTCCCCCTCAAATTGGGAGTCAATGAGGTAAAACAAAATCAGGTGTGGGTTTGATAAGGTGGATGAAGGTGATGACGAAGGTGAACATCATGAAGGTGGGTACTGAAGCACAAACAAGTGCATAAAGTGCAACAAAAAATATGATAGCCAAGATCACACATTGACTAGGTTACCATAGTTGGTAAAAATAAAGGTCGATATTAGAAAGATAAGTGACAAGTGGATTACATGATTGCATTTAGGTGTGATGGCTGGGTGCACTCATAAACACAAGTCTTCTAAGTGATGTCTGTGTTCGGTGGGTATCCAAGGAAGGAAGTGCTCCTAGTGAAAATATAAACTAGTCAAGTGTCACAGGTATTCGAGGTAGGAAGTGCTCCTAGGAAGACACAAGTGGGTCAGGTAAGCACAAGGTGGTGTAAGTTCAAAAAGGGTAAACATGACAATGTTGTCACCACAATCAAAATGACCAAGAAAAAATCATCTTAAAACACATGTGAGTTTGGCCAAAGTGGACCAATGGTGAGATGACGAGGTGGTTGGGGTGGGTGGAGAAGGTAGTCTCCATGGGTGGGTGAGTTGATTTGATTTTGCTTAAGAAAAGGGTTGATCTAGGTGAGGGAAAAAAAAGGGTGAGTCTCCTGACTGTCGATGGTCAGGGTGCTCAAGGGCGACCATCGACGGTCACCCTGACCATTAATGATCAAGGTGCAAACCCTAAAAGCCCATGGGTCAAAAGTGAAAATTAAATTACTTTTAACTCATTTTAACCTTTTGTTGTCATTAAATTTGGAGCTCTAGTGTTTGACATTTTGGGAGACAGGATTGTTGGCAGTGATTGATGAGGTGGAGTTTGACTATTAGCTGGGGTGAAGAGTGGACCAAGTGGACTAGTGAGGATGTAGGAAACACATGGGAGCAGATGAAGATGGGTAGGTCTATGACTGACTCCATGGTAGTGGTCATGAAATGAGGTAGGGGATGCTTTAAAATTGATAGCTTAGCTTGATTTTGTAATTGCATTAGGGTTTGAGGGTAGGTTAGGTTTGAATTCTTGGGTGTGAATTGTTATGCCCTAGTTAGGGTTTTTGAGGGTTTTAAGTAAATTTGTGGGTGAATAGGAAAATTGAATGGGTGGGTATCTGAATTAGGGTAGGTAGGTACATTAGGGTGGCAAGGTAAGAAGTTTTGGTTAGGTTTGGTTGGTTTTGGGTAGGGTAGATTTTGGGTTTTCCACTCACATAACACCCACTATGACTGTCAATGGTTGAGTTTGACCATCAACGGTCGACATCCTTACGAAAATGGATGTTTGACTATTAGTGATCACCATGACCGTCAATGATCAACTAGTGAAAAAGATAGGCTTTAGAACATGTTCATAAAGCTAAGGCAAACTAGATGTTAGTTGCTAGATATAAGTTGGCCTTGTATGTTAGAGGGTTAAGATAGGTAGAGAAATAGGTCATTGTGTGAAGCTGAAGGGTAAGCTAGGGTAGGTGTTGATAGGCAATAATGGTGTAGGTGACTAAGCTATATTTCTAAATGAATTATTATAGGCTAGGGAGTAGATACAGATACGTGATCAAGTACCACTCATCTTCATAAAGATCTATCAGGGGATGAGCCTAGCTGACTAGGCCCATATGGAGAAGGTTGGGTTGGGGGAAATAAGGTATTATCAATATATTCCTCAGGACATGTCCATAATCACAACTCTCATCAAGAGATGGGATCCAGTTACAAACACCTTCTTACTATTGACTGACGAGATGATGGTCTTGCCAAAGGATGTGTATAGGATCACATAATTGCTTGTCTGGGGTAATTCGATCCATCACATAAAGCAAGAGGAGTGGGAGGATCACATTGAACTATTATATGGAGATGATAGTGATCGATTCAAATGGTAGGCATGCTAGGGGATTTCGTTACAACATGATATAATAGAGGGATCCAAATAAGAGGATACTCATGACGATGCTTATGATGGCCATCTCATGCTTTTCTCTTCCTGACTCGAGTAGTGAGAGGTTCTTATATTTGGTACTAGGGGTGTTGGTTTAACTACTACTAGGGTGGACTATATTTGGCTAGGTACCTATTCTCTTGGTATAAATATACAAGGAGTTGTAAGGGTTTAGGGCCCATAGGATGTACGGTATTAGTGTCGACCTAGTTCTACATTACTAGTCCTACAAGCACATATGGGTGCAAAGGCCAATGGGATTGCCATGGGTAAGATACACGTAGATTGAGTTCCCAGTT